>SJOL01006981.1:0-16160 GCA_004794785.1 Opisthorchis felineus
TTGAAGCTGATAGCAGTGCTTCGGGGACTGGTGACTATTTCTCTTACACTTACTTTCTCTCCTAGGTTATCGTACTGCCCAACTCAAGTAATAAATACCAGATAAGCTAGCCCATCATCTCGGAAGTTCACCCTCGTCAGCCTTTATACTTCTGATTTCCCCAACCACACTGCCTGTCTGCGTGCTTATACCGGTTTGCACTAGATCTCTTGTACTTCACTATCATATGTTAGCAAACCCAATTGGGTTAAATCATGCTTGGTTGCAAGTTGACTAAGTGCAAATCCATCTCTATCCCATCTCATATAATCACTCACTGTCACAACCCTAATAACGGTAGATGCCAAGTCTTTCTCTGTATATATATTAATGCATATTATCCCATCTGATATCTCCTCAAACCCAACATGCTTTGCTAATCTCATCCCATTCCCTCGTCTTCCAAAACTTTGAACTTCGGCTGTTGTCCACTCCACCTGGCCAATGAACCTACACCCAGATGGATCCCAACCGGACCGAAAAAACCTGCGATCTTATATCGGCTTCGCTCTACCTTCGTTTCCTTGGCCAGCCTAAAAGTCCCACTGCTCAAAGAATTGCACATCCCAGCCCGATGACCTTAAATTTGGCGTCCGTTACGGGGCTGTCCGAAAACCGAATTATGTCAGGCCAATGATGACACGGCACTGCCATTCTCAGTTTGATAGCACACACGCAACTGTTCCCTTCCAATTCTCGACCGTATCCTCCCGCCAACTCGTTCTATTAACAGTAAGTACGAATGAGCTCTTCACCTGGCCCCAGCTGCCTGAATGATCTGTTCATTCCAAACTGCTCAATCTGTAGTTCGAATTTAACCATTTTGGTGGATTTTCAGCCTGTGCTCTCAACAAAAATCAATAATTTTCTATGCAGTTCGGGTTCTGTCCCGTGTGTTGGCACCATCTCACTCTTCCAAGGAATTATTATGCCCGACCCCACAACAGCGACACCAGTGAGTCTCTACATTCTCACTGTGCACCGTGATCCTGAGGTTCCTGTTATCGTTTATCCGCTTTGCTAATCCTTCCACTTCATCATTCCCACTTACGCTTTTTGTGACCTTGGCCATGAGCCCAACAGTCCAAGGCCACGAGGCTTCAGCGGTGGTTTTAGGTTTAGTTCAGTTTGACTGGCTGGATGACGCCGACTATGCTGCTTCACCAGATCTAATGTTCTGAATCCTCATTTTCCGCAGTTTACACTTTTCTTCTCATGTGTCAGGCCGGAAGCCTCATCTTTTGCCCTTCCTCGATTTGGTTTTGCCCGCCTCTTTCAAATCCTACCGATATGATCTTGCCCGATGTTCGCTCCGAAAAAAGCATAGTAACTGTGCCTCCTTGCTCGTGCCGGCTTAGTGATGACCATGTCTACATCGAATAACGCCCCCCGTCTATGACACTTTCGCTTTCCCCCCCGTACCCACAAACCTCGCCAGTCATGCTTTTATTCAGACTGTATCCTTATGATCACGCCTGAAGGCATGCCACCCACAAGTTGGGAGTAAGCATTATCATTGTCATAGTATTACGCTCTTTTCATCTTCACGACACAAAGGTCGCAATTTTCAAGCTTTGCGTGCGACCAATTGTGGAATTCTGTCCTAATTTCTCTTTCCTTTATACCCAAAGTTGCAGACTAGCACTTGAGAACGTCCAACGCTCATTCACCGTAACGCTACTTCCACAATCCTGATCTATCCTACCACTCCCGCTGAATAATCTTTGGCCTTGAGCCACTATGGCTGAGACGGTTTAGGCTAAATCTAACTCTCCTACACCGTCTGTTGTACCGAAATGCTTTTATAGCAGAGGCTGAGCCGAGCGTAAAGTCATATACTCGCCTTTAATCCAGGAAATCCATAAGAGAGCACTGTTGTTTTCTGTTGGTTGCTGCTGGGCTGGACTAGTCCCGGTTGTGTCACTTAACTGGAAACGTTATAAACTACAGACTGTGGAAGAAACTGACCTTTCTTCTGTTAGAAATTCATTGAAAACAAAACACAGGTGGAATAGCTGAAAGATACTCTGCGATGGCCACGGCTTACATCGACGTGAAAGGCTGCCTTCGTCATAGTTGGTGTTGAACCGCGCAAAACAGCTCACTTACGTCACAAATTCCAGATAAACTAATCCGTCATTTCGGAAGTCCTACTCCCGTCAGTCCTTGTATGTCTGATTTATCTAACCACACCACCTCTGTGTGTGCCTATATCGGGTTGCTCTAGATCTCTTGTACTATAATAGCATGAATTAACCAACTCAACTCGTGCATGCTCGCTAGTCTACTAAGCGGAAATGCACCCATATCCTGCCTTATTTAATCGCTTGTTGTCACCATTCTAAATGTGGTAAATGTCAAGTTCTTCCCTCTGTTAATGCACATTATCCTATCTGATGTCCCATCAAACTCACCAAGCTTCACTGATCACATCCCATTCCCTCGTCTTCTCAAGCTTCGGCCCTCAACAATACCCGCTTGTAACGCCCTGTCTGGCTGTTATATACCCTACCTGGCCTACGATTCACATCATCCCATTCCTTCCTCATGTCCCCTCTTCTCAAGCTTCAAACTTCGGCTGTAGTTGCATAAACGCCCCGTACAACCGTTATTCATTCAATATCGCTTGTCTGCGGTCCGCACCCACATTTTTCTTCTACTGATTGGAAGTTTTCCGTGACTCTGCATCGGACTGACTCTGTGTCAATCTCCTCGTCTAACCCAGATCCATCTGCCACGGAAATGCGTATCCCCTGTTTGATTGCGGCAACCTTGACGACCGTTACGGGGCTGCTCAGAAACCGAAGTATGTCAGTGCAATGGTGACATTGCACGGCCATACCCAGTCTGATGGCACTCCCGCAACTATTTTCTTCAGAATATCGACCGCAACCTCTCGCCCACTCGAGCCTGTAATCGCAACTACGAAAAAATTTTCACCTGGACCCAACCGCCCCGTTCTAAACCGCTGAACTTATCGTAGGGCTTTAACCAACCTACTTTCCTGACGCAATTTCAGTTTGCATCTTCCACAAATTTAATTTCATTCACGGTGTTCTTTTTGCCCTAAGCATTGGCATTATCTCCCTATCAAAACTGTCCTTTACACCTGACTTCCCTACAAGTGACCCCAATGAGTCTACTCAGTTTCAATTATTACCATATTTTTGAGACCAAACTTGCCATTTGTCTCCAGATCAAAGTCTTCAATCTCCATCTCCGTTTTGCATTTTGTGACCATAGCCATTTACTCGGCCGCCCAAGGTCAATCACGGGCCTCAACGAATTTCAGTTTTAGTTCAGGTTCGTCGGCTTCATCTTTGAACTAGTCGTACCTCATGCCCATTGTCCTCGTTTTTTCTCGGTTCCCACAACTGCCGTGACTTTTTAAGTAATTAGCATGCCCCGTTGGTTGTAACATCATCCCCGTTGTGTTGTTGCCTGCCGCGTTCAGGCTGTAACGACCCGATCATGCCTCAACCGGCGTGCTCCCTACAGGTTGCGAAATAAAACTAATATTATAAATGCTCACTGTTTATGACACTGTCCCTTTTCCGCGCAATCCTCTGTAACCACAAACCCCGCCAGTCGCTTTTATTTTGACTGTAACATTATGATCATGCCTGACGGCATGCCACCCACCAGTTTGGAATAAACATCATCATTATTATTATTATCCACAGGGATCCCCAGCCGGATAAAAAAAACACCTGCGATCTTACGTCGGTTTCGTTCAAACGCTGCGAATTTCCTCGGCCAACCCAAAAAATCCCGCTGATCGCAGAATTGCACCTCCCAGCTCAATCACCTAAAACATGACGTCCGTTACGGGGCTGTCCAGAAACCGAAGTATGTTAGTGCAATGATGACACGGCACTGCCATACCCAGTTTGATAGCACATCAGCAACTATTCCCTTTTTACACTTTATTGTACCCTCTCGCCCAATCATTCCACTAATTGCAACTCCAAACAAACCCTTCACCTGGCCCCATCCGCCTCCTGGATGCATCCATGCCAATCTGCTGAACTTTTCGTTTGACTTTAACCGTTTTGGTGGACTTTCAGTTTGTGCTCCCCCCAAAATCAATTGTTTTCTGTACAGTTTGCCTTCCGGCTTGTGTGCTAACACAAGCTCACTCTCCCAAGGAACTTTTACACCCGACGCCACTACAGCAGCAAAAAAAGCGAGTCTCTACAGTCTCTACAGTTTCACTGCACACCACGAATCTGAGATTACTAGCAATATTTATCCGCATTGCTAACCCCCCTACTTCATCATCCCCACTTACGTTTCTCGTAATCCTGGCCATAAGCCCAACTGTCCAGGGCCACGAGACCTCAGCTGTGGTTTTTGTTTGTGGCTCAAATTGACCGGCTGAATGGCGCCGACTCTGCTGCTTCAGCTCCGTTGTGCTGGCTCCTTATCTTCCGCAATTTGAATTTTTCTTGTCATGTGTCAGGCAGGATGCCTCTTGTTTTGCCCTCCTTTGTTTCGTTTTACCCCCCACCCACTTCAAATCCTAACGATCTTACTTTGCTTCAACACAATATTTTCCCAAAAAAAGCAGTTGAGCCTGTGCTTCCCTGCCCGTCCCGGTTTAGAGACGACCGCGTCTGCATCGGATAACGCCCATTGTTTGTGACGCTGTCCCCTCTCCGCGCAATCCCCAGTACCCGCGAATCCCGCCAGTCACGCTTTATTCTTGCTGGTACGTTATTACCATGACCTACCAGTTGGTAGTGAACATTGTTATTAGTCTTACACCACTAGCATTCAAAGCCGGTGCCCATGCACCACTTGTTTCCATCAACCCGCGTGGAGGTTCCAATGCCATGGTATTTGTCAGTTTTGCTTTTTAAACTGGTCTCACAGTACATGGGGCTTATTGCTCGGGATGTATCGGTGCAGAAGCCTTGTCAATAGTATGAGACTTTTCTTGCTTGTGAAGTCATAACTGCATGGCTCTATGAGACTCTGGAGCACCAAATCAGTCCCCAGTTAAGGGCACTGTAATATCAGTCTTTAAATACCATGTTACTACCTCTATTTATTTCATGTCGCCAAATACCACCGTAAACAACATGAAACCCGGAGACAATGTCAGAACTTATGCCGTCATCAAAATAAAATGGCATTATGCCTAGTTCTAGCTGCCCCGTCAACCTTTTCTAGCTAAGCCGGATGGGTCGAACGTGCCCCGCTGGTGGACTGCACGTCACGGCACACACAACGCATATTAGTTGCATATGTACGCTAGGTCCTCGTAAGTGCTTGGTATGAGCGAAGTTAGCTGCGTTTCACAAGTTCAGGGGGTTTTAGATCGCACGCCGCAGTTAGCTGTGCACTTGATGTGGATTTGTTTTATTGTATAAGCCGATCGACGTAAGTTCGTTTGAGTAGTCTCGACCAAATCTTGAAGACGTTTCCACTTACTGTGAAGCTAGACGGTTGGTCTTGAACATAACGCATCAGGGCATACAACTCGGGTGGCGCATTCCTAATGCTGAATGTGGAATGCCCCTTAGTTATTGCCGTTTTAGACCATCACATTGTTGCCAGTAATTACGGTTTACTGTTTGCGGAACAGTATCAGGCAGCTTGACACCAAAAGCCCGACCTACGGTCTTGGGTCACTACAATTTGAGGCGACAATTGAATAACTTACCAATTCGTTGAACATCTAGCAGTAAAAGTTATACTCCAAGGATTTTACGTTCATTTGCCTTCCTGCAAATTAGCAAAGGTTATTGAGCGTTTCTTACATGATGATTACTCTGAATAGCTGAACGGCACTTTCGAAGTACCAGGGACACTCGTATCACTCTACTCAGGAAAAAGCTATATCAGACACAAATGATGTACAGGGGCAAGGCTTCTGTAGATTCCTCGCCAAAGAGATTATTGAAATCTGTAGGAATTCCACGCATTTATCTTGATACACAAATGCTTACATCATACTTTTATCTCAAGCACATGACATGCTTCGATGAGATAAAACACTATTTCTTTGAAATGTTTCTTATTTCGAGCTTTTTGTTAACCTCAAAATAATCACTCTATTAAACAGACCACCTACCCAAAGGAAGCGCAAAAACGCAATAGTTTACACACAAAGGTTGTACTTTTGAAAATACCATAGGTTTTGCATCATTTTCGATGTCCGCGCACCTATCAATCGACAGTACTCCGCACATTCCTGCACTTTCTGGACGCACCGTAGGTAACCGGTATCCGGTGAACGCTAGATGGTGGGCGGTTTGGCCCACACCTCTAACCAGCCAGAAAGTAAATCCTTGGAATAGTCATGCGCGGGTTCGGTTTTTCAGTAAACAGAGCCTGGGATTTTGGCTGATCCATATGTGATGAGCAAACTTGCTTACTGGGCTCCGGCGGATGGGGCTTCTTTCCGTATTCTATTCACAGAAATTTTCGTGCACTCCCGCCTTCAGAGAATCTCTGTATTCTTGCGCTTTTACAAAGTGCACGCTGCAGGTTATTGGTCGCTACAGCAATCAAGTGGGTAATGAGGAACTTTCGGTACGGGATAGCACTTAGCAATACCCACAGACACCCTCAACACCAATATTCCTTGACGTCAAGGACGCGTTTGGTTCTTAGATCGACCAGCGTTCTTGACCGCAGTTGTCAGATAGACACTGCCCACAGGTTTATGAACGTAATCTGTTCTCTATATTCATATTCTTCCCGACATTCACTCTTCTCCGGGTAACTGAAGGGCTCCCTGAATGCTTGCAATAAAAAGCCGCGACGATAACGCCAATCTGCCGTTTTTGGTCAATTCTAAAGCAAAGGTTTGATGCCTTTCAAATCCATAGTCTTCAGGTAGATTCTCCTGTTTATCATGGGCTGCAAAAACTTCGGACATATACATGGTGTACCGTGGTTGTGACTGAAGCAGCACAGATTCCGAGCTTGAGGTAGCTAAGGGAAGGAGCCCTTAAGCTGTTGGCAGAAGGCTGAAACCCTCGCCTTTCGAATGTTCCAGTCTAGGTGAGCTAACTCTGACCTCCGAGGCCACGAACATCAATTAATCACAATAATAAATAGCTGAAAACAAATCACTGGTAAACGTGTCTTACGTGACAAAATAATAACCTCGGCCGTGCGCTCACTATAAATCATCTTATTTCCAAAACTCCGACTACAGAAACTGGAGGTGGTAAGGATATGTTTCTCCATTCACTTTGTTTCTGCGGGCCCAATTAGAAGCAGCTGAAACCCAGAGGGATAGAGAACATGGCATCAAAATAAGAATAGGGGATGTTTTGCGGTCTGCGTGCCGTTGAAGATGTTTTTCTTCCAGGATGGAGTTCACAGATGGGGCGCATCCCGGACTGGGCCGGAAACACTAAGTACGTTGGCTGAATTGCAATATGGGCGTTTTTGCCGTCAATATCTATCTAGCTTTCCTAACCAAATGCTGCAGATATTTGCATATGGGCTGTTTGTAGTAGACTAACCCAGGGACCCCACACCTTTCCCATTTTCTTTACGTTTAAAGGCTTTAATCAAATAAATTGACATGGTTGTATGACAGAAGGACCCCAGTTATCCTCTAGCGTTGATGTCGACACATTGCCGATGGTCACCAAAAGCTCCTCCCTGAAAAGAGGTTTGTGCCGGATAGCTGCAGCAAGACCATGTGCCACCGAAGAGGCCGCCAGGCCGGAGCCTTCCGTGCAGCACCCAGCGTTCCTTAACCCCTGGCCGCCAAAGATGACCGTGGCATTTGGGAGGCAGTATTATTACAGCTAGGCTGTAGCCTGTGGAGTGTACTAAGTAGGGCGTACCCAGGTTTATGAGTGTTGGCTATGCCGGTGAGCAGAACACTCGGAGACTGCAAATAAAGTATCAAAAAATCTGAGTCAATAATGGTACGCAGGAAGAGAAGGATAACATTGTGCAGAGCTCCGTGTATGCCAGCGGAGCACCTCAAACACAGTATGATCAGGAATTGAACGCCCGTAAAGAAAGTCGTAAACCCTTGTGTCTCTGACGGACAAACAACCGAAGGAAAACTGTGGGCGGGCGACTATTGCCAGGCGAAACCATGTGGAAGCGATGATACAATCCCCAGTTATTGCGCACTGTCAATCATACAAGTGATTTTTTTGGAATCAGACAGACCTGACAGTATCGTAACCACGGCCGGCCGAAAAGGCCCCAATGTCTCCATGCAGCACAGACGAAATTTGCCGGCAAAGTGCCATTATCGATGAAATACACGATGGTCCCACTAACGAAAAACATGTCGTTTTGATTGTAATAATATTAATAATAGGTTTATTTGCCAACTTGTAGGGGGAGTTGATGGCCCACATGCTGCAGAAGATAGTAGAAGGACTCCCGGCTAAGCTCAACTTTACCGGAAAGGTCGCATCGTTTGGCTTTCAAGGAACTCGATTCCGCTTAATCATAGATGCCAGATTGTGCTATGGTAAACATACCGGCTGCAGCTTACCGGGTTTTGTGATCCCGCGTATACCTGCAAAACCTTGGAATTCACATTTGGTTGTTGAGGAGCCCACTGAGGCGCTGCGTTTAAGCCTTCCACACCAGATTATATCTGGCAGAATAAGATCGGTGGGAGAAATTGCAGTGGGCGACTGAAAGCATCGGTGTGCTTAAGCATACCGCTATAACAACCAGTACCGGACCAGTACCTGTTTACTGAGGAAATCGGTGTGACGAAAAAGTCCACCCAATTTTTGACGTGATATCAAGTCTGCTTAGTTACGGTATCATATAGCTGTTCCCAGGAGGTATCTGTTAGCTCAACGTCTCGGTGGCAGTGAACAACCAGTCAGTATTCCCCTAACCACGTGAGTAATAATGTTGTCAACCACAAGGTGCTGTGTGCTGGTTGGGAAACAGAGAATGTTACCTAGCTGCAGCCAACGCCGACCTTAACAAGTGACTTGTTGGCGCATCTGCGTGTTGAGAAAGGTTTCCTGGGCGAAGCAGCTCCAGGGAAATTAACCTCTCTCGGATGGCTCAGTTGCTTTGTATTGTTTCATGAAGTCTCTAGATCTGCGCAGATAGCTTTTCCCCGTTTTCTGTAGAGCAACGTGTGCCATCACTGTCTTGGGAAGGGGCTACAATATTTAGAGATTGCTTTTTTCCATAAGCGGAATTTCTGGCGTCCTCAATTTCGAACTACTTATTTTACAATGTTGTGGGCCTGCTCTGAAGGTGCAACTTCCGGTTATCCATCACAAGTTGTCCGACAAACGAAGCGAGCTTTGTGTGAGCCGCCTAAAATTCCAATATGGCCGTCCCCCTAAGAAATCCAGCGATTGGTATTCTCTCTGTCAACTTGATGTGGAAGATTTCGCACGTACGCAGCGAGTGTGATTAGCTAAAAATTCACGTACATCTGTATTGTGTTGAATTTACACTGCTGTACAGTAGCGAAAACAGCATAACAAAGCGGTTTACATCAAGCCCTATATATGTGTTCAGATATGTGCCAAGTTCCGTTACATAAGGCAGCCACGTGCGGTGCTGGACCACGCAGTTCGATCTCTGTCAACCGAGAGAGCTGTGGAGAATGTACTCTCAGGGTGGTCATTTTTTAAAGCCAGTCAACTGAATGCTCGGTTCATTATGTCCAGCAACTAGTTTTGGCTGGTGAAGTGCGAGTTTTAGATACATTCCGAAAGGAAAGCCGTAATCTACCACTAGATTTCTGCTTCAGAATGTGGAACCGAGGCATCATCCCTAGCAGAAGCTTAGAGACACTGGAGTTGCACCCCAGTGCTTATCCAGGAGATGGTTTGAATAAAATGAAGAACCAGTTAAATGTTAATGAATTGGCACGCAACTGAGTGGCAAACCACCGTGTGAATAAGGTTGCTACATAGAGGGCGAACAGAGCTGGGACCAGCAAACAGTTGTCCCACACTTATGTACTGATTTCAAACCTGGTTGTGTTAGTTGTGCAACTTCACATCCAAGC
Source organism: Opisthorchis felineus (assembly GCA_004794785.1). NCBI lineage: Eukaryota > Metazoa > Platyhelminthes > Trematoda > Opisthorchiida > Opisthorchiidae > Opisthorchis > Opisthorchis felineus. The sequence goes on from SJOL01006981.1 coordinate 10,022, forward strand.
TTTTTTCAAGTATGGAAGGTTTTGATGAGTACATGGATTTGTCCGGAGGGACGAGTTTTCGTGAGGCAACCTGAACCACCTCTCATATGGCTGAATGAAATTTCTGGCGATCGAATTTCTAATCGCGGTTTCACGATGCAGCAGCTCCGAAACGGCTACGCGCACACCGGCGCGCTTGAAAGCAGTCCATATTGCAGCCAACCTTCCGCATCATGTCGACACATCACAACTTATTTGCCTTGTGATGATACAGCCAATCAAGTGTCCGTATTCACTCCTTGGATGTATCCGTGTGGCAAACTGTGTCCCGGATTCAGTCACGCGTATGCTGTAGCTTGTTTTGCGTTGTTTGCCAGTCCGACTGCGAAGAATGCCGGTATAATCTTCCACGTCTCCGCGTTGTTATCAACTCCGGTGTTGAAAATATCCAACACAAAAATAAATTCTCCCGAAAGTACGGGTTCCATTAGGTACGGTAGTTAGTTGTGTGTGAATTTTTCGCACCTGAATGCAGCGCTATGGGGCGTAGACAACGATTAATCTCGGCTTCTACATCTGGAGAGTGATAGCTATCATCCCCGAACTGATAAAATTTCGTCCATCCATCATTATTTGGCTCATGTGATCTGCAAATGCAAACGTGATTCCGTGTTCTCCTTTGGTAGAGGGCAGAGAAGTCAAGTGCCCCCTAGCTTCCACTGAACCGCAGGCCTGGTTTTACTGAGATCACGAAGACCTATCTATCAACATTTTGGTTCCTTCCCAGCAACAGCAGCTTTCCTCTCAGACCTCCTCTTTTCTTTATTAGCTAGGTGCCAACGAACAGACTGGACCATATCGTGTTCCGACGGTTAACAGACCTCTATGGCCAAATGCGCCATACTAGCAGCGTACTTGTGACAATCATAGGGCCTTCCATATCAGACTAACAACCGGCAATATCTGAACTACAAACTTCTGGTCCTCCATGTGTGTGCCCTGCCGGAACATGTGCTCCACTTGCTTCAGGATGAAGGGCTCTGATGAGGCCTGCAGGTTTTATGGACGGTCAAGCATTCATAGGACGATTCGCGTTGCTTCTCTTGACGTCCACAAACAGTTTGTATGGCGGCCGATTATTTCCACGATTTCCCCTGGTGCAGCGAATTTTACTGTTTTTCCAACCTTTTGGAAATCCGCCCCTCCCTCTTTCAGAAACCTCCACCTTCAAAACGTCATTGACTAGCAGAGTTGGCGGGATGCAGACACTAGTCTTGACCCCCGCTTCCAAGGTTATCCTGGGCGGATATCTTGGGAACCGGGTGAAGGCATCCTTTTCACCTCAGGAAATGCTCCCAGAATGGGGGTCCCATTCACTGCCCCCAGATGTAGGCTTTTCCACTAACGTTAGGGGCAAAAGTGAGTATCGATTACTGTAGCTCGGAAGACGACCCACTGGTATACCTAGAAGAGTTCACTAGAAGCCACGATATCAAACGAAACACGGTGAGAAGGACGAAGAGACACTGCTCATCATCCCCCTCGCGCTCGTAGTGCGCCTGGCTGTCAGTATTATGGTACAGAGTCAACTGCTGATAGGGGTCCAAAAGTCAGTGCAGTTCAGGTTCAATCACTGTGCTCCAATGCAAATGCTTCAACCATAAACGATACCATTTGTTCAGCAGTTTGTTCAACTAAAGTTGTGAGTACCAGCTTTTTGAGGACAGTTGACAGCAATTTCGGTAGATACCAACTCGGTTTGACCTAAACCAGGTCCGGGTTTCAATCCCAGATCAAGCAAGATGAGAATGAATGCACACTTTGTAAGTGGTCCTTAATTAATTCATCATGTATTTGTAGGACGTCATCATGTTCAAGAGCACAGCGTCAGCTTTCAACACGTTGCTTCGTTGGGGTACAGCCATAATTAGCTTGAAAGCTTAATTGTGAAGAAGTAAAAGATGGGGAAACGCACTAGTGCCAGTCCACCACAAGCATTCTGTAGTGCCAACGCCTCCAGACACCCGTGCAGGCAGTCCGAACAGAAACAAATGATGGGAAGTCTACTAAGATGGAGACAGCCTCCCGTGACAGAATCCGGGTAGAGCCAAATCCTCATGGGCGTGGTAGTCATGTCGGATGGTATTTTATGCGGTTTTGTCCCTATGAAAGGAACACATATTCAGTGCGCACGTTAGGCGGGATCCTACGCCAAAGCCAATTGAGAGTTGACAATTTAGTGTTGGAGTGCCTAACGAGCCCAACTAGCGCGTGATTGGTCGGAAATGGGCTGCTGCCCGTGAAGCCTCAAACTGAGCTCTGATTGGTCGAAAATGTGGAAAAAATCCCAGTCATACTCCAGTGTCCGCTAAATTCAGTTGCCAACGTCGCCTCTAGGGTGCTTCCGGAACTCGTCGTTACATACACCTTGAATGCGACACGACGCACATCGGTTTTTGTCGTGTTTTGGGGCGTTCAGTACACTTCGTGTGCTGTAAATGGCTACTCTGGTGGAAGCTCTAGATTGAAAAGATTAGACCGAGAAATGATCCCTAGACGTCATAATGGTTAAGGCGGTACACCGCTATTACAGTGCAAACAATGCGAAGAGAAAGGAGGCCAGTGCCAGACGAGAATTAAATCGAAAATACAAGGCCTGAGTCCACGAAGCAAGACAAGACAGTCAGCACGCAGGTTGAAGGCAGAGCGTGCCACCTACGATAGCCGGGTCGAGGCCATTCGGGAGTTTATGGCAATCAGGGCGAGCGTATGCGCACCTCTGTTGCAGCTGGATACGGTGTCGGATACCTCGATTGTTTCGAGTCGTACCTTGAGAAAAATTGGTGTATTAAAATATAGGTCAGAGATTAGTACCCTCAAATACATCAGCAGACGGGATTCATTTACTTGATGTCTGTGAGATGGAGACAGCAATCCACTGTGAGCGAGAGCTTGCCTGCGGTGCGTGGGAATTTAGCTTCTCAGGTATAGATTGGACCCATGGTCTGCAGCCCTCAACATTGTCGATAGCCTGTTTTTGCACGTCTATGCCAAATCAAATTTTGAGGAGTGTCAGTGGCCATTAATTCACCCGATACCACTTTTCAGCAATAATTCAGAAGTGTGTTGCAGTTTTGAGCGGTGACAGTCCGAAAGCTAGTGTAACGTCTGCGCCCGAATAGCGCTATGTGGATCAATGTGGATTACTTTCCAGGCCCGATTGATATCTCGGACAATCACACAGTATTCACTGCTGTCATCTAATGGTGTTTCAGCGAACATGAGCGCTGAAGCTGTTTCTTGAGGCAAGACTTTTCAGAGACTTACTTGAAAACAGGAGTCGAACTCGAACAGGAATCCAGACATCTGACGATTAACGCGCATGGTGGCCTACTCCAGTACGCGTGACATCCATTCGAAGTGAAAACTGTTCCAGCTGTCTTCGAAAGGCTGTGGACGCGACAATGTGTGATGTGAACGGAGTCGCTGCATGCTTTGACGACCGCTGGGGAAACGAGCAAGGAAAGCCTTTTATCCGGGTTGGCAAAAGCAATTCCGGCCTTTGAGATTCGTGCGTTTACTTTGTAGTGGCTAACGGCCCTAAGGTGTCTCTAATGAACAGAACGAAATACTAATGTAGGTCAAATATTGTGTCTCAAGGAGAACAATCCAAGGAAATCTTGACTCACAGTTCACAAGGAGAAATCCCACAGGTCCGTATTCCGTTGAAATACCACACCAAGGAGAGAAGGCCCTACTTTCCTGGTATTCCAATCCTCCGGCAGGCACAAGATTAATCCACTGATATGGATAGATAGGTCCAATGTTTGCAGCTAAAATTTTTTGTTCACGTTGGGAATTAGTTCTAGCCAATATTATTCAACCGCCAGTCACAATAACAGTCACTTAGTAAAAGGCGCATGGTCCAGTTGAGCCCAAGAAGTAGGGGCTTGTCGTGTGTGTTTCATTAAACTAGATTTTGTACAATAATATGACCAATATTGACAGCGAGAAACGAGGTGATATTGGACAGAAAAAAATAGCGGTTTACACGTCCTACAGAAATCCCCCTAGAGCGTCAAGTGGGTGGTGATGGCTCAGTGGTTAGAGCGCGATTTACTGACCGGAAGCCCCGTGGTTCGAACCCGACCTCCGCTTCTCGACTTCTCCTGTCTAGGCTTGAGCAACCTGGCAGTATCCCAGCCTTCGTGCTTCCTTTGGGTGGCATGGCAGCTAGGCACGGAAAAGGGTGCTGCAGCTGAACGATTTTTAAAAATCAAGATCTATCACGTATGGTTCGGTTAGCAAGAAAGATGACTATCCTAATCCTCGTGGGTTAAACGAATTCCCAAGTTGAACGACTAAATCCGGAAGAAGATGCTCAGCGTACGGATAATGGGGAGCGACTGCTTCAGTCGTGTGCTGATCATCGTATGTTCCTGGCCAGTACGAACTTCCAACACAAACATTCACATCGAGTTACTTGGAGGCTGCCTACCACAAGACAGTCATGGACTCAATTGGACCATGTGGCTATCAGTTACCAATGGAGTGCCTCAGTTAAGGATTGTCGTTGCTTCTGGGGTACGCAACTTGACTCTGATAATGCCACTGTGCGAGCCCGGTTTTCACTTGGCTTTCCGGCAGCATCACGTGTGATAAAGCAGAGCAGTTCCATTCATCGACTTCGACAAGTTTCAGTAGTTGAAGAGTATCGAGCTGATCTGGCTAGGAAGCTACTGGAAACGCGCAATTATGCAGATAAGGAAGATTGCATGGAATTAAATGGAAGCAGGTTGAAGAAGCTATGCTCTCAGCTTTCCGAACTGTTTGTCCAAGCCATCCGACTCGACTAAATGAACACTGAATATCTTCGAGATAAGCAGACCTTATTGCTACCAGGAAGGCCGTATCAGCAAATAGCGACTGTGATGACGCATGCAGTCCCCTCAAACACCGGATAATCAAGAGCTTGAAGAATAACAGAGGACGCTGGTGGATTTCGAAGGCCCAGGAGATGGAGAAGACTTTCGCTGCAGGCAACAGTCGTGCCCCATTTCAGCTGATTCGCTCGACCGACCCGAAGATGAAAAGTGTCAGCGAAATGGTATGCGAAAAAGACGGAACAGCAATTCACTCCCGCAATCGCCTTCTTGAGCGGTGGGCTGAGCACTTCAAAGAACATTTCAGCTGGTCTCTTTCAACACAACCGCTGGAAGAACCCAGCGGTCCCGAATGGAACATCGACGCCAACCCGCCATCAGCAACCGAAATCCAGCGTGAGATATCAATCCTCAAGCACGGTAAGGCACTCGGTGCGGATGGTCTACACCCCGTACTCTTCAAAGGAGGTGGCGAGGTCCTGGTGAACAGTCTGACAACCATACCGCAGAAGATTTGGAACGAAAGCATAATGCCAGTCTAATGGAGCTCGTCGACCGCCATTCCAATTTTCAAAAATAGTTCAAGAACGTCATGCAGAAACCATCGTGGCATCAACCTGATATCCGTCGGATCTAAGGTGCTCCCTGGCATTTTGCGTAGGTTGATTGATTGTCGGAAGAGACAGACTCGTGAGAATCAACCTGGGTTTCGCTTTGGTCAGGGATGCATCGACCATACCTTTACCATGAGACAAGTTCTTCAAAAGCACCATTCCTTCAAACGTTCGACGATGATCGTTTTTTAGACCCGAAGTCTGCTTTAGACTATCGGTCAACAGAAACGCCGGCGGAGTCTGATGATCAAAGGTGTCCCTTCCAAAGTTATATCCCTTATGAGGGCACTGTATGCGAACTCCTGTGGTCGCATACGAGTATACTCCTGCGTTTACCATGTCCAGTGGTGTAAGACAAGATTTCCCTCTCACATTTCCACGGTCTCTTTCTCCCAGATGGACACAAATAGGTTAGACAAGCATTGACTGGGAAATTCACCGCCATCCTTGAATAGAGCCGGTGGAAGGTTGTCAAGACCAGAAACACGATGACACTTGATTAGAGATATACACTCTGGCATTTTTGAGGCTGGTGCGAACACCGGATCAGTAATGCTGAAGTGCGTCGGATGGCTTTCGGAAAAGATACCTCGCCCACGATAGATGAACTGATCAAACTCTTTAGGTTACACTGGCTTGGTCACGTGTTCCGTGGGGCGAGGT
>SJOL01006981.1:24316-46034 GCA_004794785.1 Opisthorchis felineus
GTTTGCGTGCTGTCGGTGCTACTCGCCTTCCAGGATGGGGACCGCGTGATCCTTACTGCGGCTGGTTGGAGATGCTGCAAGATATGGCTGCCAACCGGTGTTAGTGGCGATCTTGTTGTCACTTTCTATCCAGATTGCCCGAATGTGTGTGTGGAGGTGTGGGCACCTCGGAGTGATTGTAGTAAGCTAGCACTAAGTCCCTTCCCCGTCCACCTTTATTCTTTTCTTCACAATAAGGCTTTCAAATAAATCATGGTTGTACGGCAGTGAAGCATCGTTGTTGAACACTGACGTCATGCTATCGATGATGATGGTGATCCTCACAGTGAATGGTCGGAGACGCCTCAGGATATGAATGTTCATCAGTGTTATCGACGTTATTGTCACTTTCCGTCCAGAACGAATGGGTATTTGGGGATGTAGGAACCGCTGAACGGTTGTTGTAGGCAAGCACTAAGTCCATTCCCCATTCACCTTCATTCTTCACAATAAGTCTTTCAGATGAATTATGGTTATACGGTTGCGAGGCATCGGTGTTTGGACACTGAGTTTGTGCTATCGATGATGTGTATGTTGTTGTTGATGATGTTCGGGCATATTCTGGAAGCAGTGCCAATCAAGCACCTGGTGGCAACGGGGTCAAGCTTCAAGGTTAAAGGTGCGCTTTAGGACGTTGCTTATAATTTTGCGTTCGTTTTTTCGAAATGATGCTACTGTAGGATATGAAGCGCCCCACAAGTCCGAGTGCTTCCTTGGGTAATGAATGGCGTGTTCAGTAGTTGTATGTCCAGGAGAATAACCTGATACTTTGTGGGTGCGAAGCGCCTGTGAAAGGACGGGATGCCCTGGGTTAGTTCATCCGGAAGCACCTGTACGTTACTTTTCCCTGAAGATGGGAACGGTTTCATCTTCGTGTTCCAGACCAATAAAGTTTTCGTCCGCAACCATTTGGATACCAGAGTGTGGGAAACCTTCTAGTGTTTGTCTCATTATCTTGTCAAAAATTGAGCTAAATTCTCGAAATTGAATAGGGATGGAGGGAGTGGGTATCGTTTTCGATCACCACTTTTTGTGCGAAGCTTTTTGTGCTCTTCGTTTACCCTCACACACACGCGCGTGATTCTGAGTGCAAACAGCTTATTATATTCACAAACTTCGGAGACTTCTGTTGCTGAGCAAACGTGTTAAGAGATCAGACTGCCCAAAGGAGTTGAGTGCGCTCTAGAACTCCAGGAATATGAGCCGCTTCTGGAGGGCACCAGACGATTTCCGTTAGTACTACATAAAAACAGTTGGCAGTCAACATACAACTGAAACAGTCTTTCGCCCTTGTCCGTACGTACCAATTCCATTCCATATCGACCACTCGACTGAGTCTGGGCTCGAACCCTTACTAACCAAAACGATATTCGAGCTTTAAGCCTTTGTCACAGGAAATTTAACGTGCTAGATTCATAACCTGTTGGAGTATAAGCAGACGTTTCCAAACGAGCCGTACAGAAGCGACTATCAACAGGTATCCAGTTAAGCAAGGACCCTTCAGGTCACTGCCTTAGAACGAAACCGATCCGTACGCAGTCTGTCGCAGCGGCCTTTGGTCATCAGAGGTGCGCAACCGAGAGCGAGAAGAGCATGACGGCACAGTTAGCCCAGTGGTGTGCATGGGTCTTAAACTGTTGTTTCCGATGCGCAGCATACAGCGATTGCAAGCGAGTTCCGTGTGCGGACAAGAGCAACCCGTTGTCCCGGTTGCTCCAGAGTACGAACACCAAGGACAGTCAGATCAACCAAGCATTGGGACTTGAAGATTGGTTTCAAGATTCCTGAGGCTGTCGGCGCCAGCTGATGCGCAGATGTCACAACTAGGGCCGATGCTAGACAAATGAGATCGTCAGTTCTAACGGATTGGCCTATAAGATAACTATTATTAATAGGGCGGGTTGGGAGAATAAAAACTATGGGATAGAGAAGAAAGACAGGCGTCCGCAATAGTCCGTTTTCGCCTGCCCGCTTGCCGTATGCAGCAACGAAGACAAACCAGCTGATGATACCATGCGACGACCGCTGTGGCATGAAATTATTTCTGGTTGCGAATATCATGGTTTTTCGTCGGTAGCTCGGTGTTTTAATGTTCATACCCACCCATTACTTTTTGTCCTACCTTGCAGCGCTATCGACACTGCCAGTACACGTTGGCCGTTCTTCGGTTGCATGTTCTCTACGGATCCCAACTTCTTATTATCGGCACTTTAAGTCCACGTTGAATTAGCCATGACCAGCAACCCACCTAATTCACAGGTGCATTCAACGGCAGGAGCTGTTCCCGTCAAGAATGAAAAAGGCAAATTTATTCTTCAATTTTTCACGATCTTTAATAGGGCAAATGTACATGTTGAAGGTCAAAGTGCAGCGCTATGTGGCCGGAAAAAAACCTGATTTTGCCTCTAGTTCAAGTTCAGAATCTGAACCAGAAACTTCAAATCAAAAGGCCGAGGAAATAAAAGCTTTCTCAACACGTCAAGCTCTCGGAAAAAACAAAACTCGCGAACCAGACAGAGATGATGATGAAGACCAATCCGGAGGTCTAACGGCCGTGGATCTCGAGGAACCGAGACTTCGACGGCTTTTGAAAGCCAAGGTGAGCTGAATTCGATTGATCTCTCTTGTCGTTATTGTGTGAACCGATTCGTTTTCAGGTGAGTTTCGGTCGAATTGAATCTTAAGGATCTAGTTTGAATTGAATCAGCGAAGCTCAAGTGTCTATGTATTTCCTTTCAAAGCCTAGTGCTTCAGATTTTTATCTCATGAGCGTTCACCTTCCGGAATATGCATAGCTATTCATTCACTGGTTTTAACGTGCACGAAATTTCGTGACTGATAGCCACGTTGACTAGTCGCCAGTCTTCAATTTGTATTCCATGACCACACGCCACGAACCATCATAGTAGAATTTAGGGCATATTCATTATCCATTAGGCGTCACCACAGTTGGTCGTCCGGCTTCCCATACTGTGCAAAACTGCACATATTGATTCTAATCTCAATTGGTAGCCACTGGGACACAGACAAATTGTTTCGTACAGACAGTCCTCACACAGTACAGACTGATCACCTTGTAGCTACTGTGATTATGATATTGATATGGTGAACTCCGCCGGTGCTTCAGTAACTCTATAGTACTCACGAGTTCGTTGGTCTCATTGGAATCTTCATGAAGGATCCCAGTCAGACAAGATACGACAACGTGCCCAGAACGATATTTTCCCTCGGATGGTGCGCAGAATTGGCTTTGCACCATAGAAACCAAGCTAGACCAATCTCACTCTACCCCATCACTGTCATTATTTGCAGCACTGAGCCTCGTTGGAGAACAACGGCCTAGGGCTTTTGTTAATTTGGGCAACAACGGATGGAAATAAAGACATCTGGATAGTGAACTTGTTCAGGAAGGTTCCTTACAGCGTTGTATGGGCTCTAAATATAAAGCACGATATCCTGAAGTAGACCGACCAGTCTGTGGATAGAAGATTGTCAGTGACTGCTATATATCGACGTTTCGGAAAGTGGATTGAATCATCAGTGTAATCTGTAACCGCGGCTACATCCCCACCGATATTGGAGCCAGGTCATTCATAGTTCCAGGTCATGTCATTGGCTGATCCTCATGCATTCGTTCTGAAATTCGGATGCCACAAATGACGCAAGTTGGCAAACGCTACCTGCGCCTTGCTTATCCGCGCACTGAATTCATCTGTCACAATAGAATCACGGGATTACGCAGCTGTCAAGAGATGTAAACCGACCAACAAACTCAAGTTCTCCATTTTGAAGTACAAGAGAATACTCCTGCAGTTTGAAGGGGAAAAACACCGAAAACTTGGATCCTGTACAGTATTGTCCATGACTGTGAAAGAAGATATTGTGAATGCTCCTGATCATTTATGACAATGGCAGGACTTCCACTGCGGATACTGGCTGACGATCAAACTTGGACTGCAATTGGTCAGCTTACCTAGTGACTGGTGAAGTACATTGTTGGGCTTCGGTCAGAGACATTTGGAATCTCACTAACTGGAGTCTCGTTGGACCAATTAACAGGTTAACTTACTTTTTTCAGCTTTCTATAGTTTTCCTGTTCTAAGCGAATGGACGAGTGCGGGTGGGCCTCATTTTTCCGTCTACACTGTGCGTACGTTAATTCCTGTTGACCATACTAATAGCTTACCTCAGTTTACGTTGGTTACATGTTCTTTTGGTCTGTTAACTGTGTTAACTCGAAACACACTATGCTATGCATCTCTGCTTGGCACCCATCTCACATATGTATGTTGTTTTGGCTTTCAGCAATATTTATCAGAAAGTAGTGATGACGAGGACGCAGAAGACAAACTTGCTCGTCACAAGAAGTATCGGCGGCTCGGAGATCATGGGGAAGACAGTGCGCAGGAGTCTGGGGAAGAACCTGATGACGAGGAAGATCTAGACGAAGCTGAGCTGGCACGGAGGCGAGAGGTTTGTATCTTTGAATAGTGTTCCTCTTTCTTACTGAGTGTGCTCAAGAGACTTCACTATCCTGAGATAAGATAAAGATAATCGTTCAGCCGTAACACCCTTTCGGTGCCTAGCCGCCATGCCACCCAAGGGAAGCACGAGGGCTGGGATACTGCCAGGTTGCCCAAGCTTAGACAGGGGAAGTTAAGAGGCAGAGGTCGGGTTCGAACCATAGACTTTCCGGTCAGTAAATTCGCGCTCTAACCACTGAGCCATCTCGCCCCCTATCCTGAGAAAATTAATACCTTTTTTGTATGTTTATCCAAGAATTACCGGAAACGTATTTTGAATGTAGGTTTTAGTGACGCTGACTGTGGTTGGCATTTTCCGCGGTCCAGCTGAGCGCGTTCCAAGGGTGATGCACCATTTAAGCGTATTCAAAACGGCTTTGCTGAACTTTGTTTTATGGCTGCTGGTCAGGATGGTGGTACAGAATTGGGTAATTGTGCTACACGGCTTCATCCAATAGTGCGTCAGGTAAAATCCTCTAGCCGTCCTGCTGGTGATGAACACAGGAGGACAATTTCTTTTTATTGGGTAGCTGGGGGTCAACAATCGCGATAACCATCCATATCGTCTACCCTTCACGTTTCTTGCTTCCCATAGCCGTTGCTTGCTTGGGTAAGAATTGAGGATGGTTGTGGAAAAAGGGTGATGTTGGCTACCCGCACCACGCACCTAATGAACTCCGTGAGGTTGCATTCACGCGGGTCGTACCATCCAACCCGTGAAGCAAAAAATGACGCGAACCACCTTGCGGAGTGACCGAAGAAAGTGCCGCAAGCAAAAACGCTAACTAGTTACATCATGGGATGCGAAATTCGTGAGGCCTACGGATAGCCTTCCAACGTTTACACTTTTTTGGCAAATCATGTCATTGACATGATTGGCTTGAAAACAGATGTAACTTTGCTTTCCTGTAGGCCATTACTTCCATAAGTAACGGGCGGTATTAGCTTGTCGCGCTGTTTCGAAGTATACTCTACGAGAAGAGGGGCCTATTTTCAAGTGACGGAATTTGACACTAGTCAACACGTCTTCATTTTTCTTGCATTTTAAGCTCGTACGCCGTAAAGCTCTTGCTGCTCGCCAAGCAACCGAAGAAAAGGCCGATGGAGGTTGGGCAGAAGAGGGAAACGAGGCCGAGGCAGATGATGAGGAGGAGTTGGAATACTCTGAAGAGGAATACACCAGCTCTGAGGATGAAATCGCACCGAAATTGAAACCTGTCTTCGTCCGTGCCTGTGATCGGATCACATTGCAAGCCAAACACAAAGCTGACCAGTTGGCTGAGGAGGCTGAAGCAGAATCAAAGCGATTAGCTGAGGAACGAAGAAAGACTACTTTAAAGGTATTCACCTTGCACTGAGTCATTACGATTTTGTTTCATCTGTTCTTGAATGTTCGTCTTCTCGTTAACTTTCTAGCAGCATGGCAGTGAATGAACCACTGCTAGTCAGAGGGGTTGAGATACCAATGTACAGTTATTCCCCGTTTAATACAGCACCATCTCGACTGTACAACAGAAAACTGCTATAAAAAGTGGGAGAGTCGTAAGATTTGGAGGGGGCTGTTTAGAAAGTCGTGCGTGGAGGTGTTTATTGGCCGCTAGATCAAAGGCGCGGAACCTGGGTTCTAGAACATCCGACGTTTACGCGGGTGCTCTCCATTTTTAAAGGATGAATAATTAATATGTAGCGAGTAGTTTCTTTCAACTGTCTACAAAAGGTTTGATCGGTGTTATACCATCATTATCCTTGTCGCTCTTGGCCGGGCTGCTTTTTTCTTGTACTTCAGTGGATCGTGGATTAGTCAAGATTTGGTGGATTGCCGAGGGGTTCACGCAAGCGTGGTTTTAATCCAACCGAAGACTCCTCAGGTGGCTGCAGGGGGTCGGTCAGATAATCATGTAACTATTCCTTGTACACTGCTGGCCTGAGCATCACTCAGCTACCGGTGAAACTTGTGCATCTGATGAATTTGATTTATTAGTTCGAATAGTGTTGATTGGCTGAGAAATCGGTCAGGCATGCTAACCACCCATGAATGTTCGGGTTTTCATCCTATCTGATCAGCGTTTCTCGGCGGCCGTTAGCCAATATGTCACGAAACCGACATCCTTATATTCAAAAAGGGCTAGAGTGTCGGGACAAAGGTCAATATCATCCTTCATTCATTTGCACCTCATGCCAGTGGCTTGGAAATTGTCTTAGCCCCGCGAGGATCAATCACCAGCCAAGATAAGGTCTGGCTCTTCACGAGCTACCTGACGCAACCGCCAACAGTCACATACACCATGCACTAAAGTTTTTTGTTTGAAGTAGCTGTTATTGCGGGCGAAATTTCGCGATTCTTCTGGCTAGGAGTCCTTTGCTATAAATTACGTGCATATCCGCTCCAGACAAGAGGAGTTGGATCCAGATTTGTGGTATTTTGTGCACGCTGGAGTTGAGTAAGAGCATAAGTTATGTGTCACTTTTCATTCCAATTTCGAATATGCAACAGCAATATTCCATAAATCCAACATGTGTTTACATAACTTTCTTTTAAGAAACCTGAAGCATGCAGTCATCCTTATCCATTTCATAATGACCGTTACGAGACTTGATTAACGACTTGAGTAACATTCCTTTTACTCTCATCAGCCCTCCACGTAAAACATACATTTTTGGGTTTACCACATGGCAACTGCAGTTTGGAAAACCACATCGCTGAATGGTATTCGCTGCTTAGATTGCGTTTTAATTGTGCTCTCTAGTTTATTTTGGAAGTACAGTAGAGAGCTCGTGTGATGCGTTTTGTCTGTCAGGATTCCAAAACCATGAATGCATCGCATTTGTGAACATGCACTACATAGTTCCGAGATTATTTATTCGGAAATTTATCAGCAAGGCGGCGAAAAAAATGGCGAGTGACCTTTGGTTTGTATATTCTCCCACCGTCTTCCCAAGCATTGCGTCAACACCCGTCGGTTTTCAATAATCCTTGCTCTCTAGACGTCTTTGATCTGTGGATACGTTCACAGAGAATCAGAAGATTGTAGCCCTTCCATGGGATAGTGTGTGAGAGGACCGAACACTCTGGATCCAGAATATCTAACTCAAAAGTGTTCTGGTATCCCTCGGTTGTTCCATTTACTTTTCTTCCATCCCATATTGCCTTCAAAACATTGGCATCCTGTACAGTTGTTAATTTTATCTCGAAGGCAAAAGTTCACGTATTCTGTCAGCACACTTCTATATCGGTTCAATTTCGGCCGTAGTAATTGTGACTAATGATAATAATAACAGTAATAGCAATAATAATAGTAAACCATAACTTTAAGGTGAAGTAAAACATTTATGTTTTGGTGGTTACTTCAAATCAAATGCGTAAATGGAGGTGTAATTCAACATAACTGGTACCATATTGTCCAGTTCCAAGATAGAGATTAATGTGAAACGGTCAATTTCGTGAATATTGTTTCAAACTCCACCACGAGTGTAAAAGCTCTCACCACAGTAGATGAACAAAAATGATGGAGACTTCGAAGCCCATTTCTTTAATCGAATCGTCAGATTTTGTTCAATTCAGCAATACGCAGCTTAGCATGCTGCTCGGTTCAATGCTACTCAAGGCTCGCAAAAGGATTCAGAGTAAACGGCCGAACAGGTAGAACTGTTCATCCCAGCTCAATCGCTCGAATGTGTGTGCATATATGACAAAATATGCTGCCTTGCTTGCTGAATTGTGCTGCTGTTGAGATTACATTTCTTGGAGCCCGAGGATGAAACTAATTCAGTTTGTTAACAAAAGGTTGTCGTACACAGCTGAACTCATCGAACATGTGTCATCTTGTTTGGTTCTACATTTGCTAGGCGCATGACAAACATTTCTCCGACGTGTTGGTAATATTGAGCTGCTTTGAGGTAATGCGATTCGACCAGTGTGACTGTATAGGCACGTTTTTAGGTTCTTACTTTCATGCGAGTGGCCTTTCTGTTTTACACTCGGAGTAGAAAACGTTTGAACCCACCCTGTGACCTATTTCTCATACTGAGAACCCACCAATCGATAACAGGTGAGTAGCGCGATAGGAGTTATTATTCCTGCAGTTGAGGCTAAGATAGTGTAGTTATGCGCATAGCAGTTTTCTCGAAAGGAGATTTGATGCTTTTGAGGGAGGTGCACTGGAAGCAGAGAAACAGTTGGTTCCAGGTCCGATCGAAAGCACAGCCTCAAATGATTTTCAGTATGGGTGCCAACTACCAGTCAGACTTAATCCTTCATTTTCGGAGTACCGCAGAATGGCCGTCAAGATATTCCAAGAGCACAATTTCTATTACAAGGCAGCCAGCGCTCCCCTTAATAGACACGGGTAATGGTCTGGGATTTCTAGTGGATTCGCCATTAGATTCACCGTCGGAGTGGTCGCTTCGTCTTCAAAGTCATAATTGATCTCTGCCCGAGACTATGCCTTTGTAGATTCACACTTTACACCTTTATACTTTCGAAGATTTGGTTGAATTCACATCCCAAACAGCCTGTTGATAGTGTACAGCTGTAGCATCTTTCCGTTTTTCTTATCACTGCCAAGATTTTCTTATCTTGTTACTTCCACTTCCGAAGCTCTTGGAAAGTGAACTCCGACGTGAAGCAGAGGAAGTACATGCCATTGAAGACGCCCTAGACGCGTTGGATTCAGATGAGGGTCAAGGAAATCCTCATGCCGAGCAAGAAGAGTACGAGAAGTGGAAAGTTAGGGAACTTAAACGCATTCGACGCGACCGCGAACAACGCGAAGCTGCACTACAGGAGAAGAATGAGGTATAGTCACAATTTTTGCATTGACATCAGTATGTACACGTTTGTTTCGACAAACCACCAATCCTTGCCGTTTACGTCTTATAGCTTCCTGGCTGGAACCTAGTCAGGTTGTGGTAATTATGTTAATCAGTCTAGATAGGCCATAGTGTTGTATAATGCCCGATGTTTTCTTCCTAACACCGCTATTGTTAATATATTTTCAACGTTCTCATGAGCTGGAGTTAGAAATATTTGTCCAGTGTTAAGGAGTTTCGTACGCGAACTTTTTTGTCTAGGACCCTGCCACACGTACGAAGAATTCACATTGACCGGGTTGATTGTGCCAGACCCTTTTTACATGAAAAATGACGCGGATTTACCTTCGAGTTGTTGAATTAGGGGTTGATCGCTTCAATTTTTTGCTTACGTTTAATATCATATAGTTTAATGCCGACAGGTCTATCAGACACAGTACTCCCGAGGATAGCGCACCATGGGTGGGGAAGCCGTTGGCTTCTCCTGAGAAGTGACCTTTCCTCGTGAGGATTTCATGTTAACTAGCGGTCAGTGGGGAATTTCACTGTGGTCCCCTTTTGGAAACTTACTGTAACTCTGCAGAGGTTCGACTTCTTGGATGGTATCAAGTCAACCAACGTTGCGTGTGAGCGACGGTTCACTTTCAATTTTAGAAAGCATCCTTTCCGTGTTGCCTATGTCAGTCCATCGGGGAGAGTAGGGGAAGGAGTGTCATAAGGAACGACTACCTGTCAAGCGGCAACCTGCTGCTCTCTCGAATATTTGTCGCCAGTACTCTAATTTATTTTGACCGCAGACACGCCACCCAACCTTGGTGGCCATACGCTCGCTTATTTACTCTAATTCTGTATCTTTAGATCGAACGTATCCGCCAGATGACAGATGAACAACGCCGCGAAGAATTTGCACGAAATCCTAAAAGGATTACAAACCAGGCCGTCAAGGGTCAGTACAAATTTCTTCAAAAGTATTATCATCGTGGAGCGTTCTTCGTCCACACCATGGAGGACGAAGTTTTCAAACGGGATTTTGCAGAGCCAACGCTGGAGGATAAGTTCGACAAAACCAAGCTCCCAGCAGTCATGCAGGTATGTGTCTGATGGCGAGAACAACTCCCCCACTCTTGTATTCGTTTGTTGATCACAGCACTAAGTAAAGTTGTTGCAGGGTCTCAGCCAACGCTCCGACATGCATGAGTTGTGATTAAATTGGCTCGCTGGTAGCGGGAGATTTCCATATAGGTTGTTTCCAGTGAATAAAACAATTATGTCATGTCAGTTCCCATACTTCCTCAATTAAGTCGGACCTAGGCAGTATGCGCAAGCCATGCGACTCAGTGCAACCTGAACAGGAGACAGTTGACCAATTCAGATCATGCGAGATATGCTGTGTTCGTAGGCGACTAAGCGAACCTTTCATGGAGGGCTTCCCTCTATTTCTTCCTGCTTCCTCTAGGTCTTTGTGAGTTATTGGTGTAAGCAATCAACTCGATAGTTTACCAACTTAAAAGCCGTCGGCCATTCTGTTCTACCAGTTTCCTCTAATTAGTATTGTAGAAACGTGTCCATTGTAATGTTGTCAGGTCTCCTGTTGATGTTTTGGCGATATTTGAGGATAAGGCGCTGTTGCCATGCCCGTAATAAGCGGGAGATTGTAGAGCGGTCATTGTGAAATACAGGTGAAGGCATGTGGGCGATTTAAGGCTCTTACAGTAAGGAGATTTCGGTATAAACGAATGTAGCCTAATAAGATTACATGGAACCAATGGACTTTGTTTTGAAGTGGAAACATCGGAATCAAATCAAAATATGACCAGTAGTATCCAATCATTTTATACGGTTTGGCGAGCTTTGCTGTTGTTGAGGCTATCTGTGAACTGGGTCTGATGTTCTAGCTCCATGAGAATGCTGCAAGCAACACGTTTGAAGACTTTTTGTTCATTCTTGGCATGTTTGGTAACCTTTTGCTTGGGGTTGAGGTCCTCAATGTGGGTGTACTTTTTTATCTGTTATAGGTCAAAAACTTTGGTCGGGCTGGACGTACTAAATATACTCACTTGGTTGATCAGGACACAACTGCCTTCGAGTCACCCTGGTCGGTGTCCAATTTACACAACATTAAGTTCCAGGCTACTCACGGTGGTGGATTCAAACAGGTGTTCGACAAACCGATTGGCGCAAAGCTGAAGAAAAAAGCTGCATAAAGTGGCTATTTTGAGACCTGTATATAGTATGCTGTCAACTTTTATCTTGTAAATCTTGCTCTTTCATATGGATGCCTTTTTACTGCCTATCGATGAGTAATGAGAAAGACCAAAATGGCCGCCTAATTTTCTCAGTCGATGCCCATCCCACTTATTTCTGTCCATCTAGTAAAAACAGTGTCTCGGATCACTGATGACAGTGAATAATAGTGCCCATCTTCGGAGAAGCGACGCACAGTGAGTGTTTTACCAGGGAGTGTCAGTCTGACTACCTCCTTAACGAGATTCTCCCAAGGGTCGCCGATTCCCCGCCATCTTACGGTGGCATGTACGCAACAACACACTGGAAGCTCCTCCCAGATCTTCACAGTCGGTTAATTACAAACGAATAATTTCTGGCGATCCTTGACCTCAATGAGTCATCTGATTCTGTCGATCAATCAGTGCTCCTAACGACGTTTGCTCACGCAGGAATATTCCAGAGACTCGCGTATATGAGTGTACGGAGAACTCTCCATAATTCTCTATAACAAATAGCGCTTGACAAGGATTTTCACAAGTATTTCCTGTTCACCGTCGGCGAACTAATGATGCGAATACTGGAAGGATTTCGTAAACAGTGTTCAAACCTTTGATGGTGCTAGTTTTGCTTATCTGGATTTTACAGACAATGCAGTTCTTACACAGGATGAACAGAAAACGCTCTTAGACTGGTCACCATCGTATCCTTCGGCGCGCGGTTCGCATCTACGTGCATAGTGATGCTTCGGGATGTACAATCTCTGAACAATCCGCGGAGCACTTGAGGTTTTGGGGAGCTTTACACATCTCGGCAGTTGTATTAGCGACAGTGAAAGCTACGGTCGTTTGATCCAGCCTGTTCATACTTGTAATGAGCGCAATTTTTCCAAAAAGCTCGGAAAGCAGGGAAGTAAGAACGGCCAATCTGCATTTACCCTAGCCTTCTTTCCAAATTGATTATATGCGGATTGAGCTCCGGGAACCGGATACTCTCCTGAAAGACAACTACAAACTGAAAACCAGGTCAGCTGACCCGGGTTGAAAACACGTACAAATGTATCTGCCAAACAACGGGTTGCCAAGTTTGTCTTTATGGGCTTTTGTAGCTATATTGATGATTGGGCCAATTTGTGATAACATGAACGATTCATAGTTAGGATAGGACGCAGCGGTACCCAAGGTTTTTAAGTTTTCGACACCGTAAAGTTCAGGTGTATGAGAAACCCTGAGGCTTCGGAGAGTGGTGTTGTTACTGTGATACGAAAATGTACCGTCTTAATATTTGCAACTCGTGCCTTTGTACAAGCAAGTATCCACCTGAAAAGATGGCATGCGTTTTAGTGATTTAATCCTCATTGTTCGAAGTGACTCTGCCAGATAATTTATCTGACTTCGGGATTACTTTCTGGGTCAATATGGGCTTTTGTCAGAAGAGGTGGTAAGTTTGTAGCTGAAGTTAACAAGCTTCTCTTTAAAAAAATTTTCAACTTCGGGGGAAGTCAGAATGAGGTTACCGGCCTGATCCAAAATCCATTGGGTCTAGCCGCGATGTTCGAGTGATCATGTTGGCTAGAATAAATCCTAAAGTCCAAGCGCAACGAAAATGCTTCCATTTGGTGGCATGAACGGCTGATAGATGATTCACACGTCCTGCTAGGTTTGGTGGTAAATGTGGTCCCACTCCGTTATCAGCCAAAGATTTCCAAAATTTCTACACGTGCTGCTTTATGGTTTTGTTGATAACTTTGCTAGAATAACAGCTGAATTTCGTCCTGCAAGTAACGAGTAAACGGACCTGGGTATTGGCGGGATGAAGGTCTGAACTGCGTGGCAATAGTTGGACTTGTGGCATCTACACGAGCGACTCTTTGGGGTTTCGAGTACTGCCATACGTGCTCAGGTCAATGGCAGCCGGTTGCGATAACACCTATACTGAGCATTATAAATAACATTGTAAACCGTATCTCTTTGTTACTGTCGGCGTCAACTGGAAGC
The DNA here is from genome assembly GCA_004794785.1 of Opisthorchis felineus. Taxonomy (NCBI): domain Eukaryota; kingdom Metazoa; phylum Platyhelminthes; class Trematoda; order Opisthorchiida; family Opisthorchiidae; genus Opisthorchis; species Opisthorchis felineus. The sequence continues at coordinate 37,908 of SJOL01006981.1, forward strand.
CTCGCTTCTGGGCGCATCTCATAAAGTCCCAATAGATTGAAAAGCAACTCCTGCCACCCAGAAAAATCAGCGGCTTTAACATTAAGCAGTGTGTAGCCAAACGTCTCCTGAAATTTGCCCGGCGACGTATGATTAACTAAGGTACCCGATCGCTTAATTCTTGCGAATGTTTGCATCACGCATGTTCACTTACGTAAATATACAACTATCGCTGGTGACAGTTGTCAACCGGGAAATGGCTCAACTCTCCATGTTCCCATTAGCCGTATGTGAATACCGATGAAAAGTTTGGTGCTGTCAAGCTTGCGTTTCAAAATGCGCATGTTAACTCATCAGAATACACCTCATAAAGATCACGAACTTTTCACCCGTAATCCCATTACCAAAAGCACAAGGGTCTTCTATTATCCCCATGATTTCCACGTCCAACGATTCCTTTCAAGTAGGGATAGTGGACGCATTGTGCACTATGTCCGTCAAGCGGATTCTTGATATGATGCCCGGGTCTACGCAAACCGCATGTTTGTATGTCAGTGTCCACAGTGTTACAAACCGTCTAATAGACACCAGTGGTCGGTCGCAACGATGGCTGCGGAATGACTCGATCATTTTCTACCGCTAATCTGCCCTATAAAACTGGCGGGGTTGTGTAGGAATCCCTCTATGACGCACCGGTACGCCATTTTAAACATAGTAGCATGTGAGCGTCTGAGCAATATGGGCACTGCAGTGAGAGATTACGCAGCTGAATCTGGTTTCTCATGAGGAACAGAGGATTTAGCCCGTGGATGCGGATTATGAAGTTTATCAGGTTTTTATGAAGTTTACCAGGGCCTCGGGCGCGTATCCCATCTGCGCATCATCTGTTTTGCCTGTCACGCGTACCCATGGCTCTCAAAGCTGTAGAAGTTTGAGGTGTACAAGTCACCGTCACTGACGACAACAGCACGGCAATAAATAAATACTAGCTCTCGAAGGCGACACAATCATGGGGAGGGAACTTAATTCTACGGTATGTAAGAAAAATAAGAGACGCAACGCAACGCAAAGGGATCACCGGTCTATAGGAAAAGTGATCAAGGACAGTTTTGCACATTTTATCGGCATTAAATATCCGCGCCCGGGCATAATGCTGAGGTAAGGCACAATCATCGGAAGTGACGCAGCGTCCTGAGCTAACCTTACTCAACTTAAAGTTAGCTTATGGAAGGCGAAATGTAACCAATATTTCAGGTTACAGAAGGCGCGCCCATGGAACGAAAGTCATACGCGCTATCTGTGGCAAAGTGGCATTCGAAACTTTATCCCTCTCTGTTTAACACTGGGTCCATAACTTTTCAAAGTGCTTATCAGTGAGCTCTTACAGTAACTTATAGTCCACTGCAGTGTGGGCTTCTTCAACGAGTCACATGTTCCGAGAGTGCAGATGATTCGCGGAACCTTGGAGATGCCTTATAGAGTTTGCCTGCCGCTGGCTTCTACCGAGCAACTACGATGAGTAGCTGCCTCATAAACACGGTCTGCCAAATCTTGGGGGTTGGTAACTTTAACAGTTTGCTGCGTACCTTACGTTTTTGGTACTATTCAAACCAGCACTTCAGTCAGTCGAAGATTCCGAGAGAAAATCGCTGGAGCTTCTCGGCTAACTGTTCAGCCCAGTGTGGTATGTAATATGGTACGGAAACTATAAGAAATCTCAAATGAATGCAATTGAAGGTCGCTACCACTGTTTTTGTAGAGCGACCAGAGAATTTTCCAAACTATCGACATAGGATCTCCATGATGAGGCAAGAGCAAAATGCCCGCTTCTGATTGGCCCGTATTCTGACTAATCAGGCCTGCACCTATTCGGTCCGTAGGCGGTTCGCGACAAATTCGCCCGGTCGGCGCAGTCGGTCGTTTCGAGCGGCCCTTTCGGGACACATTCATAGTAGCGCAACTGCAGAGGTAGCCGACTTTTCTTATGGCCTTGGCTAATGAATGCGATTATGAAAATTCTGTTGACTACCAGTGCATGGTTGTGCTTGATTGGAGACCTTGCATGATACGGCTGCTAATTGGAGTCAAAAGCGGTTTTGTTTTCGCTTATCTGAATAAGTGTTTGGAGTTAAAGTCGGGTCGGATTGATTGTGGTGGACCAGCACTTGGTCTCACTCACTTTCATTCTTTCCTTCACGATAAGTCTTTTAAGTAAATTGCAGTTGTGCGGTGGCGATGCATCAGCGTTCGACACTGATTTGCTGTAGATGGTGACGATGACTTTTGGCAAACGATAATTCGGCTTGCGCACTGCCCCAATGAAGCACCTCGATCGGCCTGTCGCTCAGCAAAATAAAACAAAATGATGTCTCACTAGACCCAAGTTTCACCAACATTTTAATCTTCATTGATCGTGAACTCTCAAATTTGGCAACAGCCATCTCTTGCCAAATCATATTTCCCCTTCCTGTCGTTGCACGATGTGTCACCCGGACGTATACCTCGTACACCTCGAGCTCGTTAGGACGAGTGCATGTGTCTCTCATCTCACTGTTCTGATATCTTGTGATCCTGGTGAATTTGCTCGTGGTGTCTATGGTGTGGGACCTAGAAATTGCCGAGTGTTCAAAACGCGAACTAACTGACCACGAGTTCCGTGGTTCAAAGCCTACCCCTGGCATCTCGTTCAGCTGTAGCACCCTTTCGGTGTATAACTGCCATGCCACCCGAAGGAAGCACGAGGGCTGGGATATTGCCAGGTTGCCGAAGCCTAAACATGGGAAACCCAAATGCGGAGGTCGGGTTCGAACCCCTTCCGGTCAGTGAACTCGCGCTCTAACCACTGAGCCATCTCGTCCCCTGGCATCTCGACTGCTCCTGTGTAGGCTTGGACAATCTGACAGTATCTCAGCCCTCGTGCTAACTTCGGGTGGCGTAGCAGCCACGCTACGAAAGGGCGTTACAGCAAACGGTTACCTTTACGCTGTACTGTTGTCTGACTCATTTAGGTAGGTAGGTCAATACTGTAAAGTGTATATTTGTGGCGTCGGCACGCGGCCCGCTGGACTGCACTTCTGAAACAGAAAGATGGATTTTATCGGGATTTTATCTTTATCTTTATCTTTCGCGACCGCTTCAGCTAGTTATCCGAATTTCCTGTTGGTGGAGTTTTGCTTGGTCTCAGGTTTGAGTGCCCTTTACTGGACTTGATTCCAGTTACTAGTCGTCTTTACGTCGTTCTGTTGACTTGTTCAATCAAAATCAATACACCTCAGCCTCGCAAAGGGTTCTTGTTTCTTCTGTCAGAAAACCCTCCGATAAGTGGCATCTCTGATGCCCAGAGAGACAGCTCCCATCGAGATGTGCCACGGTTGCATCGGTTAGCGAGATGTACAGGCGTAGTGATAATGATGGATAATACGAATGCTCAGGTCGGCCGACTAAGTTCTGAGAAAGCCCATCTTGGCGGCCGATTCGCGGTTGGCGCTTACCACATAGGTAATAGGGCGTGATTCCATTTGTGTGGTGAATAGTATTTGTTTCTAGCGAGCACAATCTTTTGGCACAGGTGACTTGGATGACGATTGGAGAAAGGTGAAAGAAGCCACTCTCACAATTTTTGAAACCGTGTTACCAAAATATGTAGTGCACCTCAATAAACACTGGATCTCTGAACGATCAGTATCTCTGACTGAAGGCAGGAAAACCGTACCAGCAACGAACGACTGACGACACGCGAAAGTCCCTCAAACGCCGAATAATGAAGAGCCTAAAGGTCGATAGAGAGCGCTGATGGATTGCAGAAGCCCCGAAAACAATAATACCCTATTCCATCGTATCCGATCAACTAGCGATGGTCGGTGTCAGTGAAACTATCAGGAAGGTCAGATTCCTGAAAGTAACCCGCAGGACGCCCGGAACCTACTGAAACCCTAAAACTCCACCAAAATCTCAATAGGGAAGCTGACAAGCATCCAGATCAGTCAGCAAAAGCCGATGAGTGTCCAGGCACACCACAGAAGCACGACCGAATATGATCAGCGTTCAGGCATTTCATAGAAACACGATCAATGTTGATATGTGTTCACTAAACGCCTATCGGACAGCCTGGATCGATGTCAAAAAGTGCCCTTTAAATAGCGCAGGGCCGTTGTAACTTTTGCACTAGCACGCCCTCGCTCGTTGCAATAAAACTGTTGTGTTCCTTGTCAGTGAGTTCGTTTTCTGGCACCAGGCACTGGAGTGGGAACAGCAGTCTGATATAACAGAAACGACCTCTAGTTTCAGTTGGTCCACTGGAATGTCGTCCTGAACAATGAGCTGAACACTTTGAAGAACAGTTCAACTATTCCCTATCAACTCAACCTATGAAAGGACCAAATAAACCTGAGTGAAGCATCGACATCAGTCCGGTCATCCAAAAGGAGAGTCCAGCGTGCAACTTCATTGCCTCGGCGCAACAAAGCACCTGGTTCAGACGGTTTGCGCCCTGCAATCTTCAAAGAAAATGGCGATTCTGTCATGGCCAACCTAACAATCCTACCCCAGAGTGTTTGGAATGAGAAAAAGTCTAGCAGAGTTGTGCGCCTCGACAGCGACTCCCATGTTCAAAAAGGGGGCAAAGACATCGTGCGAAAACCATCGGGGCATCAGCCTTGTGGTTATAGCTTACAAGGTGCTCTCTGGCATTATCTTACACAGGTTGATCCATCATTTGGACAGTTAGGTTCGCGAGAATCAAGTTGGGTTTCGCCCCGGCCGGTGCTGTATCGATCGTGCTGGTACTGCGCCACTGCTTCCGACGACCAACAATGGTCGTATGTTTCGATCTCAAGACTGCTTTTGACCCCGCTGGTCGTCAGAGAATATGGCTATCTGTTGATAAAGGGTGTCCCTTCTTGTCTCTTATAAGGGCTTTATATGCCTCATTATCATCTTCAAGAACAGCAACATCAGTGTTTGCACTGATGCTTCACTGCCGCCTAATTATATTTAAAGCCCTGGAGTGAAAATAATAGAAAAAGAGTGGGTGAGGGAGGGGACCTAGTGCTGGCCTTTGTCAAGCATTCTGAGGTGCCTACACCTCCAAGCGCTCAGACAATCTGGAAAGAGACCGACAGCACGAACGCCACTGGCACCGATTAGCCGCCATTTGTTGCAACGTCTCCAGCCAAGCACAGGCGAGGTCACGGGGACCCCATCCTGGAAGGCGAACAACACCAACATCACCCAAACTCTTCGTGATCTCTTTCACGCCCTTCTGCCAAGTCATGCGTTGTCCACCTCGCGGCTTGCGCCATTCTGAAGGAGGCACGGAGAACAACACTCGTCTCGGTAGACGGTGATTCGGCATGCGTAGCACATGACCGAGCCATCGTAGTCGGTGGTGCTGGATGTTTTCCCCGATTGAAATACCTGCCGCACAACCAAATATCCGTTTTCTAATCACCTCGTTACTAACACGCTGACGCCATCCAAAATCAGCCACGCTTCTGAGGCATCGGTGGTCGAAAACCTGAAGACACCTCACATCACCTGTCCACAGAGGCCATGTCTCGCACCCATACAACAACACAGCCCTTACTGTAGCCTGGTACACGCGACCCCTAAGCTATAGTGACACGCCACAAGTGACGCAAATTAGCAAACGTGACTCGAGCCTTTGAGATTCCTGCACTGACTTCATCAGACACATTTTCGTCAGAGCTAATACAACTGCCGAGGTATGTAAAGTTTTCCACAATCTCCAGTGATTCTCCTTGAATTGTAAGGGATATGTTCGAAGACTGCACCTTCTGAAGCATAACTTTGCACTTTGAAGTTGCAAGGCGCATGCTAAAAGATAGTATGATGATCGACAAGGCTCTCACCAGCAACAATTCGAACACCGGGGTTTTAGTGACCTCCCAGCGTTCGCCTCATTATTTCATCAATGATGGATTTGAACAAGAATGGAGAGAATCGACATCCTTGTCGGGCACACTTTTTGTAGGGAAGCTTTTGGAGAGCTCACCATACACTCTCACCCGCCCAGAAGTATGTGAATATAGGGATCGGATTATGTTCACAAACTTCTGGGGCATAACCTGTTGAGCAAGTGTAGTTAACAGCACTGACCGATCGACAGAATCGAACGCACCCTTGAAATCAAGGAATTCCGAGATTGTGGGTCGTCTGTATATGTGGCGTTGCTCTAACACCTGACGGAGTGTGAAGATATGGTCAACGCTGCATTTACCTGGTCGAAATCCCGCTTGATTCTCACGAAAAGACTGGATCTTGCTGTGGTGTTGCGGTTTGTGTACCTCGGCGGGGGGTGTCCGCGCGACACTCAGAGTGTCATACCAGGTTGGTCAATGGGTAGAAGTCTAACGAACACAGACTCCTGGCCCTCCTGGTTGGGGGTTGGAACATGTGTGGCGACGTGTTCCGTAAAAATGGTAATGCACTTGCATTTCCAGCCCAACACCGCTGCCTTGTGGTCAGGCTTTTGAGCGAAAGGCTTTGGTTGAGGACCCTAATCGTCTTCCTGTCTAGGTGTGGGCGCCCTGGCAGTATCCCAGCCCTCGTACAACCATGACATTTACAGCTAACAATGTGTTGGAGCTTCTGGCTGCGCATGTCTGGTGATGCTACAACTGGAGATGGTGGGGTGAACCGTCGGACGGATGAGTATACTCGTCAAGTATATGCGCTTATGCCTCAACACAGAACTCGGATGTTCTCAAATACCGATTTGGCAACAATCATGACAGCGAGCTCAAGGCTGATATTGTTATGGTTATCGGGGCTGTGCGCGCGGAAGTAGGTAGGCCTAGCCCTGCCGAGCCTCCATTAGGTAAGTCTTGTACTGAAACCGGGAGGTTGGATGCTTGCCGCAGTTGTCTGTCTGTAGCACCAACTTACAAATCAATCGAAGCCACCTGGCCAGATGTTGTCCATCGAATGCAAGCAAGCCTTACAGGCGAAAGGTCCACATCGCCATCAAATACAGCTGGCAGCTCGTTCTAAGACCTTCAAATAAGCCCTGATCACATGCGTGTCCGTTGCTGTTCTTTACTGCTTTTGTGGACCCGTGTGTACACGACCTCACTCGTAAGAAGCACTCAAACTACATGTGCGAAATGGCCATTCCAAAACTGCCTACTACCGTCGAAGATTCAATATGATTGGAAAGAATTCCAGATGTCAAGTGAAAAGGAGTATCCGTGCTGATTGAGAAGCCCGAAGCACTGGGGCAAACGAGAAACTCTAAGATTGTTCCAAGTGATTCGAGCAAAAGGCTCGAAAAGCGGCTGATGGGAAGGGTAATCAATAGCAAGAAGGGCTTGCACGTTAGGCAGGACTTTGGACAAAAATTCAATTAACCACCCGCTATCGTTCAGTTCGACCTCAGTGGAGTCATGAACAATGGATATGTAACATCCAACGGCTACGGAAATACGCGCTTGCGTTTCCTTTATCAAGCGCCACCGAGCTGCTGATTCTGACGAACTTACATGCGCTCGCTTGCCTCACTTGTTTCTGTCTAAAAGGACCTCTCATGGGGGATGGCTTTGAAGGGGAATCTCGGTATCACTTATTTTACGAAAAGCCACCAAAGCACTTCGTGTAGGGTCTCGGTTTCTAGTCCGGGCTGAACAGGCCCGAATTTTGGAGATATCTAATGGAAACAAATAATGGGTGGAGGCTGGGTTTCATGAATCGACTGGAATTAGTGGTTTCGGTATCCCGCTGAGGTAAAAAAACCATCATACAAAAGAATAAGTGCATTGAATCGAGTCGATCGACAGGCAGTAGTCATTGAAGTTTTCCTTATGCAGAAATAACTTCGCTCATCGGCACTGCAGGAATGGGTAGGAGAGCTAAGTCGTCAGCTAGAATTACTTCGCCATCAAAAGGAACCGATTTCGCCTCCTCCAACAGGATTTGGAGGCTGGGTTTTCCCTTTTCACTCGCCTTTGTTGTGCCATTGCCTGTAAGTGAGAAGATGGGGAATAACAGTAGATAATTAGTGTGCGGATAACGAAACGGTACCCCGCACCGACCGACACCTCCGGTGCGTCTTGTTTCTGCTGCAGAGTTGCATATATATATATATATATATATATATATATATATATATATATATATATATATATATATATA
>SJOL01006981.1:46129-87131 GCA_004794785.1 Opisthorchis felineus
CAAAGGTCACACACTGATATTTCTTGCATTCAAACACTGGTAACATTTCTGAGGAATGACGTGAAGATAAAATTGCCCTTCAAAGTGATTTTGTGCCAAAACATGTTCACGTCTTTTTTACTCCAGAAAGCCGGCTGTTCTGTGAGTTGAACTACCTATCCAGGAATGAGTTACGAGTACTCTTTTTCGAGGGGGTGATTTCTTCAAGGGGGGATTCCTTCCTGTAGAGACATCTGAGCGTAAAGACTACACCAGAACAAAGTAAAAAGTGGTCTCGTCTAAAGATTGTCTTCAGGTCGACAGAGCAGGTTCTCCTAAAGAAGAGGAGCATTTGCCCCCCACACATATTTACGTATATCGAATGAGCTATTTTGCTGCACGCAACTATCACATGCCTACACTGGTCTCTCCCAAAGAGCACGAAAAGATCGGACAAGTATTTCCGACAGAAGTGCCAAGGACTAGTTATTAATGTGTGATATTACATAAGATTAATGTTTCAATGATGTAATTAGGGTTTTATTGTTCCATCTTCCTTTGATAGGACGCACGACCTTGGTCTTATCGGCGAAGAACAAACAGCCCAGCAAAGACACCAACCGTAATGGCACCTAGTTCTAATTTCATGGGTCGAACGGGTAATGAGGTCTTTCTATCACAACGCATCACTTAGCATGCCGCTTGGGATGTGTAAAACCGTCCAATTTGCTTTATGTGGAGGACGAAATGAGGTCAACAGCACTGCGCTATTTGCGGTTGTTGTTGTTTATGCTTGTTTATGCTACATATATGGAGTTTTTCCAGCTCGATTCCTGCAGAATCATGTTATCACGGTTCACATCGCAACAAAAATGTTCTACCTTTAGGATGAGGCTTTCTATGAAAGGGTGGTGCTGTTTTATGATGTTAAAATATTCAGAACTGACAAAACTGTCTCCCTCTTTAAGGTGTTTCACAGATGGAGGGGAACGGTACTTTAGTTCGAGTACAGCGGTTCCTCGTATGAGGAAAAAAACAATGACCTCAAGAATTATGCTTGGGAGAGAGGAAATACTTATACTGGGCGCATGCTTTCGGAGGTGCTTGTACAGCGGTAGTTTTTTGAAGGGTTTGTCCACCTAGTAACAACGGATACGTTCGTGGAGCATAAAGGCGATACATGTAAGGGGTTGATTAGTACACGTTTTCCTAAAAGACTCAGTTCTATAGCACTAGCTTCTGTATTTCATTGCATTATTATAAAGGGTTTGGACAGCTACATTCATATTGGATAGTACGATCGACCGAAGATGTTCCTCACCCCCTCCCCAAGAAAGGCCAGCCTCTTCTCAATATACAGTTAACCTTTCGCAGATAACTTTAGTGGACCAAAAATTTACATGACAGAAAACGTGCAATAAGCGAAAAACCTTCTACGATGCAACAAGAGATCTCATAAGAAGCATTCAAACCCTTCCTGAGTGCCCAGGAAAGTCGCACCCTTAATGGAAAATACGTGGAAATTTACCGCGTTCCATAGACAAAACGGTAAAGATATAGCGATATATATGGTTAATGAAACTAGCAGAAATGGCCCAATCGGACAGTCAGTGGAGCTCGTACATCCGAGCTACCGGCTTCAATGCGCAGCTACCCAGTTCCAGAGCTGACTGAACGTTCCGTCGCCTCCAATGCTTGTCTGTATGTCCCACACTTCCCCTGTAGCAGCTGGAACCGATGCGCCCATGGTACACAGTCTAAAGGCGATACATTAAATTGAATTGAATTGATATGGCAGAGCAAAACGGCAACGTGTTACTTATGAAGTGGCAATTAGCCGATAAGTGCACATTGACCTGAGGGAGTAACTATGCAATTTCGCTATGACTCTCTTGCTAACGGCATTGCGTGAACCACACAGGTCTGCTCGTTTTACGAATGGAATCAAAGAGGGGCTCGGACAGATTTCAGTGTGGCGGTTAACTGGATGGGTCTAGTGTGAAATTGACCAGTGAGTGGACGAAGTTCGTCGCTGCTCCTATGACCTGCTTACAGGGGGAGGATGGAGGCTGTTCGGCCATCGCGATGACATGTGGCTGGTGTACCGACTACAGCCTTCACATTGGTTGATGGTAGGTGTGTCTCTCGCTCGGGGTCTGTAATGGATGCGTTCATACCCGAGACCATCAGTCAGAAGCATGCACTAGCAGCGTAGCCCTGATAACTGACTCCGGTTGATGAAAAGTGAAATCTCCGCCGATGTACGGGCTGAATCCCGTCTCTTAACTTTAGTTGTTAGCGGAAAAAGCATGTTTCAATCGCCGTCTGAATTGCGTGGCTACTCAATCCCCAGACCACCGGTCGGCTCTACATGTGAGATGAGTGCGATCTCGGAAGTTTGTTTCAGTCGACGGAAGGCACAGTCTTCCCGCAGTGCCCATTATCTTTGTGCCGACAAAATGGACATATGAGCTAAATATGACTTCAGCGCACACCTTGGGGTGGTGGAAACTGTGTTAATGGCGTAGCTCCCGTAAGGCGTTTGTTGGCTAAACAAAAGTCGTTAACATCTATTAAGTGACACCTTTGCGTCAAAACGCTTGTCCGTGTTCTTACATGTAACTTATGGCGAAAAGTCTGCCCCAAGGCTGATGTCAAGATACTTTTACCTCATAGACATAAGATCGATTTTGGGTGGTATTACAAAAGATGTCTGGAACATGACTGTATGAGCTTGCTAAGTGAACAGTTAACGTGTACCATGTGTGTGGATAGTTTGTGGTGATTTGTCAAACCATCCTCGAGATTGCGAGTCTCATCCAAATGCATCGCAAGTGAACGCGTGAGGAGCACCTACCTTGCGTCGTATCAAGACGTCCAATTGGAGTGTATCGGTGACTGAAGTGTGTCAAAATGAGCAGCCGGGCTTTTAACTGAGCAGCCAACTGAACGACCGGTGTGGGGGTGGAATGACCTTTGGTGCGCGCTTCTTCTCTCATGCTATCTTGTAGCGTGGCTTCATGTACCAAGACATCTAGCGTTGCCTGTGAAATTTTCCTTTCGTCAGCCAGTCGCAATAGTAGACGCTCAAGCTCACTAGAATCGTAAGAGTCACCCATGATGGCGACACGGTGGCCTCGAACGGCGGTCTTCAGTACTTGATCTGGGTAGACCGTCTGGCCATTTACAACAACCGGTTCACCCTGTGTTTAGGAAGGAAAAAATGACGGGAAAGGTTACTAGAGCGGAATCAAAACAAGACGAAAATGAGGATTTTGATATGGGATATATAAAGAAAAAAAGAGGCTAAACGCAACCGCACCTTTTTGAGTTGCCCCATCAATGGACCGTCAGGTACTCCCAACATTCGGGCAGTTTCTACACAAAGTGCAGGGGGCTTGGGTGGATGCACTATAAGCCACCCAAGTGATGGAATTGTGTGTGACAGGGCCATAGAGTGAACTGAAATTCCCATATCGTCCGGACGGTTGATATTATACCAGAAGCCTATGTAAAGAAGTTAGCGAGAGTAAAAATGACAATGGAAACTGAGAGCAGTCGTTTGAAAGTAGTCTAGTGCGGAACTAAAGACTGGTCGGCTAGACAACAAACGCGACGATGACTCAAAATAGAAGTGGTAATTATCCACCGAAGGCCGAAATGGTTCAAACTGACACAACTCTCACATAACCACAGGTTGCCTAATAACCATACCAACCAGGTGAGTGACCTGTATAGTCGCCCGTCATATGGTTTGTTCTGATCACGAGATTAATCCCGTAAGACATTTGGATTGACTGACCGGATACCAAAAGTAGTTCAGTGGCCCTACGTCAGAAGGCAACTGAACGCATGTAAATTTTCACCTGTATAAAAAGACAATGTGCTTTACTCCATAAAGTGTTCAACCACTGATATACATCGAAATGAAGGTGCGAGTTAGTTACAACATCTGAGGTAACGAGGGTTGTGCACTTCGACTATTCCTCTGGAATCGCAGTGGCATTGTCGTGCTAGACAAAGGGCATTTCTATACTAATAATCGGAGTATAAAATAATGAAATCATCATATGCTTTAACATGGTCCTCTCACCTAGGTTACTGTGCTTCCTCTCGACACGCACCCTAACAACACCACTCATGTACACAACTGAGGAAGATACCAAACCACTGTGACAAAAAGTGAATGCAGAGTGGAGTGCGATCGTTCAGTATGACCATTCATAGAAACTCAAGCCGAATATTCAGAATTACGAGCTGTCACTTACTCCAAGTAGCCATCTGCTATTTGAAACGGTGCTTACTTTAGCTCTGCTCGCAAGTAGTATATCCTAATTATCTATTTTTCTCAGCTTTTATTAGCCACCATCCGTTTTGATATTTCCAGATGTGTACAAGTTTCGTCTTTCGATTTCTCTGCGTTCTTCATGTCAGTGCTTTATCACACCAGTTTTGTTATCGCCAACAGCATGCTGGTCGTTACTACATACTGCCGCTAAACTGTTCAGCTGAGTATTTCCATGACATATGAGCATAGCAGGCAGCACAGTGAGATGCAACGTAGTAAGTGAAGTTAACGAAGTCACATGACAAATGTTGATAAGCTACCCAAGGACGAACGGTGTGGTGTTCGAATATTAGTCGGGTAGTGGTAGTGGTGGTGGGGTTAGAATCTCTCTAGAGATTTGTGGTACGCGCACTGCTAACGATTCCGAACGAGAACGAAACAGTTAGCAGCGCCCCTCGGCTTTTGAGTATAGACTGACGCCATTTGCGTGAAGAAATCTCTATTAGAATCTCATAATTTTATCATACTGGCGACAATCTCAAAATTGCCGATGTCAAGTCGGATAAGTTTCCTATCGATCCGCTTGAGAAATAGTTCATATTGTGAACTTCCACGCAGCAAGCGGCTTCAGCGCAAATTGATAGCAACACTAACAGTCAAAAAGCCTGAATTTAGGGAGCACATATTGTGTCTGCCTACGCTACTGAGTGAGGGCCGATTGGTAAACTGAGGATACTGCGATAAAAAGCAACAGACTATGCAAGAAATAGTCTTACATAATACTAAAGAGGTGGCAGAACGTACATAGACAGCTGCCAACGTGGGCACCTTTGACAAACGGCTGATTCGCAACGCATCAAACAAACAACAGATCTCGGGAAATAAAAAAGCCAAATCTGAGGGGCATAGAGACATAACTTTGGAACATGGCTGCATTGAGTTGCTGGCTTCTAAGGCCAGCTCCCTACGCCCTCGGGCTGGGAAAGCCAAGTGGGTTAGACTTTCAAGTCAGTGGCTCCGACGGTCCTTGTCATCCATCAGCTCCAACCCTCATTGCTTTTCCTACCAGGGTAATCATATCTGTTGCCAAAAGTAGACAATCGGTGATTCCACAGCCCCATGTCGAAAATACAGTATAAAAATGGATCTTTAACCCGGAGTCCCCCCGACGCAGCCCAACTTATTGTCCGCGCCCTATGTCATATAGCGCAAACATCCCCTGATTCTACTTTCCTCGATGAATATTGATGTATACAGTCTCGGAATACTCCACTACCATAATGCATCTCAGAAGGACCCGAATAATCTATACTCTTTCACAGTTTAGTCTCCGGATTTTCAGTGATCCAGTATCGTCACCATATGGTCTCAGTGGTGGCATGAGGGCTGGAAAGCTCAGCTTGATTGGATTCCTATGGACAATTGACTATGTGCAGACAAACCAGCGAGTTAAGACACGTAAACTGTGCTCCATATCTTAATACACCCAATCCAGTAAATCAGTGAGAACGCGAAGTATTTACCCTCCCAGACTCCTCCACATTACGGAGTACATGAGCATCACGACTGTGGTAAGCGTAATGAACGTCCAGGTTAGAAGTGGTGAACAGGGAAAACGTCTTTGCCAACGACAGGAATAGATGCTCCCACGGCCGGCAATAGGGATTGTTTCATAAAATTGTGTGTTGATCACCACCTGTTTGTCGCAAGCACGGATATTGCGTGCCACCTGGCGTCTTCTAAACCGCAACAATCTGAGGAGCCAAGTTAGCCACGTAGCGACTAGTTATCGCTGACAATCGGGCATCCAAGGCAAGCGTTCATTTTGAGACGTCCGGAAATCCGAACTATGGTTTGATCTAAGCTTATCCATCGGCAGTGAAAACGATCTATCAATTAAATGTTAAGCGTCAGAAAGACCAACTAAAATCGTCCAACAGGCTCTTCTCGGATATTTGACTCGGTCGACAATGCGAAGAATGGCGAGAAATGCGAAGTACAATGAACGGGCTCATCCGAAAATAAAAACCGGAGAAAACCTTATTTGGGTCTCAAAGCGTTCCCCATATAGGACTAAGGCGAAGGAATCTATATCTGCTGATAGACGAGATTTTTTGAAAAATGAAACCTAAAACAGCAACTGGCTCGTGCCAAATAATCCAGAGAACTAGGAGACAGAAAAGACTGAAGGACTGGAACTATAAACAACCGACTTATTCGCAACAGTTTGATGAAAAAGCCGGTAGTCAGTAATGTGGTTGCCGAGGGAGATGCATCCAAAATTGTTGTCGTTTGCTGTGATGATCAGAGTAGTACGGAGAACCATTTAGCTAGCTTCCCGCATCCAGCTTGATGATAAACACCATAAGTGTTTCACGGCGGGAGAGGAATTGCTCAGTACGAACGAAAGGTGAAGCTCCAAACGAACTCAAACCTGTCCAGACTATCTACATTTTACACTACTTAAGGATGAAGGAGGAAGACTTATTCACTGGCTGATAAGACTCCTGCAGCGTTTAGAAGCCGATAGAATGCCTAAGGGATTCGAAAAAATAAAGAAACGGATGAGCGAAACATTGGGATGGCAATCGCTTCCAGACTACCAAGGGGCAACGTTCTGCGTACGTTCGTCAGTACGCATTACAATCAATGTCATGAAAACGCAGTAGGGCTCGGCCCAGGTCAAGGAGGCACCGACCGCAGTATTCTTATCTGACTTTTCCTCTATTTAAAGAATTCGACCAAAAGCTTACAAACCCTACGCCAGGGATACCAGCACTACATCCAAATATACCTGTCGGAAGTGAGGAAAACTATTGGAAGCTGAGCTCTAGGAGATCTGTGGACGCTGTATTCAATCAATTGGTATATAGGGTGTCAACGCCATCTAACAGATAAATCGCCTCCCATAAATAGTGACAAATTTTAGGTGCACGCGAATAGATCCAACAGCCCTGGAAATGGACGTCGGAACATCCGTACCATATTCCACTGTCAGATATCGTAAAGGTCGTCCTTATGAATCATGAGGCTTGCCATCCTTCGTTAACTCACCGCGAACTGATGTAAACACTTTTACGCAGGCAGTGTGGTCTTCAGAGTTTTTAATGACGGTGGATCATTTGCTCTCATTGAACAGTTCGGTAGTTCCAACCCTTTAGGATTTGCACGTTAACTGCTCTAAATGGACCCATAAGGACAAGTCTGCAGATAGCAATGTGATCTTGGCAAAAGTTAGTGGGGGGGGGTGGCGGGGTACTGGTTGTGAAGCCATCCGGGAAGTGATCACGACCGAGGTGCTTAGGTGGGAATGAGCCATAAAGTAAGACTTGTGTAGCAGCCAGAAAATGCAGCTGGATGCAAGACATATATCGATATGTGGTAGGGTGGGCGGATGCGTTGTGCAACGCTCACAGAGCCAGATGAGTTATTCAATGGCCAGGCTGGTCAATCAATTTTAAATTTATCAGCTATAAACCGTGTAACATGGGCACATCGGTTCCAGCTGCTACATTTTCGCCCACCGGAAAGTGGGAGACTGTGGGACATAAAGACGAGCACTGGACTAACCGGAATGTCCGGTTAGTTCGGAAACTGGGTAGCTACGCACTGAAGGCGATAGCTTTGATGCACAAACGCCACAGACTGTGCAACTGAGCCATTTCTGCCAGGGTCATTAACCACTAGTGACTTGAGTCCCGGGGTTCCCATCCAGGGAGGCGGCAGTTGCCGACCCGACTAAGTTTACTGGTTAGTGTTTTCATACTTCGTTTCCAGATCATACACAGCCCACTCCTCGGTCGCTTCCATTCAGCACAGGGCTGAGCGAGAAGAGCTCTGCGGGGCAGACGGTTTTCTGACATGCGCAGTACATGTCCTAACCAGCGTAACCTATGAAGCGTGACTTATACACCTATTGTGAGAGAGTTCTTCCTGAAACAAACTGGGGCGCCTCGGCATTGCTGATCCGATGTTCCACCAGACCCGATCAATGCTTTGGAGACAACAATGCCCAAACACTGACAGCTTTCGTATGTCCTCTGCGCATAGAGGCAACGTTTCTCATCCACAAAGCAGTATGATCGCACTGCAGTGTAAACTCTGCCCTTGACAGACAAACTGACATCATGTTGACTACACATGTGTCACAGATTGGCAAAAGCTGCCCTGGTCTTCCCGATTCGAGAAGTAATCTCATCTCACTTATACAAATGTCCGGGTAAACAAATTTATCTACTGCATCGACTGGCTCGTCCGCAAACATGAGGTTTGGGTTTCATGCCACCCAGTCTTGTAGCAGCACTTTACACGTTGGAGGTGCGGAGCGCATGCCAAACCGTGCAGCAGAATTATTTAGACTATTTAAAATGAAGGATCTGAACCAAGGAGAGTAATATTATCCGCATAATTAATGTCTGTGAGCCAACGTCCAGGGAGCATTTCGACCCGTGGGGTTACAAGCAGCACATCAATAACAAGGTTGAAGAGGAAAGGTGAGAGAGGGCAGTCTTGTATCACACCACTGGAAGTGGTGAACTCAGGCGAAAGCTGTCCGCATACTCGTACCCGCCAACAGGAGTTCGCATACAATGCTATCATAAGGGATATACATTTGGAAGGGACACAGCAGGTCGCCATACACCGTCAGAGTTTCTGACGATCGACAGAGTCAAATGCAGCTTTCGGTTCGAGAAAAACGGCCAACGTGGGACACTTGAAAGGGTGGCGCTGTTCAAGAACTTGCCTAAGTAGTTGGGGTTATCAGAGAGCCATGAGCTGAAAAGCGTGGGTTGCTGACGGTGGTTTGGTGAACTGGAGTTCACAGAATTGATGTTTCGAGGAAGTAAAGACAGGCGAATCAAAGACCCGATAAGCCGAAGATTGATGAGTTGAAAGTGTATAAACGGACCTCGATGGATCGGTTGACCAACTATAATATCATCCAGTATATGAAATTACGGTCGCTAAAATCGTTCCGTTTTCGTGGGCTCTGTCCAACCACACATGTCATGTTAGCTAAGGAACTGACGTGCGCACCAATCAGCTGACAAAGGACGAAATACCAGGCTGCAGTTAGGATGTGTGGTAAATACGCAATGCAATAATTGCTGCGTTGGTTAAACCCCCGAATTGCTGACACATCTGGGAGAGCGTTGGTCTAGTAACTATATCAGATAAACTGGATTTTTGCCACTGGATTTGCTCGTAGGTGACGTATACGCACTCGAAGAAGGTAATAGTGCATTCGAGTAGGATAGGGTCAGTAAAGATAAGGACGAATCGCTTGAACTGAATTACAACGTTGCAACATCACATCTGCATATCTGCATCTCGAATTCTCCTGTCTAGGTTTGGGCAACCTGACAGTATCCAAGCCCTCGTGCTTCCTTCAGGTGGCATGGCAACTAGGCCTCGAAAGAGGATTACAGCCAAAGGATTTTTTATATCATTTAACACACCTTAATGCGAACATTGGTATTCACTTTTTCTGAAGAACTAGCTCAGAAACAATCCAAACAAATTTGATACACTTCACAAATGACCAAAAATGAAGCAGTCAACTCTGGATGACATGTTGAAGGCTTTTCTTGATATGGCACCGTTTATAGGGTATATGGAACTCAAGGACCTCTAAATACCAGTTTTGCCCTTCTTGCGACTCAACCTAATTCTAGTTCATAAATCTACAGCAACTTTATTTCAAACTTGAACACAACGTTTACGTACTTGCTAAATAACACTCGTTAACGTAGCGGGGAACTCAACCGAACATTAACTGAATCTAACGTTTATAGTAACCTTTGATTTCTCGAAAATCGCTCCAACTGAAGTACGGGACAGCCTTTGTGCAGCACGACTAGTCGAAGAATAAAATAAACGACAGATGCGGCTAAAATTCGGCTCAGCCTTCCGTTAACACCAATTTGATTTGCAAATGAGTGTTTACGTGCACAAGTTTCAAGCTCTATCACGGCTGAGAAACCCAATCACCTTTAGACAGAATTCCCCACACAAGAGAACCACTTCGGTCCATCCTATGGAAGTTCTTTCTGAGGCAGGATCGTTACATTTGTATCGAAATAGTGCACAAGACTTATGGGAATAAATGAAATGAAGAGTCGCGAAAAACTTATCGCATGCCGGAAGACAGTGCACGGATCTAAACCTGAGAAAATACGGCAAGAAGGTCGAAAATATGACGGAAATTTAAACCTCGTCAGAGGTGAAGCACACCCCATTTATAGACGCAATATCAGGACAGTGGTATCCACAAGTTCGCAATGTGCACGCAAACTAGGCTGATAATTGAAAGCACCGGTGCTACATACTTATAAGACTGCCTGAGTTCTCTCACCCTCAAAGCGAAAGTGTCGAATTCTACCATCCATTCATGACTCACGGCAAGGACGCATCCACCTGGATTTCGAACTGGACTGATTGGATGTTACTGATTTGAATGAGAAAGCATTCCACCCAGTAAATTGCCAACGTGCAATTCCGAGTTCCTGAAGGGACTACGAGTTAGGTTCATGTATAAATGGTGCTCATGACTGTTGAAAAAGTGAAAGCCGATCAATATTTACGTTCTTTGCCTTGAAAGAGAACCACAGACGTCCAGTCAAAATAAGTGACCAGAAAACCATTAGGGTATGGAAGACAGGAATCAGTCGGAATTGGCTTAATCCAAGACCTCCAAGTGCTCGCCTATCGATCCAATGGGATACGGTTCACCTCCATGGGAATCCGCAAACCAGATTAACTGGAATATCTTACACAAAAGTCTGTATAGATTTCATAAAACGGGCGGCATACACGCAACCATTCGCACAAAAGGCCTGAAGTGCGGCTCGAAAACTCCGATGTGACCAATGCTGTCGTGCGTGTTCGGACGTGATAAAACTGGGGTAAAAAACAGTGCTCCTACGTTACTTGACCTGAAATTTACATCAATAAAGCATTGAACATCCTATTGAGGATACCCAAGTACTGTAAACCGTCGGATTATGACGAAGACTGTCAGAACGGATGGAGGGAAATAATTTCCCCGGGAGGTTTGCATTAACAAGCTACGGGTGGTATTCCCTGAGTACATTTGTTTGGATCACCCACCGCTGAGAACGCAAAAAGACCTCCTCAGAATCACTAGACTTAAACGATCGCACACGTACGTTCAGGATTAGTGGGTCCAAACGGTTCGCCTTACATTCTGGAAGAAATGTCGGCTGATGGTGTTTTTAGTTTCAGTGGCTCAAAGCCAAAGAAACTGTTCTTTATTCCAGTGGATGCTGTGCGATTTTTACTGATTACTTGATAACCCATGAGTCATATACGAGCAGCACGCTGAAAAAGAAGGACAAACAACTCCTAGTTTAGTCATTCACTAAATGATTTATTCGGTGGAAGGGGTGGTGTTGACATGCGGAAATTCAGGCAAAACTTGGTGTACAGCGTACGGAGACACAGCAGAGAGTGGCTACTTAGATGGACTGAAGCCGAACCTGTAAGTGTTCCAGAGTAGGAATTACTTTATAGTGAACCACCATGCATTCTCATCAGTTGTTAACCACACAGCTTCTGCTGTAATCTGCATGCCGGACCACACGATAACTGTACAAATTAAAGTAACGCGTAGTGATCTTTCAAACATGGGTAACTGAACGTAGTGGTCTGATAGCACCAAGAATGCTTAGGCACATGGACGCTCTAATTTGAACCGTATAAAGCATCAGTATAAGAATGGAGCGAAATTAAGTGCTCACCATCTGAATCTGCATGAATATCTCGCCCTGGCCGTTCACAGTGGAGGGGTGGATCACGGACTGGATCAGCCTCTAGGGAGCACCAGTCTTCCCAACCAGCAGGACGATGCTCGTCACGCAAAATAAGTTCATGGACGGCGTACGTGTAGTTCATATGAGACCTAACAGGTTGGAAGGATGTGTATAAATGAAGAATTTGTACAGAATAAATCATGGCCCTCAAATCACTATATGACCGTGCGATGTAAGAATGATCTCTAGTACGGCCACTTGCAGGATTCCCCGCAACCACGTGGATGCGGCCAAATGAGGTATTCGATCAAATGAATGACATAAAAGCGAGTGACGCACCATTTTTAAAATGTCGAAACACGACCATTTGCTAGTTAGCATCGAGGTTTTTAATCAAAGACTTGGTTATCTAGTTATGGAAATCAGGAAAGAGGCTACAGGTGAATTATTATTCGTTACTGATGTGTATCGGAAATGGCTTATCGTTTCACTTGTTCCCCAAAGTCAACACATTCGAAGGTCAGAGTCCCAACTTGGGTAATTATGGATTGGGTATAGTATACTGCTATTAACAAAGCGGACTGTAGCCAAATGTGAACAGTGAATTTGTCCAGTTACAAGTGAACAACTTTCACCCAACAGAGGCAAAGAGGAAGCTAAAATACACACAGCTTGCTATTTTCCGATCAAACTGTTGCGGGTGAACTTGCACGTTGACAACCAAGCAAACTCAGTGGCAGACAGAACAATGAGGACAAGTTTCGATACTAACGTAGCGCACTAAAATCTCAGGAGCACACCTTGATAGGGCCAAAGCGAGCCTCAAGTACCTACGCAATCCTTGCGGACCGTAGATGTTCACCACAGCCTCGCTTGGTGATCCACTGGATGATGGTAAGGCAATATCACCGGCAGTCCCTTTTTGGTCTATCGTACATAACAAGCCAGGTAAACCGTACATATGATCCCCATGGAGATGTGAGATGAATATATTGGAAATTCGTCCTAGTCGGACGTTGGAGGAACGTTGCGCCTGAATCTGTGTTCCCTCACCACAGTCGAACAACCAGTGGTCGCCATTTTGTAAGTTCCGAAGGACTAGTCCAGAAGCTCCACGATCGGGTGAAGGGTAGCCTGAGGCAGTACCGAGAAATACGAAGTCCTGCAGAAAACCAGACGGAAGAATGAGAGCCCGAACGAAATGTGCATCAACGACGAGGACAATAAGCAGCACCTGTAGCCACAAAGTCATAAAAAACTGTATACTTATCAAGATAACAGCGTAACATCATGGGACAAAATAACCAGTCAGTGAAAGCGAGCGAAAAATGACTTGGAAAATATGACTTGCATAAGAGCACCGACAGAGTAGAAATAGAAAGCGTGCTTTAAGCGCACCCACATGGGACACAACGCGCGCGCCTGTGTTCTTCCAATGGCCCTTCTTTTGGCATTCATCGGCTGACATTTAATTCAATGAACTATGGTGAGAATTAGCCGTGGTAACCAGCATCAACATCGAATAGCAGCCAAGAAAACTTCAAGTACAAAAACTTCCGACCTGAAAAACTCACACATAGGTAAACTTAAACGGAACCTAGAAAGTTCGAAATCCATGGACTGATTAGGTGGTTTTGAGAGAGACTAGCAATGCGTGCTCACCTAAATACATCAGATGTTCTTAGTGCATATTCTGACAAAAAATTGATCCATCCGAAAATAGACATTTCCGTTCGGTCTGTTGGTAACAACCGAACGAGCGACAGTGAACTGGTCACGTGTGCTGCGATGTTCATATTATCAGTTTCCAATTAGTTTCCAGATGGGCTGACCGCTATTGCAAGTGAGTAATAACTTAGAGTCACGGAAAGACGTTAGGCATTGAGTAGGAGCAGGCGATAGATGAAGAAGATAAGAGGATGGCGGGTGCTCAAATTAGGAGGGCATCATTTCAGCCAAGGCAGCCAATACATCCGACTCACAAGGACAAAAACGTGACAAAACCTTGCAGTTGCAGTACCTCCCAAGTGTGTAACTTCCATAGGGCCCGACGTAGACATGAAGGCTCGAGTCTAGCTGGGAACAATGGAAGAGTGGACCTTCCGGTCCTAGGTCCGGCTATCTGAAGCTCAACACACTAAGATCTTGAATTCAGTACGAAAGTTGTAGCCAAAAATTGATGACCAAAAGGTTGGACCACGAACCTTCCGAATAGTAAGATTTGGTCTTTACCAGTGAGCTACCTACCTCATAGTTTCCACTACATCTGAGAAGTGGTGTCAACTTCATGCTTGTGTACGCCTGTCCAGGGTCCACAGATTTATGAAGTCAAAAACCAGTCATGCCAAACCACTTGGAGTAGTTGTGGCGCACAGCAGTTGCGGGCTCACGTAGGCATATACCAAGGTTATTGACCCACCAACTGGGGGGAGTCCTTGAGCCCATTCGCACTACGACTGAATGCGCTTTTACGGATGCGTTCGATTGTGAACGAATGACATCTACTGACAGACAGACGATTTTATTTTGATGTCTACTTGGGAAACCACAGTGTGGGTACGAGATACCACTTTAGGGATGGCACTGGAAAGTTCCAGGCGTAAGGGAAGGCTAATATAGCAGACCAAGTCATCGGTTCAGACGTTTGAAAGTAGTCCCGGGGTGATTGTTACAAGAGTCGGCAAGTGTTGGACAAGAAGAGATCGGCCTCAAGGTATATAAGAGTTCTGTGAAGTGCGCTGTCATACTCTTAGCAGGAAAACACCAAGGTTTTAAGGGAGAGCGCTGGATAGAAGTGTGCTGGCTGAAGGCTGCGATTTTGTCGAGACGTTTGTTTACACCCATCGGTCAAGATCATGTTTCTGGTAATAAGGGATGAGAAGAACAAATGACCGTAGCATGGGGGAATGTCTGGGTGAAGGTGCCGCTCTTGGTTACAAGAGTACACGATCAGAATGCCTTACGAATGCAATACCGACTAACTCCACATGCTTGCAATAACGACAATCTAGCAAGTGTACCGCTAAAAATGTATCAAAACAAGTGGTGCAAACACTGCCCTGTAATGGCACACCGTAGTGTTGACTGTGAACTAACAAAACGGCTAAGCACTTTCTGGAGGACATTTTGTATGTAAAATAACTGTGCGGAAACGTCACACCGTTTGCGAAACCACATGCTTGTCTCATGATCACGAGTCTTTCCAGTCCCGCAGGTGTCACACCATGAAGTGGAACAGAACGATTGGCAAACCTACGACCTTATGAAGGCGGTGTGGTGTTGTTGGATTCACCCTTTGTAAAATGAAACCAACGTTGCGATCTACTTCGGTGTTATGCACTGGGATAAGACGAAAAGTGACACCGCGTTAAACAATTGTATATTGTGCAAACGCTGCTAGGGTACAGATCAATTTTTCTTTGTCAAAAGTACACCGTCCTTCTGGAGTTCTTCTTCTACAACAGTAAAAAGCTTATCCCCATCGAGTTCTGGATGCCTCAGCCTAACCTCCTGGCATTTGGAAAGTAATCTGAAAGTTACTATCAGAGGGACTTAGTGAGATACCTGGACAAATTGGAACGGTTATCGGCCACTTTGAAACAGTTCAAATACCCAAGCTTTTGGTATCGTTTGAAGGCTTCACTGGTAGTTCATAAGAGTTAAAGGATAACGCAAAACATACACACGGTCTACGTCCTCGTGATACAATATTTGTCGGACTTCGTTAGTGGGAAGTGGTCGATTAAACATAGGTTCTACACGCGGAGGAAATGCTTTGTATACATCGTACCACAGTGGTCGTTCTTCATACGGGATTGCACCGTTCCTCAATAAACCATCAACTCTGAAACGAACGAGTGAACAAACGACAGACAACTAACCTTTTAAAAATGGAGGCAAATTTTTCACGTTTGCTCCCTAGCGCTGACATAGGTTATACGGGACAAGAGCGTTGGTGAAAATGGCCACCTTAAAAAAGTGGATGATGAAAGATGATTAAATGATCAGCGGGACCCATGAATGCCACACTGGAATTTCCGTGTTTAATTGTGTCTCCTCAAACGAGATGATTTATTTTGCTGACAGAACGTGTTACTCATAAGATCGCAGCCCAAAGTGTGAATAGCGTGTTCCTTCAAGAAAATCTACTGCGATATCTCGATTATCGTAAATGTGCAGCATATTTGGTTTAAGAATAACACAAACGAGGGATTCTACTGGGATTCAGTTGTCTTTCGTTAAAACCAAATTAGTTTACAAATGAGTGTACTTCGCGGGATGTTTTTTAATTCCCGTTTTTCTTGTGCTTTAGCACCTGCCTCATCCAACACATTCTGCGAGCGTCCTGACGCTTAGTTAGACTTTAGTAACGCACTTGGAGTAAAATTAATAGGGTGCTGGCTTTTTTACAGCCTTTATAAGACACCCAAATCCTGGAAATTTCTGGCAGACGAACAATCTGTTCTTGTTGACACATAATAACTTAAAAATTTAGAGGAGAAACCTCTGAGCGCAGGGCATTGTCACAGAGTCAAAAGCAGCATTTGGAGCAAGGAGCAGAACGTTTGAATGGCGCCGTTCAAGAACTTGTCTCCGGTCAAGGTATGGCCGGTAAATTATCGGCCTTGGCGAGACCCCATTTGATTCTCACGAATATGTCTTCCCTGACAATCGATCAACCTGGGTAAAATAATGTCAAAGGGCAACATGGCAACCAGGCTGATGTCACGATGGTTTTCGCATGACGTTCTTGCTCCCTTTTTGAATACTGGGATCACAGAGAATAAGGGAATGAAAGCCACGTGTTGGAGCCCAATCGGTTCAGTGACGTCAAATGGATCTGTTTATTCATTATGACAGGAAATGAAAGCTACGTAGTGGAGCCGATGGGTTTCATGACAGACATCTGTCAGACCATTAGCCACTGGCTTGTCTCGCGATCCCTAGCTTCCAACCCGACCGAGATGACTGGTAGGGACACTCATGCTTCGTTTTCAAGACATGGACTAAATGCCCCCTGGATCGTCGCCATCCAATATAAAACAGGGTGAAGAGGGCTCTCCCTTTGGCATACGAAGCATATCGCTGTTGTATATTTGTTCTGTTTTTCAAACGTCTCATCGTTCATTGCTAAATCAATTTTTTTCGTTTCAGCTCTCCGTGTCAAAGTTTTGGATGAATAAAGCCTAGCTTCCGGGCACTCAGTCTTTTCCACTCTTATTTTGATTATCGTTGCACTCCATCCGTTGTCGAACACAACAATGGCATAGTCAGCGTAACCCATGGAGTGCGACCAGCTGATCTATCGAGGGAGTGAAGTTCCCCGAAAAATCAGGTGTACCCAGCGTTACTGACCTGATGCAGCAACCAGACCTGCACAATGCTTCGAAGGCATCGATCACCAAACACAGAGAGTCTCCGAAGTTCTTTATGGTCACGTGTCTGATCAATAAAGTATGACAGATTGGACCGCGGCATTGTACATTTTACATTTGACAGCAAAGCTGATGGCACTTGGGAGCCAAAAATGTTTGAGGTTAGGAAACGCTGTAATGACCCTTTCAATTTTGGACGTGATTTCGTCTTTCACCAGTCCACCGGAAACTATACCACTGCTTAGATAGACGACCTAATCTACTACATCAACCGGTCCACCTGCAGGCATGAGGCTTGGGTCTGACCCCACTCAACCCTGCAGCAGCGCTTTAAACTTCACAGGTGCGAAGCGTATACCGGAACGTGCAGCAGAATTACTTAGGTTAGTTAAAGTAGTTTGCACTCCTAAAGGGTCTGATCAGAGAATATTTCGATTGTTAAAGGAATATTTCGATACATGAAGTGGTAGAGGCAGGTGAAGAAGACACAAACAGCATATCGATTATGAAATTGGAGAGAAAGGGAGACAGAGGGCATCCGTGGCTGACAGCATCACATGTGGTGAGCTCAGGCGAGAATTTGCCGTAGACACGTGCGCACCCACGAGAGGAGGCGTATAAAATCGCTTGACAACGTGGTGCCCACCAACAAACCAGCCCCGAATTCAAATAGACCACATCGTCGTCAGTTATCGGTGGCGAGGGTAGATCACCACCTGCCGCTCTTTCTGGAACACTAGCGTGGACACCGACCATGCACATGTACGCTGCTGCTTTTCAGATGTACGCAAAGCGAGCACACCTAGTGGCCCAGAAGTCAAATGAATCTATCAGAACCAGCTCCTCGAACACCTGCCAGACGGTACGATGTCGGATATAAACGGCCACTGGGAAGAGATATCCAGAGCGCTACTCAAAGCCGGAACGTCTATTTGCGGGACAACCCAGCGAACCTCAACCAAACATTTGACCGTGTCTTTGCTGGAGACCGGCAGACAGATTCCTCCTGGCCGCAACCACAACTCCACCCGAAGCATCATCCGACGGCAGGTGAAACTGAGTGTTCGTGCAGACCGAGAAGCTTGGTGGACCCGAAAGGCCGAAGAAATGGAAGATGCGAAGAATGCTGGAAACGTCCGCAAGCTGTTCCACTCGATTTGTTCGACTGGGCCTCAGAAACCTCTTGTCAACGAAATAATCAGTGACCAAAATGACTCCAGGATATGCGGCAAAGCAGAACCTTTGGACCGCTGGGTACAGTACTTCGAGCAGCAATTCAGTTGGCCACCTGCTACCTCCAATCTAGAATCCTGGCCTTCAACAGAAAGGTGGGCCGTGAATCTGGAGCCGCCTTCAGCCTCGGAAGTGTGGGAGTGTATTTCTCTACTCAAGAGTCATCGTGCTGCTGGTCCTGACGACCTACCACCTGCTCTTTTCAAGGATAGCAATGGGCTTCTCAGCCAGCGCCTGTCTAGCCTATCTGGGTCTGGCTGGGAGAAAGACCGTCCCAGACAACTGGAGTGAATCAATAGTAGTGCCCATTTTCAAAAAGGGTACTCGCAGTGAATGCAGTAACCAGAGGTGTTAGTTTGACGTCTGTTGTGACAAGGCTTCTGGCGTCACTGATTCTTCGTCGTCTTATGGTGGCATACGAAACCTTGACTCGTGAGAATCAAGCGGGATTTCGACCAGGTAAATGCAGCGTTGACCATATCTTCACACTCCGTCAGGTGTTAGAGCAACGCCACATATACAGACGACCCACAATCTCGGAATTCCTTGATTTCAAGGGTGCGTTCGATTCTGTCGATCGGTCAGTGCTGTTAACTACACTTGCTCAACAGGTTATGCCCCAGAAGTTTGTGAACATAATCCGATCCCTATATTCACATACTTCTGGGCGGGTGAGAGTGTATGGTGAGCTCTCCAAAAGCTTCCCTACAAAAAGTGTGCCCGACAAGGATGTCGATTCTCTCCATTCTTGTTCAAATCCATCATTGATGAAATAATGAGGCGAACGCTGGGAGGTCACTAAAACCCCGGTGTTCGAATTGTTGCTGGTGAGAGCCTTGTCGATCATCATACTATCTTTTAGCATGCGCCTTGCAACTTCAAAGTGCAAAGTTATGCTTCAGAAGGTGCAGTCTTCGAACATATCCCTTACAATTCAAGGAGAATCACTGGAGATTGTGGAAAACTTTACATACCTCGGCAGTTGTATTAGCTCTGACGAAAATGTGTCTGATGAAGTCAGTGCAGGAATCTCAAAGGCTCGAGTCACGTTTGCTAATTTGCGTCACTTGTGGCGTGTCACTATAGCTTAGGGGTCGCGTGTACCAGGCTACAGTAAGGGCTGTGTTGTTGTATGGGTGCGAGACATGGCCTCTGTGGACAGGTGATGTGAGGTGTCTTCAGGTTTTCGACCACCGATGCCTCAGAAGCGTGGCTGATTTTGGATGGCGTCAGCGTGTTAGTAACGAGGTGATTAGAAAACGGATATTTGGTTGTGCGGCAGGTATTTCAATCGGGGAAAACATCCAGCACCACCGACTACGATGGCTCGGTCATGTGCTACGCATGCCGAATCACCGTCTACCGAGACGAGTGTTGTTCTCCGTGCCTCCTTCAGAATGGCGCAAGCCGCGAGGTGGACAACGCATGACTTGGCAGAAGGGCGTGAAAGAGATCACGAAGAGTTTGGGTGATGTTGGTGTTGTTCGCCTTCCAGGATGGGGTCCCCGTGACCTCGCCTGTGCTTGGCTGGAGACGTTGCAACAAATGGCGGCTAATCGGTGCCAGTGGCGTTCGTGCTGTCGGTCTCTTTCCAGATTGTCTGAGCGCTTGGAGGTGTAGGCACCTCAGAATGCTTGACAAAGGCCAGCACTAGGTCCCCTCCCTCACCCACTCTTTTTCTATTATTTTCACTCCAGGGCTTTAAATATAATTAGACGGCAGTGAAGCATCAGTGCAAACACTGATGTTGCTGTTCTTGAAGATGATAATGAGGCATATAAAGCCCTTATAAGAGACAAGAAGGGACACCCCTTATCAACAAATAGCCATATTCTCTGACGACCAGCGGGGTCAAAAGCAGTCTTGAGATCGAAACATACGACCATTGTTGGTCGTCGGAAGCAGTGGCGCAGTACCAGCACGATCGATACAGCACCGGCCGGGGCGAAACCCAACTTGATTCTCGCGAACCTAACTGTCCAAATGATGGATCAACCTGTGTAAGATAATGCCAGAGAGCACCTTGTAAGCTATAACCACAAGGCTGATGCCCCGATGGTTTTCGCACGATGTCTTTGCCCCCTTTTTGAACATGGGAGTCGCTGTCGAGGCGCACAACTCTGCTAGACTTTTTCTCATTCCAAACACTCTGGGGTAGGATTGTTAGGTTGGCCATGACAGAATCGCCATTTTCTTTGAAGATTGCAGGGCGCAAACCGTCTGAACCAGGTGCTTTGTTGCGCCGAGGCAATGAAGTTGCACGCTGGACTCTCCTTTTGGATGACCGGACTGATGTCGATGCTTCACTCAGGTTTATTTGGTCCTTTCATAGGTTGAGTTGATAGGGAATAGTTGAACTGTTCTTCAAAGTGTTCAGCTCATTGTTCAGGACGACATTCCAGTGGACCAACTGAAACTAGAGGTCGTTTCTGTTATATCAGACTGCTGTTCCCACTCCAGTGCCTGGTGCCAGAAAACGAACTCACTGACAAGGAACACAACAGTTTTATTGCAACGAGCGAGGGCGTGCAAGTGCAAAAGTTACAACGGCCCTGCGCTATTTAAAGGGCACTTTTTGACATCGATCCAGGCTGTCCGATAGGCGTTTAGTGAACACATATCAACATTGATCGTGTTTCTATGAAATGCCTGAACGCTGATCATATTCGGTCGTGCTTCTGTGGTGTGCCTGGACACTCATCGGCTTTTGCTGACTGATCTGGATGCTTGTCAGCTTCCCTATTGAGATTTTGGTGGAGTTTTAGGGTTTCAGTAGGTTCCGGGCGTCCTGCGGGTTACTTTCAGGAATCTGACCTTCCTGATAGTTTCACTGACACCGACCATCGCTAGTTGATCGGATACGATGGAATAGGGTATTATTGTTTTCGGGGCTTCTGCAATCCATCAGCGCTCTCTATCGACCTTTAGGCTCTTCATTATTCGGCGTTTGAGGGACTTTCGCGTGTCGTCAGTCGTTCGTTGCTGGTACGGTTTTCCTGCCTTCAGTCAGAGATACTGATCGTTCAGAGATCCAGTGTTTATTGAGGTGCACTACATATTTTGGTAACACGGTTTCAAAAATTGTGAGAGTGGCTTCTTTCACCTTTCTCCAATCGTCATCCAAGTCACCTGTGCCAAAAGATTGTGCTCGCTAGAAACAAATACTATTCACCACACAAATGGAATCACGCCCTATTACCTATGTGGTAAGCGCCAACCGCGAATCGGCCGCCAAGATGGGCTTTCTCAGAACTTAGTCGGCCGACCTGAGCATTCGTATGATCCATCAGTATCACTACGCCTGTACATCTCGCTAACCGATGCAACCGTGGCACATCTCGATGGGAGCTGTCTCTCTGGGCATCAGAGATGCCACTTATCGGAGGGTTTTCTGACAGAAGAAACAAGAACCCTTTGCGAGGCTGAGGTGTATTGATTTTGATTGAACAAGTCAACAGAACGACGTAAAGACGACTAGTAACTGGAATCAAGTCCAGTAAAGAGCACTCAAACCTGAGACCAAGCAAAACTCCACCAACAGGAAATTCGGATAACTAACTGAAGCGGTCGCGAAAGATAAAGATAAAATCCCGATAAAATCCATCTTTCTGTTTCAGAAGTGCAGTCCAGCAGGCCGCGTGCCGACGCCACAAATATACACTTTACAGTATTGACCTACCTACCTAAATGAGTCAGACAACAGTACAGCGTAAAGGTAACCGTTTGCTGTAACGCCCTTTCGTAGCGTGGCTGCTATGCCACCCGAAGTTAGCACGAGGGCTGAGATACTGTCAGATTGTCCAAGCCTACACAGGAGCAGTCGAGATGCCAGGGGACGAGATGGCTCAGTGGTTAGAGCGCGAGTTCACTGACCGGAAGGGGTTCGAACCCGACCTCCGCATTTGGGTTTCCCATGTTTAGGCTTCGGCAACCCGGCAATATCCCAGCCCTCGTGTTTTCTTCGGGTGGCATGGCAGTTATACACCGAAAGGGTGCTACAGCTGAACAAGATGCCAGGGGTAGGCTTTGAACCACGGAACTCGTGGTCAGTTAGTTCGCGTTTTGAACACTCGGCAATTTCTAGGTCCCACACCATAGACACCACGAGCAAATTCACCAGGATCACAAGATATCAGAACAGTGAGATGAGAGACACATGCACTCGTCCTAACGAGCTCGAGGTGTACGAGGTATACGTCCGGGTGACACATCGTGCAACGACAGGAAGGGGAAATATGATTTGGCAAGAGATGGCTGTTGCCAAATTTGAGAGTTCACGATCAATGAAGATTAAAATGTTGGTGAAACTTGGGTCTAGTGAGACATCATTTTGTTTTATTTTGCTGAGCGACAGGCCGATCGAGGTGCTTCATTGGGGCAGTGCGCAAGCCGAATTATCGTTTGCCAAAAGTCATCGTCACCATCTACAGCAAATCAGTGTCGAACGCTGATGCATCGCCACCGCACAACTGCAATTTACTTAAAAGACTTATCGTGAAGGAAAGAATGAAAGTGAGTGAGACCAAGTGCTGGTCCACCACAATCAATCCGACCCGACTTTAACTCCAAACACTTATTCAGATAAGCGAAAACAAAACCGCTTTTGACTCCAATTAGCAGCCGTATCATGCAAGGTCTCCAATCAAGCACAACCATGCACTGGTAGTCAACAGAATTTTCATAATCGCATTCATTAGCCAAGGCCATAAGAAAAGTCGGCTACCTCTGCAGTTGCGCTACTATGAATGTGTCCCGAAAGGGCCGCTCGAAACGACCGACTGCGCCGACCGGGCGAATTTGTCGCGAACCGCCTACGGACCGAATAGGTGCAGGCCTGATTAGTCAGAATACGGGCCAATCAGAAGCGGGCATTTTGCTCTTGCCTCATCATGGAGATCCTATGTCGATAGTTTGGAAAATTCTCTGGTCGCTCTACAAAAACAGTGGTAGCGACCTTCAATTGCATTCATTTGAGATTTCTTATAGTTTCCGTACCATATTACATACCACACTGGGCTGAACAGTTAGCCGAGAAGCTCCAGCGATTTTCTCTCGGAATCTTCGACTGACTGAAGTGCTGGTTTGAATAGTACCAAAAACGTAAGGTACGCAGCAAACTGTTAAAGTTACCAACCCCCAAGATTTGGCAGACCGTGTTTATGAGGCAGCTACTCATCGTAGTTGCTCGGTAGAAGCCAGCGGCAGGCAAACTCTATAAGGCATCTCCAAGGTTCCGCGAATCATCTGCACTCTCGGAACATGTGACTCGTTGAAGAAGCCCACACTGCAGTGGACTATAAGTTACTGTAAGAGCTCACTGATAAGCACTTTGAAAAGTTATGGACCCAGTGTTAAACAGAGAGGGATAAAGTTTCGAATGCCACTTTGCCACAGATAGCGCGTATGACTTTCGTTCCATGGGCGCGCCTTCTGTAACCTGAAATATTGGTTACATTTCGCCTTCCATAAGCTAACTTTAAGTTGAGTAAGGTTAGCTCAGGACGCTGCGTCACTTCCGATGATTGTGCCTTACCTCAGCATTATGCCCGGGCGCGGATATTTAATGCCGATAAAATGTGCAAAACTGTCCTTGATCACTTTTCCTATAGACCGGTGATCCCTTTGCGTTGCGTTGCGTCTCTTATTTTTCTTACATACCGTAGAATTAAGTTCCCTCCCCATGATTGTGTCGCCTTCGAGAGCTAGTATTTATTTATTGCCGTGCTGTTGTCGTCAGTGACGGTGACTTGTACACCTCAAACTTCTACAGCTTTGAGAGCCATGGGTACGCGTGACAGGCAAAACAGATGATGCGCAGATGGGATACGCGCCCGAGGCCCTGGTAAACTTCATAAAAACCTGATAAACTTCATAATCCGCATCCACGGGCTAAATCCTCTGTTCCTCATGAGAAACCAGATTCAGCTGCGTAATCTCTCACTGCAGTGCCCATATTGCTCAGACGCTCACATGCTACTATGTTTAAAATGGCGTACCGGTGCGTCATAGAGGGATTCCTACACAACCCCGCCAGTTTTATAGGGCAGATTAGCGGTAGAAAATGATCGAGTCATTCCGCAGCCATCGTTGCGACCGACCACTGGTGTCTATTAGACGTTTTGTAACACTATGAAATCTAGCACAGAATTTTTTTGGCCTGGGAGTTTTCCGAAAATGGGCTAACTTCCCTCTTGGGCTGCCACTGTATTTTCAACATCATGGTGACAATTTCACAGCCACCCAACTAAGGAACTCGTTGGCGGTACGTCAATCAAAAGGCTGTCATTGCCGTCTTTAATATACACACAAGCGCCTGGAGTTTTTGATCTTGTTGTCAGTCAGTTGCTTTACATAACCCGCCATACTCACATTCGCAAATGAATTCCAAACATGGGGCGTTCGATAGGCACTCAGTATTCGCACATTAGAATTCAATTTTCGAAGGCTACGACATGTCTCTGATGGACTAAAACAGACAGGCAATTGAGTGCGGAATACCAATCCAAAGTTTTGAGCCGCATCTAGGCATCCCGGGGGCCCAGTACTGCTAGAAAATTATTCCACCAGAATTTTTCCGCCAGAGGCATGATTGCTTCAGTGGACAATGTAATTTGGTGAGCTACAAAAAGTGTAACGTAGATTAGGGTGGATTTTTGGTCTGAGCATATACGCAACAAAATGCAAAGTTTTGGGGTCAAAAGTTTTATCCCACTCGGAAAGGTTCTGCTGCTAAGAGCATTGTTCTTCCAAGGAGACTCCTTTCCATATAACATAACATGCAGATTTTTGTCCGGCTTTAAAAGTCTTTCAAGATTTGGGCTTCTTCCAAGGCTTATAATGCCTGTACAATGAACTATGTCTCCTCTGTAAATCGCATTAATTACCCTCAGCGTATGACCCCGTCTGTTTCAGGCCAAGGTTAAGTTTTTACTCCTAGTCCAGTTACTTGGTTTACTTTCCATTATTCTTTCATTCTGGAACGATTTTTTCAATTTATCTTTGTTCATCATGTTGCAAATCTATCTGAATCAAATGTGCCGTAAATAAATGGTGCTTAAGACAAAGATTCCTTCAGAGCAGCTTTATTGCGTATGTTTTCATACCTGTATCTGCTGCGCCCTGCTGTGCATGCTGTGGAGTAGTCGAGGTAATAAATAGTCTCCCAGACGAAGCACTTTAAGTTGTGCCTACCATCTAGAGCACTTATTTGATCTAGTAAGGTTGTTTAATTTTTACACGGGATTAAAACCACCACTTGCGGAAATTAGCGCACGGTTGAAATTAAAAATGACAGTTCATCAACTCCACGATGGGTCTGTTACCATGCGCGCGGGATCCAGCTTAGTGAGAACTGCTCTTCTTAGCCATCTGTCTTGCTTACTCCACTGAATTTTCGTACCGTTTTTGGGCTTTTTGCGGATCGTTGCAAAATTTTTACTGGTTCCGAAGCGTGTGCAGCACTTGAAAAAATCCGCCATGGAAATACGCGGTGGGCAAGAGTTGATGAATCCACAAGCCGTATGTTCATTTCCTTTGTTCCGAAGGCACTTGTCGTAGGTGGATTTTGGATGCTCTTATTAGAGGAGTAGGGTTTACCATTGCACTCAAATTTTGTCTTGGCCAAACTAACGACGGCAGCGCGCAGGTAGTTTTCTTGGGTTAAGTAGTGCCATCATAAACGCATTGGCCTGCGGCAGTTGACTGGCGCAACACTGAAATCGAAATGAAATTTCGACGCACAGCAGCGCGCGGCCCTAGCCTACACAAATGCTTCAATAAGAACAAAATCGCCACGCAACGGGGAGAAGCCGACGACAGATTGCAGTGCAACTGAATTGAATCGGCTCCGAACATCGGGAGCAAGGGCCAGTCCTCTAGGCATCCGGTGATCCCATAAATTTATGTTCATTAAAACCAGTTGATCGTCTGCCGATTGGGCCTGCAGGCGATCGTTACCACCAGGCCTCCCAAGGACGTAACCCTGAGGACTTCGGGAACTGTTTTACACAGTCTTTTGGATCAGGCCCTTAGGCCCACATCTTTGGCACGCATAATGTCCAAAATAGCTCACCAAATGAGAATAAAGCTGGATTTATGAGTCATTTCTGACCCAGTCTGCACATTTCAGCTGATGCATCAAAATAAGACTTTTTGACTTTTTAACAAGATCTCCATCCTAGAAAGTCCACTAACCTGAGTTCAGATTTGACCGCTCACGGATGTCTGCTCAAACAGCGCAGGTTCGACACTTCGAATCGGCGCAACCGCCAAGACTTCAAGATTAGATAATAGGACTACCGCGCTCGGAAGAACCTGGACGGTTAGTGCTGATGGAGTTTAAGGAACAACCCATCAAGGAAGACCCAATAATTTCGTGCAAGAGGCATCCGTGTTTAGACTAGCGATGGTGAGTCTCCATTTTTTTACAGTGTGCTCCAAAGCGTCGCGGCTGAAGCACGTATGAGTAAAAAGATCACACCCTTAGGAAGGTCTAACGGTAGGCCTTTGAAAGTCATAAAATGGTGCATGTATTTAGCCCATGCAACCTGATACATAAGGAGACAACGTTGTCTGTTGGTGAGATAACTGGCTAGTTGCGCAGCTATCGGGATCATGGAGTGATTATTTTGGTAGGTGCGCCATAAGAGCTGACAGGCTCACCAAAGTGGCCCAGTTTAAGGTGGTGAGGCGCGAGTTGCCTACTTTATCACCAAGTCCTCTGATAAATCCAGAGATTTGCAGACAGATCGTTCAAAAGTATTGTGCAAATGACATCTAGTTCTTAAGTGTAAGTTTAGGTCTTCGGAAGCTTCGTCCGACACAGATACAAGAAACGCAATACCTAGCACAAATCACTCGGTCCCTTGTAGCCAGTTGGTGTGAAAACTTCCACGACCGGGGAGTAAATTCTCCATATTAGGGCTTTTGGGCATATCCCAGAAAAATCCTATGCAACGGCTAAGTCGGGGTTACTCTACAACAGTTTACTCAAACGTATTCCAAATTCTGATCTGTGTTAGGTCCTTGCATGAAAGTTTATTCTTGCGGTATTGAAACCGTTGTTTTGGCCCACTTTGATTAACTGTGCCTTCAATAACGGTTCCTGATTTGGGCACCGTAGCAAGCCATATTTATTGGGCATCACCTTATACTTAGTCTACCTGACGAACATTTGTGGACGTATATTATCTATTCGTATCTATTCGTATATCTGGTGCACATATGGTATTCTTTGGCCGATGAGTAAGCTGATGACCACTCTGAATTAACCCATGAATTAACTCTCATTCAACACCACTGACATCTATTAAGTTCGCCACCTTTTTGATGATGCACGAGGTTTCTGGCGGCTCATTAGATTCTGAAGCACAAAGAGTGTACAGACCTGGTAGTCAATAGGTGATTTTTCATCATTCGTCCAACCGCTAAGTGCGTTGCGCTCCATGACCGTCCCTCCACCAGAAAAACGAAGGATATATTGTATTATTTATTATTGTTTCGGGTTTCCGTAACACTGTTCTTCTATTGAGCAGTTACTGCAATTTTCGGTCTTTTATGGTGCTAATCATAGGTGCTTTTTCAAAACGTGTGTTTGCTGCAGTGCTTAAACTCTGAAAGAACCGTAAGGCAATGATCGTCCAGCTACCGAGATTTGCGATACCTCTTATGGATGCAGTTTCGTTAACCAAAGCCAGACGCCTAAAACTATACATATCAGCAATACTCGCATGAAAATTAGCTAGTTCCTTGAGCCTTGTAAACCGCCTTAACTGTTGTTCGTTTGGAGGCAACAACCAATGAAAATCTGCCGTTTGACGCGATCGATTGGAGAGGGCTGCTGTAAATCCCGCCGAAATTCGCCGGATTCAGATGCTTCGTTGGCTCACCGAAGGTACAAATTTCCCCGCTACTCTCGTCCCTATTCTGGTTTTCCTTGAACTGGGTAAGGCAACAGATTTATTGTAGAGCAGCTCCTTGGTTGTTTTAAGACAGTTATTAGCAGCGAATGACATCAAAGACTTTGAAATGAAATTAAAGACTGAAAGAAAAATAAATGAAGTTAAAGACTTTAAAGGTTTTTAACTTGGTCAATGAGAGAAAAAATTTCTGGCTACCTTGCAGCGATTAAGTTCAAATAGTCAAGATCAAAATATTACGCTTTGTTGCGACTTGCACTGAAAGAGCTGATGTAAACAATTACCAAGGTGATCGAGTGTTGTTGGGAGAAGTGGAAGTTCAGGTAGTTCAGGATGCTCAGAGCAACCTTGACCCGCTGAGCCATCGTTCCCTCACAATCTTGCATGTAGCTCCGTCACCGCTGTACACAGGCTGCACGCAATAGATAAATAAATAAATCAAAACCCTGCTGATATGCTTGGATGCTCCAATGCCGATTCATTCACGCATGGGACATGACACTGTAAGGTCACTGAAACGTGAAGTTTTCGTTAGCTGAGAAGATAGTGCTCCTCATGTTGACGCAAACGTTTCTGGATTTTCTCCTTCCTATTTAGCAAACGTCAACAATTTACACTCCCGTTAAAATGTGTCATGATTTTTCACAATTATTCGGCTAGTCACGAGGTCACCATTTACGAGTTGCATGATTATCAAACCGCTTGGCTTGAAAACAAGTACAGATGGGGTATTCCTTTTTAGGCCTTCCTTTGCCAGTGGGATTCCAGCGAATTTAATCGTATTTTTCTTTTGCAGAAACGCAAGAAATCACATCGCTAAACTTGGAGGACTGTCGCTAAAGAGTGGGTCGGTATAATGAAGAAGCCCCAGGTTAGAAAGACGCAAGACCACTATGCGAAAAACTCTACACTAGCCAACTATATATATATGAGTCGAACCCTCTGTCTACCACTGCATTTATTTTGACTCTCTCATGCATCCTTCGGAAAGCCTTGATGGTACTCCTTCTGATTGCCTTTGGTGACCACTTGCACAATCCGAAACAGCGCAAGATTAGATGCAGAGTACGTGTTAGGGTCAAAGTTATCTCGTCAATATGGAAGAGATGCCGGTGAAGCTCGGGTCTTATAACCCTGGTTAAAAGATGTGGACACAGATGGAATAGGGGCCAAGTTTGGTTATGTAACGACAGGAAGTATTTTTTCGAAATGTGAGATAGGTTATATTACTGTTATTCAAGGGCTTCCAGAATGAAACCAAGGGAATAAATAATAATTTCTGAGACAAAAGTTCTGTTTGAGACGTCAGGCCGCCAGAAGTTCTGTGCAGTGCAGTGGCATCTTTTTATTTTGACAACTGGCACTCTGGGATCAACTTTAGGTGAAAATGGAGAATTGGGTTCTACCGCGGAAGTTTTTTGGGCTGTTTTTAACGTACCAGGAGCTCATTTGGGCAAATCTTCCGTAGAAAAAAACCATTCGATGCTGTAACGTTTTTCATTGAGAGTGGCTGCGGCCCTTATGTTTTATCCAATCATTTATTCTCAAGGGGTATCCTTATTTCTAGACGCAGTTCGACGCAGGGAGAACAGATGCGGTCTTCCTACCTTTGTAGTTTAACCACAAATTTCATCGGGCTTCCATTGACAATTAATTGGTCTCCCCAATTTCGTTCGGTTTAAAATAGTCTACATTCAGCCACGCGTCTCCTGGCTGCCTTCTCTCCTTTTCTTGTATGTAGGATGTACGTGGGGTGACGTAGTGATAGCACAATTAGTGTCAAACCCAAGGCTGTACTGCGTGCACAACTTAGCTTGGGAAAAGTGGTGTGCATTGTTGCAGCATGTGCGTGAAGTGCGCTGACACAGTAAGGTCCCTTAACTCTCTATGGGCCTGTTGAGTTCTGTCCTGTGTGCGCGCTAGTTTGCCCTGCATTCACTTGCCGGTCTGAAAACAGCAGTGGCCATGTTAAAGTGGCAGTTGCATAAAAACAACTTGACCTGATGTGGCCTCAGGTCTCACGTGATGCAGATGATATCAGCGCAAACAAAACTGATGGGAAATTCTGAGTCTACTTTTACTGATTACGCTAATTAAAGCGATTGGAAAGATAATTAAACAAAGTGGCGCCTGTTTTACCTATTTCATTGGCGTCAGATAGGAGCTTGGCATGCCAAGAAACTGGACGGGTCATGGTAGCCTTGTCAAACTCCATCTATTCTCATCGTTCGTCCCAGGTTTCCTGATTGCCCCGGATGGATAGACAACACAAGCAACAGACTTGAACGAATTACTTTAAAGAAAGCCAGGATTTAACTGGCTTAAATACGGATGTTCGCTTTACTCAAAGTTTTTGCAGTAGGTGGTTTTCCTAAATTTTAGGAGATATCGCCATATTCACTGGGCCGGTGGGAAATAGTGCCTATTTCGCTGCCTCCAACTTGGTCATGTTACGGATGCACGGGCAAAATCTAAGACGTAAACATAACCTTACGTGTTTTTATTGTATAATTGGATTTCCGGCCGAGGATTCCCTTGACGTCGAAGACGCAGGAAGTTTATTCCACTACGTCAGGTGGAATTATATTTTCACGTTTTTCTAGCCACTCTGGACTGCTGTCACAAGATAACGGTCATTTTTGGTTTTGCAGGCATCGACATCAAATTGTGGTTGATAAGCATATTGGGGAAGACAGGTATCAGATGAGGTATACAGAGGTGTGCAGAGTAAGCGGGGAAGTTTTGGACTGTGACTTTGTGCCATATTTTTTACTCTGCTTGGGATTTTTTATTACCACTGTTGAGTATGAAACCAACTGCTCTGATTTTGCTGGTGAATGGAGAGTACATGATATCTTCTGATGAACCCTCCAAAGCGACCAAGGAACGTTCCAGGAACGTTCCGCAGTGGTGCAACTATCTGGTATCTATCATTAAATTAAAGCCCAGAAAATAGTACTGGCCTGTCAAAGGTTCAGATCCCCATCAGGCACAAATTGTCGAGCTAATTCAGCTATCTTATCAATATATAACGTAGAAAAATTGCTCGAAATAGACACCACCATTAGCAGACACTTGATACACCCTAGCGACCCCATCAAAAAAAGTTATCGCGCTAACTACGTGTACAAAAACTGTTGTGGGGATACGACATGATAAATGTGGGTGCGCGCCGTGGAACGAAAAAGCCCCAAATCCCTCGCAATTCCAGAAGCCAGAA
Organism: Opisthorchis felineus; assembly: GCA_004794785.1. Lineage (NCBI taxonomy): Eukaryota > Metazoa > Platyhelminthes > Trematoda > Opisthorchiida > Opisthorchiidae > Opisthorchis > Opisthorchis felineus. The sequence goes on from SJOL01006981.1 coordinate 77,914, forward strand.
GAAGATTCAACCACTGTTCTGCATTTATTAATAGAAATAAACAATGTGGTAGTTGACTAAGTTCAGCCAACTCAGACAGGCTTAATAAGTCACGGGGAAAGACGCTGGGCTGAAGTCTTCGTAATTCACAGACGGTCAGTCCATGTCCACTCTTTGATCAGGGGTCATAAATTCCGAACAGTGGACTGAATAGCAGACCTCAACTTCAACCCACGCACACCTGACAGTCACGCCTCAACCATTTGCACAGCCTCTTGTAGGCTGAATGCACATCGACAGTCAACCCCTGTTTCTTCTGTCTTTTGTGTTTCGGATTACCCTGCTGCTGACAAAAGCCGCCCACCTCGACGAAATCACTGAGCTGCAAAAAAAGCATTTCTCGTCGTGCTCTTCCACAACGATCAACCGGAACACACGCCACACAGCGCACAATCTATATGATCTAATCCGAACCAAATAGGGTGCTGATATCCTAGAATGCAGAGGTGTATTCAATTATTTTGTTAGGCGTCTGGTGTTTTTATGGCAAGCAAGATAAAGCGTCAACAGTTGAACATCCATGTACAGTTGTGGCATGAATACGCTAGAACCTTGATCACGCGGTTAGGTGGATGAGTGTTTACAAGTGTGTGGATAAAATGCTCCATCCATTTACTCTGAAGAGCTGCGGAGTTAGGTTTGCTAAGCTGGGACAACGGGCAATTTGGATTCGCCTAAACTTGTGCTACTGACGCAGGATAAAGTAGCTAGAAAAAACAGTCATAGCTCTCCCTGATCAATTCGATAACTTGATTGTCAAAAAATTTTTTCGCAAATTTCTTGGTCAGCTTCCATTCCCCGCAGTATTCTGCACTTTGTACGCCGAACGCTGAAATAGGATGGTTAGAACATGTGATGGGTTTAGATTATATGATGTTCCCAAACTGGGGTTTATTAAGGAATGCCCAACGTGACGTAAGCTATTTCTAGAGAGCGTAACCCAGTATCAATGTGTGATTGGGTTACGGTTACGATAGTTTGGGTGAGCTTTTAAGATGTATGAACCTGAGAGAAGATGAAACAAAACAATAAGGGTATGATACGTTTTTGCATCTCGGAAAGCAAATGCTGAGTAACTTCCCAATGTTTGCATTTCTCTGAATGTAGAAACAACCGTTTGAACAGCTTAGCACATTTCGACAAGTTAGGTATGAAAAAGTGGCTTCTTACTAAAAGTAGGCAGTCTGATTGATGAATGGTGTACTTTTAAGAAACTGACGGGTCGACAATTGGCCGGATAAACTAACAGAAAGATACTGATGGATCACAATATCCGGGAATTGTATTGTATGACGATAGCTCGGAGGACTTTCTTTAGGTGACCGCGAAGCAATAATCTGGCGCTTAATTGTAGCCGGTGACAGTAAATTGCTCTTTAACCATACCTGCTGCGCCTCCCGCAGTTCAACCACAAGCCGCAAATGCAATCCAAGCTGATGGTTTGATAATCATCACATGGGCGGTGCAATAGCCAAATAAAGGACAAAATTCTCATATCCAGCCATATTTATCCTACTTTGAAATTCTCTTGCAATGCATAAAACAGTGCATGTATAATTCTTTAATCCGTTTGTACACACTCCTTTACTTGCATAATAATTCAGTCGCTACACTTTGTTTTCCCTTCGGAGCGTCACACAGAGCATTCATTTGGAATGGAAAAACCCTTTTGCAGACGCTGGAACGAGCACCTCAGTTTACTACCAAATAGGATGTATTCTAAAGAGGCCAAAAATTCTTTGTCAGCTTTTACGATCGGACTTCAGCTTCCAAGTCCTGAGGAAGAACTGTTTGCCATAACAAAGTTAGGCTTTTGTAGACAGTTTGGAAATGTTTTGGGTGTTCAAAATTCATGGCTAAATTTAATGTTGGTGAGTGAGTCAGCACTGAAGTGGTGGTTGGTTCTAAAGAACTTGGGTGCCATAAAAGAATAGTTGTGTTACATGAATGCAAATAAAACGTTTCTATCTAAGTAGACCAGTGATCTAATCCTTGTACGGAAAGCATGTAGACTTGAAAAAAACTCATTCTAAATCGTAAGGATGGGTCAAGTGACAGTTTTCGAGCGATGCAATATTATGTTGGCGTCCGACGGTCAGGTCACATGATACGGCATTATTTTCGTACGTCATTTCTGGGACTAGGAAGTCGGGGTTCAGTATGAGTTGGAAAGTATAAGAACCAGCAGGCACATCTGTGATATCGAGCCATTGACAATCGTAGTCGTGGAAGTAGTTGTCTTGGCATCCAGGGCTAATACCTGGGACAGGAAAGAAGGGATGTTTCTTAGGAGGTAATAAAGTGTCAGCCTGCAGTAAATTTTCAACGTAGTCTTGAGTTAAATTAAAAAGTTAGTTTACACAAAAGGTTAAACACAAGCAGAATTACGGTAGTTGAAAATAGAAACTCTCGTTAGAGGTGGAATTTAGAAACTGTACTAGTAATAAAGTAGAGATATCAGACGTTAAGTAGTTGAAAATTTTCGTCTCACTGCTTGACACCTTTTTCAGAAGTAAAAAATTAGGGAAACCTGACAGCTTAGTTGACGTTTGTTTATTAAGGACGTTTTGACGCCAAATTTCTGTTCATCAGTGATTTCAGTTGTCATTCCTGCTGCTGATTCGCGAGGAGGGCCTCTGAAATTACCACATGAATTACTGTTTATGATAACGGGTCATTAGAATTTTCGTGGTGTGCAGACCGGCCGGTCCAATATTTCTCTGCATCAGTGGGAACACTTTAGAATTTTGGCGTGCTTGACCTTCTGGAGATAGAGTAGTCATATGCACGGTAATCCAGCTGTGGTGGCGTACCTCTGCAGAAGGCCCGTTTCTGTCCGTCACAGGTTAATTACTGGCAACTAAGCTCATTCTGACAGGAAATTATTGGTAGCATGCCACCTAACTATAGTGCAGATGCTGAAGTTAAGTAGTGGGCGGGCTAGGAATTATGCAAGCAGAAAGAGCCACTGCTTCCGTCCATTTCCCCTTAATGCGCGTGCAAGCGCACCCTTTTACATGTAGGTTACCTGTGCTCACTATCCGTGAGCAATTCAACACCAGTAACGGCTTCCTTAATTAAATAAAGACGTACTGTCTTCTTCAGAAATAAATGGCTTTAAGCTACCTTAAGACGACCCTCAATTACCGGAAAGTCGAGTTACACGCTTTAAGAGGTAGTATGCAATCGTGATGTTTGTTCAGGAAAGATCAGGCTTCTGTTCTTTGTTATCACAAATTTAGTTCCTCCGGTTATTTACGGATACATATGCGCATAGCTAGAGAACGTACTTTGCCGAAGAGTCATTGGCTGGCTGGAATGTGCCCAAGGATAATTTTTCGCATGAAAGTTGAATACAAACATGTCCTGCCTGACTATAATGCGAGACCTGGCCATACCACCACGAGAAAATACTACTATATTTGTAAGACAGATCAATTTAAACTGTTGAGGAAAAAAAGTATGGAGTCAACATGCGTGGACGGCCACCTGATGAGGGCTACTGATTTCGTCGTCAAAATACATCTAACTAACAAGGTTATAACAACTAAATTTGTCATTTTCACAGGAACATGCTGACTAATGCGCTGCAGATCTACTTCTCATGTTTGAAAAGAGAAAAGAACGATGCCATAACGACACCAATTTAATGATTTTTCATGAAAAAACCTAGCATATTGTCCTCTAGAGGTATTTGTTTTAGTTAAACACTGTGTTAATGACATTTGAAACAGAAACAAAATAGTTAGGAACAATTCCGAACAAAAAACACTGTACAGGTTGTGAATTTTGAAGCACGTAGAATTTAATTATTATGTACAAGCCAGTGACTTGCTCAAATCTAATTGATTTAGAGCACCTTTCCATATGGACCATTGTGATCCAATTTCAAGAGTGATCTACATTAGGATTATTAGAGAGTATCCTGGAATTACTGAAGAGACTTTGGGGTTTCAAATGCACAATTTATGCAATCATTCCTATTTTCCGAAACCTGAAAATCCAGAAGGCTGTGAAGCATCTGAGTAAAGATGCTCAACAACATGCGCATAACAAATAGCTAAGGGGAATCTGAAAGTGCAGCTTCACACGAGAGATGAAATGTCATATTTGATCTGTAGATGGGTGGTCAGTGGTGCCGATAACTTGCAATAGCCTAGGATGATTAACGTCCGGTTAAGCCAAAAAGCCTTTCTGCTATGAGTTTGCAGCTGAAGACCCGATCCACTATCAGAACGGAATCCAGACTGTTGGAGACAGATGACAACAATTTCCTCTCAAAACGCAGTCAAGCTACACTGGTAGTCACCAATCCGTAGATACAGTGTAATGTTCAGATTCTATTTGGAAATTTGTGGGTTCCAGTCCTCCTTCAAAACAATGATTCCCTCTCAGCTACTTACTCCTAATAAAATCAACGATTAAACAGACACCGATTAACAGTAGATGCCACAAAGTTTTCGCAGATTACTTGCTGAGAAGACAGCTCCGGCCTGAAGTTTGGTAAACAAGGTATGGGTTACTTTCAGTCTTTAAAATTTAATTTACCCAGAGGTGATTCAGCGTTGCTTGCACGACTGTTTTTTAGCCGAAACTGCTACTCGGATTCTACACAAATATGAGGTTAGTATTATCACTATAGGATAGCATAATTACCGGTCAGCGTTGTTATTATAATAAAAATTATCTAAGGATCTGGAACAGTGTAGCTGAAGTAGGGGATATAAAAGTAAATCGCAGAGCAATTTATCTTGCCAATATTTTCAAATGTCCTTGACACTGACAAAAAAATGGGACCATGCACCTCCTAAACTACCTTCCAAAGTGCATCTCGTGATTTGTTACAATACACAAAAGCCAAGATATCGCACCATGGTACGAAAAAAGAAGTTGCCACGCTTATCAATAAGTGTCACGGATATGCACCGGAGGAAACCAATAGAGACTTCATACTCGCCGGATTGATATAGATAAACAGGACCCCTGTCGAAAATTTCCTGATTTCTAAGAACGTTGTCCTTGGTGTAAAAGAGGAGGGATATTCCTTGAAATATGGCGTTCGCTGTTGAGGGAGAAGCCGAGACTTCTACGCCATTCGTATGGTGGAGCTCACCCTACATCACAAATTTGTCCGTCCAAGATGGATGGTATATCTGAGGGCACCAACTTGGAGACTACTGAATTAGTTGACCGAGGAGACCTAACAAACATATAATCGATTGTCAAAAGCGAAGCTGCTCCGATATTGCCACTTTGTTGGTTGGGCAAAACCGTAAATCGCCTTGCACAGCCCGAGTCCACGTGTGACCGAGCACAGCTGATTGGGTCTATTGTATGGGAGCCCATTATTTCTTTTTTGTATACATTATTTGGATTAAGCAGGTCCGTACAGCAGGACTGCTCACATGAGAATGATTTAAATCTGATTATGACAAATCCAGCAAAGACATCGAAATAGTAAAATTTCTATCCAGACTCATCTCTGTGGCTTTCTGTGGCTAAACTACATAAGGATGTAGACAGCCACCGTTTGTTTCACCCTGGCTAACCACCGCAGATGGATTTCTTTGATAATGAAAGGGCTGGTTCACTGGCTAGGAGAAAATTATGGATCATCTGAAAGTGCAGTCAATGAAAAAGTTTAACATGCCTGTAAAGACGTGTTCATAAGCCCTGCTTAGTTTGACATTCAGTCCAGAAAACTGCTCCGTATGATACACAGACACCGTCAAATTAAACACAAATTACGCTTTGTTATACGCGCCGAGCCAGAAACAGGTCTTTCGCTGGTAGTTATAGTTTAGAAGATGTAGGGCTGTTATGCAAGAAGTTATTAACTGTCGCGATTATGTCTCCGACCATGCAAATAAAACGTCGGTTTTTAAGGAAGGTGCTATGTGATACTGTTGATCATGAGGCCCCGTCCAGCGAATCAAATGGACGTTGCCACAAAAGCGTTCGCTTGAGCGTCACCCGAGACGTCACGCTAACAACGTGTCACTTGAGAACAAAAGTATATAGTCGTCCAGTAGAAGTGAGCTACTTTTCGATTTTCCTGGTGGATCTTCTGTTTCGGTGTAGTGCCTCTTCTTAGTAGGACTTTTCCTCAGTTCTTCACATCCAATGAGCTTACTTAATAAACAGTCAGATATTTTACAGCTGTAATGGGTTATGGTTGTATGATGTATGGTTGTACGTTATCATAAAATAACTCTGAATAAAGTCGTCTGGAAAACTAAGTGAAAATAGTGCACTTGTACAACAAGTAATTTGTCCGGCCAGAACTTAAGAAGAGCTTCATCTATCTAAGCAAACTGCGTGTGCATTCAGTTGACAATATTGTACCCACCTTGATCTCCCTTGGTAGACAGGGTAGTTGAACATCTGAAATGTTTTTTGAATCCAGGTTTACACGCATTATCTTCAAGACAGAAACTGGCCTTTAATCCGACCGCCAGAACTTGGTGTTTGGTGTTGACCACTTTGTAGTAGGAGAACACTTTCATGCTGTGATAATGCCTGCAACACAAATATCTTGTTATCTAGGATGTTTCAGACAGCCCAGTAAATCGTGCTTAAATTGAAGGAGAACAAGGTGCGCAAGTCAAATTAAGGGTTTTGTGAGGTTTGATAATTTGATACAGTAGTTGCGATGAAGTAAACAACCGTTGGCCATAACGGCCACGAATTCTTGTACCAGTCAGTTCACACCTCTGAGGTCCAAGTAACCTGAGCTAAATTAGGGGATCTGTCAAACAATGAATATCAACGTCGTTTAAAATAATCGCGTTGTTTACATATAACACTTAGGGAAGCGCGCTTGTATTCTGCGTAAATTTGAGCAGTTGAACTGACGAGAAATAATATAAAACAGTTCGAGTCTTCGGCTGCATTCAGAATAGCACCCAGTTTTCCGCAAACAGGTTTTTGGGAAAACAGGATGAAATTCTGAACCTGCGTTGCAGCGGAAAATATCCACTGTTGCCCCTGTGTTTTGGTCAGAGAGAAATCAGAGCAAAAAGTACACAAACCCTTCGTTTTTGGCGCGCTAACCAAGAGGAGACGCACAAAAAGCTACGAACCATATAAAGAACCTCACTGATGTCAACAGATGTCGGATGAAAAATGTTCGGTCCCTGTTATGAAGAACAAAATGAATACACTAAGTAAAACAGAGCTAGAGGTCATCAAATATTAGTTGGACTAAAGACTTCTGGTATTCAGCCAATGAATATGTGAATAGGCTTCATATAATTTACGTCGCACTACAAAGTACGGCTCCCATACTAAAACGAATTTATATCAAACTTCAATACACCACCAAAACTAGGGTAAACTCCGGAGGAAGTGCAAAAATGGAAGCGTCAAAATACGTGTGATGTAACCCCTCGCCTAAATGAGAGTACAACTACTAGACAGAAAAGACATCAGAACTGTTAATTCAAATTTCGTTAAGGAAGTGCTAAACATAACGTAATGGAATAGCTTACAATGAGTAAAACGTGGCTAATTGCTCTCATGGTGTCTTCCTCCCGTTCATTCAAATTCAGGTTCACGAATCAAAACCTCTAGCTATCTTGAGGCAAATTTAAAGCTGAAATTAGAGTATATTATCCCGACAATGAACCTGAAAGTACTAATCTCATAGAAATCATTTGATCTAACCTAACTTTTTGCGATAAACCTCCATTACTGTAATTCCACCATATTTGTTACGATTAGCACGGGATGTTTTTCTCTGAGTCCATTTGACGATAAAACGGCGCGCCTATTTTCTTCAGAGTTTTGTTAATCTCAGTCTGTGGTATTATTCCAGCAGAACAATAGGCCTTCTATCCCCAGAGTCCTGTAGAGGCAGAGGTGACGGACATTGATTTGTTCGCTGACCTTAGAAATTTGGTTGCGAACTTTCCATCATCAGCCCAGGTGAAATGATAAATGCGTGTTTCCGTTTACAATGCGCTGATAGCATCACCTCGACTGGTAGTCAGACGTAATGATGCTGTGTTTGGACATGAATCGGCTGCATATATGACTATCTTGCAATGCACGAATCCATAATAGAGACAGAAGGCTTTGGCTATGTAGTCCACCCCCACCCAAAACACACCGCTTCCCGTTTTAGGAATTCTGTGACAAATTTAGCTCACAGTCTCTGACACATTAAATCATAACAAACACAGGTATGTTGACCTACGTCCTTAGAGAGTACGAAACGCATTTTAGGGCACCCCAAAAATCATGTTCAGTACTTTATAAGCTCAAAACATAAATATTCAAGAGTTGTCGCTTGAAGTGCACAAACCTTGCAATTAGCTCAGTCCAGCTGAGTCACTAATCAGTGCCATCCAGATCAGTTTTGTTGGTTTGAAGTGGGAGAAATAGTCTTCTCACAACAACTTCGGAAAGAGTAGTGGAGTAACAGTGACTGAAGGGACCTAAGTAAAAGTTTTGAAAACTTTCTCGCCAGTGTTTCGTTAACCTTCTGAATGACCGCAAAGTCAGCACAAAATGTGTCAGAGGTGTTTCCTGAGGGTCACTTGTGATCATAATACGAAATCGGAAGCCTCTTTGTTTACTTCGTACATATGCAGAAGTTCCCTAAGGTTTTTCATATTTAAAATCTACACAGAATGAAATTTAACTGACTGGGTGTTATGTTTAGACAGCATGTACTCAAGCGTCTAGAAAATCGCACTTAAGGGATTGGTGCATAAAAAATGATATTTAGCAGCGGGAAATGTTTTGATCCCGACTGTTTTATTGACTGGGTTTGTCAACGGAAGGAAGATCGGCTAAGGAAGATCTGTAAAGTTTTTGGCAGTCAACACCACAACAAGGTATTTTTTGTTGCTCCGGGCTAGTTATTCATGAGAAGAAGTGCTTGGCCATATTTTAAGAAAAGTTCATGTTTGAGTCACCACAACAACCGATCGCTCATTCCTGTTTTTCTGCAGAATATATGCCAGCGAAATGACGCCTCAGTACGACAAAACCACTTTTATATTGTCCCGAAAACGAATCTAAGTGGAACTTGTCCAAAGTATATTGTCTTGGCATTTGTCCGGTAATTACAACTGTCCAATGTTATAAATAGATGGAGAAAGCCAAGGATAGAGTCAAAATTGCAACAGAATATACGTAACGGTAGAACAAGACGGCGGTTTGATTGTATCTAT
>SJOL01006981.1:87414-266431 GCA_004794785.1 Opisthorchis felineus
CTAGCTATTCGTCTATCTGTCTTTCTGTCAGTCAGCTATCTAGCTCACCAGCTGATAGTGGAAAGTCAGGTGGTATAATGTTTGTCAAGTCAAAACTAAAATAAATTAAATTCAGTGAACAAATATGTAAAATGAAAGATTCTAAATGTATAAACCCTTTTGAATGAATACAACGGCATCATAATCGAGAAGAGGAGAGTGGGTTTAATAAACTATTACACAGAGTTGGAGTCAAAATGCGCAAATCACTTTCATTTCCTTAAGTTAAGCGCTTTTACCATCCTATAAAGGTGCATTTTTGATAGTTTTGGGTTGAGATATTTGCCTTGCATTGGTGCTGGCTATTTCAGTGAATGTTCCACTTTACTGAAAAAGCATTAGGGAGAAGGTCTGCACGGACGTCATAAGTTCATAAAAAATCGTCTATAATAATAGGGTCTTAGGCAATTTAGTCAAACAAGAACCATTTTTGACAGCTCGATGGAAAAAAAATTGAACAACATAGTAGATACTCACTGGGCTCCAATGGACCTTTGTCTTTTTTCGTTGCTGAAACTATCATTTCTACGGCACTGATGTAGTTAATCATCAGTATCAACACTGATTTTGCTGTCTGCTTCCGCGTTTTAATCCAGAGTCATGTCTAATCTAATAGCTGGAACATTTTGTCTCTTTTTGTGATTTGAAGGAGACCAATGGACAAAGTAATCGGGACGATATCGGAAGGAACCGGTTACCAGATTCAGCTTGTGTCCACGGTTTCCACAAACACTTTTTTGGATGTTGTGAATAAAATATCCACAGAGGAGTACAAGTCAAAAGTTTATGGTGTACTATATGTGGACTACTAGTACTGAAACACACTTCGAAATTTTGAGTACTGTTCACTTTGGAACACGAGGCGAGAGACATTCAGTTGAATAATCTTATGAAGAAGTGTTTCAGGAGAAATTCGGCGGGATTTCCCGTCAAAACCAACTTTATCCGTAAATAAACATTTATCGTACACAATAGCCTTGTTAACTTCCTTTCCGTGAGATTTTATGGTTTGGAGTGATGTGGGAGTTTATCTGATATATTTGTTGTTAAACTTCATGCAAGCTTCAGGATAAACTTCTTTTAACCCATTTATTGGAGTTTCTCAGGTCTGTACAAGTAGAAGTAGATTTCAACAATATTTATGTCCAAGACGGACTTGAACGTAATTGAAAATCATTCATGCAATTTTGGTCGCCACTCGTTTTGTTTACTTAGAGCGGTAGATTCGGAGCATATTCTGGAATGTCGACGATTTTCTTGGTGTGCAATTCATTCCAGTTTTTGGTAGCACCACAGAGGCCGAGTCAGATTTTGTGTGAATTAGTCACAGGCAAACCAGAAACAATTGGTGAGAAACAATTCGACCGGTTAATTTGCATTCTTACATGTGACAGGCGTGCCACACCCATCGTTCCGGTGGTTCATGCGGACGGAATACGTCAGTTCCCACATTGTGTATGATAGAAGAGAAACGCAGAAGTCGACGCATGTGCATGAGTGCCATACGTGGATTTCGGCTGATTAGGTTATAAACACTTGGTGGAAAGCAGTTTTCTTCCAGGGCACACTGCGCCTGGAATAGTGGGATGACGGTGCTGTAGGCAGAATTCTGTAGTGCCATGACATCCGGCTCAAGGTCCGGTAGGGCTAAAAACAAGAGATCAAAGCAGATAACGCGCTCTCGGATTGAATGTTGGGTCCTGTAGTGATAACAGTATACTGGGACTTAATGTGACTCTCGGTGGAACAGAATGTATCCAATCTATAAGAAAGGAAAAATCTTAAAAAAACACGAAACTGGGGTTCTGTTTGTCACCCTGGAGGTAAACCAAATGCGATGCGCACAGAGTTGGATTCAGTGAATTTTTAAGTTGTTTGTGCTATTGTACTAACGTTAGCCAGTTATCAGGTTTGTTTATAGCTTGGACACGCAGTCCACACACAGTCTTACAGTCCTACAGTGGGAAACCAGTCTACACTTTTCAAAACAGAGCTTGTTCTTAGAGTATCAACTTAACACAGAATCATGCTTCCAAGTAAGAATAAATTAATCTGAGACGTTTCAGCTTATAAAACTGAGTTTTTAATATTACACGCATATTTTTCAATTTAAGATTTTTGTATCTCAGCTTGTTCGAAATGAACTTAATGGTCGTTGGCTTGTTCGCTGAGCTGGGCAATTTGATTGCACACGTTTCATCACCAATCGAGGTGACATCATCAGTGCGTTACTGGAGAGCGTAGTGGTGCGTAGCGATGGGTCGGTGGTTGTGCGTTGAGTAGTGTTACGTGTGTGTTAATATACGTGCTGCTAGCCGGGGCTGACCTGTGATCACGATTAGTTGTTCGGTCGGGCGGTTCCATTGGTTGCTCTGTTATCCTGTGTCCTCATTCGCCGGTGCCCACGTGACCTTTGAGCTTGGCATCCCCTCTCGTCATACTCTGGTTGATGCTGGAGTAACCTTTGTCCTTGGCCATTCCGAGTTCCGGCTTGTGACGTGTATTGATCTGACTCCAAGGAGTTCGTTGTTTCTTCGTTTGTGAATCCAATAATCGGTTCTCCTTGAGTATTCCGGTTGGGATTTTGGTCCTTTGCACGTAGAGGTGCGTAAATTGGATCCAGTTCGATGTACCGGTTGATCGAATCCGCCGTGGAGTGCCATGCTCCCAGAAATTCTCCTCCGTGTCTCGTGTCTCCGTGTGCCAAAAGTTTTGCGTTTTCCAGATTGAATTTGTGGCCTTCTTGGTCTTCGTGTATGGATATCAAGGATAGGGGGTCATGTCTCCTGACGGCCGCGTTATGTTCCCTTATTCGTGTGCCTAATTTCTTCACAGTTTGTCCAACGTAGAATTTGTTGCAGTTGTTGCAGTTGATTTGGTAGATCACACTGTTCCTCTTAGTTTTGTCTCGGTTGTCCTTCGGTCTTGAGATTAGTTACCTTAGAGTGGCATTCGGATTGTGGGCCACGGGGATTCCTTTTTGAGCCAATAATCTGGTTGCAAGTTCCGATATATTCTTGATGTAGGGCAGAACTACCTGTCTGGTGGCTTGTTCTTGCTGTTGCTGTTGTCGAAATGTCTTCTTCCTCAAGCTTCTTTTGATAAAATTCCTTGGATACCCATTGTTCTGGAATACTCTGAGTAGCTGGTTTTCTTCCTTCTTCTGTAGTTCTGTGGTGCTGCAGTGTGTCTCCGCCCTCTTGAACAGGGTTTGGACGCAGCTGTTTTTGCGGTTTACAGGATGATTGCTGTTGTAGTTCAGTATTTGATCCGTATGTGTCTCGTTCCGGTATACGCAAGTTCCCAGAGTCCCATCTACCTTTCTGTTCACTAAAACGTCTAAGAATGGTGGTCGATTGCTCCTTTCCAGTTCGATTGTAAACTTGATATCTTCAAACGTGGTGTTGAGCAGTTCGTGTGCAGTGTGTACTGAATCTTGTTTCATGATGACAAAAGTGTCGTCCACGTAGCGGATCCTGTGCATGTTATGATTGTAAATACTGATTGTCGGCTTTAGTTACCATCAACAGCAGAGGAAGGGGGAGTCGATTTCACCGGTGTTGAACACACCAATCGTTTCTGTGATTAGCAAAACTAACTATTTGCAATTGTAATTCCATCAAACACAACACGTTACCTGTCCGCTGCTTACCCAGTCTATTAAACTACTGTCACAACCCACCTTTGAGGTGTGAGTCAAGCTGTGCCTCCTGATTTACTAATGAACCTATTCACGCACAGGCTTCCCACCTACCAGATCTCTGGGGAACATCATAATGTGCTGAGAATAGCTATTTGACTCCAATGGGGTCAAAGCTTCAGGCCAACTAACCGCGTGGGTCGAAACAATAATAATTCTCTCCTCAAAATGACACTACTTGTAGGATTGCTGAAGAATCTTAGGCATTTGACGACCGGCTCCTTGATAAAACTATACAGTGAGTTCTTGAATATAGTGAGGCAGGTTCAGGTGAAAAATATCATAAGCAAAGGGCTCAGCTGGGGTTAATCTTAGATTTCAGTTTAAACCAAAGTAGTTAGAAAATGAGAGTATTTCGCAAGCAATTCGTTGCATTTATCTGATAATGATCCTTTTATTCTGTAAGCTGATTGACATTTCTCTTTATGGCACAACCCAAGTACTAGAAGTAACTGGCTGTCTAACTGTTGACAATTCTCGTGTTACTAATTTTGTCCGACCATTCAGTTGGGCTCCTCACCTAAGTAGAATGGCAACACGTAGATGAAAAACACTCAGTAAACAGTACTGTCTGTCCGTAAATCATATCTGCACTAATTAAAGTCCTACGCAGTCCTAGTTGTCGAGACCGCAATAGGTTTACACCTTGAGTATCCAAAGAAAACACAAAATGGAATAATTTTACCTGTTCCACAGGTGACAACCACTCCGACCGTCTTGTCCGAACAAGGAACTCCTTCAGGGTTTGCGAATGTGACGCAATCTTCGATCTGGGACTCATTCCCGAAGCAATGTCCGATCCGTACTACCGGATGGGGAACAGTCCACAATGAAATATTTAGAGGTAACTGTAGGAAAGTAACGCACAAAATAAAAAGCATCATAAACGAAACAGATGATTTTTTGGAGCAGGGCTCCCTACAAGCAATAAATGAAAACGTACAATTTAAAAAGACGCTAACTGAAAAATTCCTTTGTATAAGAATATTGCAGTGGTCGAATCAGTCAGTCACATTAACCCAGACCAAAAAGTGCACAAAACACGTGTAGTTGAAGTCATTTGACGTTAGTTTTCATTGTTGACTGATTTTCTGTTCCTAGTCTTTCGTTCACCAACTGTCTTCTGAAGTTACTATCAATATTGAGTGTGTGCTAAGTAGAAGCGTATTGCGGAGGCAGACACTATAATGTGCCCTTCGGATTATTCGTTTTCTAAATCAGTGCAATAGCACGATATAGATTTTGAAAGCGTGAGGTCATGAGCGAAAAAAGACACCATAAATCAAATAATTACAAAGGCGATTATATTACAGCTTGTTGCTGTCAGTCACTGACAGCTCAGAATGACACATTAGTGTGGATAAGGGCAATCGCTTAGCTCATTTTCAGCAGTAGCTCGTTAAGTCGAAAACATGCACAGGTTGTGACTTTTCTGAGGTCAAGGCAACAATGGGCTTAGGTCAGACTGATGTGCTTTCATAAATGGAGACTGTACAGGCTAACGGTAATCCTTCCGTCTTGCTTAATATCCTTTGGTTGGTACGCATAAATTCACCCTGGGATACTCACATAAAATCCAAAAGTTCGACTCCAGTTTACCGAAGCGATCTGAGGCGACCAAACTTTCTGGATGTTTCTTCTCTCTTCTTTCAAGTTCCATGCCGTTAGAGGCTGCCTTACAGCCTTTGCAAATTGTCCCATTTTTTAACGATATATTCAGCTTAAAGTGAACACAGATCATGACAACAACTGGCCATTTAGGCACTGAAACATCGTGGAATGGTTTCACAATAAGATTTCTGGATTAGTCCTGTTTAATGCGTTTCACAAGAGAGTGGACAAGTGAACCGTACACTTCTCAGAGCATTTCACTAACAAAAGAAAGGTTAATAAATAAATTCTCCTTAAAACTATAGAAAATATTGTGTTTTGGCTTCAGCCGGTTGTTTTTTCCAAGAAATATTCCAGACTTAATAGTCTGGATAAGTCATCAAGTGTTGAGGGGTACTAGTAAAACATCCAGGAATGGAATAACAATGATCTCTTCTAACCTGTGCCAATCTGATATTAGGGTGGATTGCATTGAAGGTGGCAGTTGTTTAATTCATCTCAGTCTTTTGAGTTCTCACCGCAAAAGAGCCGTCGACACACCGGATATAAAGTGTCTGTGCTAAACTTTCATTTTATAGTACGGCAATAAGCACGTTCCCTAGTACAGCATCAAGCAGTGAGTCCATTGTACTCCTCCAATCTTTCAGTACAAGTGACTGGTGAACATGAACCCTTAAGATGCATCGGAACAGAAACTCTTCAATCGAATTTTAATCATTTCCGACTTTCACTTATACCAGTCTTCCTGATTTCACACAAGTCTGTGAGTATCAACCAAAGGATATCAAGCTACGACCATTACTGTTAGCCTGCACAGTTCCCAACTTTGTGAGCGAAACAGTTCGTCTGAAGCTTATTTTTATTCTGACATAACCGGACTTACAAGCCTTTGTAGGTTTCCGACCGAACGAGCGACTGCTGAAATTGAGCTGAGCCACAAAAGTTTGTCAAAGTGACCTGAAAGTAAATGGCTAAAGTCAGTGAGCCAGGATGTGAACATTTTCATACCTAACTGACCGATATTACCATTCCTTTGACTTTATTGTTGGACTAGAATTACCTGGTTTTACTCCTTGACGGGCTGCACGGATTACATTATATAAAAGTCTATTAAATTTAAAGATGCAAACAATATTTTGATTCCTGGAAGAATTTAAAAAGTACCGAGCCTGAAACTGCTTGCGTTTGGTTGCTCAGTTTGACTTGTTATGTAAACTTGTCAGCAAGGGTATCCGAGAAAACGAACTTCCAAACATTCCACTAATAGATTTGAGTTCTTTTTCAATTACCAGCTTTAGTGAATCTCAGCACAACTTGTCACATCATAGTATTATGTGTCCTTCAATGAAAATAATAAACTTACTTGGCGTTACACACAGCAAAATGTGGGAGCATCTCCACATTTAAATATTTCGGCCAGTTCGGCCATAAGTGTTGCGTTCTTTTAGGGCAAAGGGCTGAATACATCATGCGGTTGCTGCCTCATCAAAGTAAGGTTAGGAGTGAAGGCTATCCCCTTAACTCATCAGAATAACCAGCATAGGGAAAAAAATTAATTTTTGTGATATATATTGGGTCAGAACACCACGAATTCGTAACACACAATACAGCAGTCACATGTGTCCTGTGGCACACACGGAAATTTACAGGTAAGGAGAATGTGAAGGTCATAAGTTTCAGTTATATAACATTAATTAAGCCGTTGTCACTCGCGAAAGAGAAGTTAGTCAACCCAAGTTAAATGATCATTTTAGCTTTTTCTGTGGGTTGCGTAAGGAGATTCCAGACAAAGTAAATTTGTTTATTTCACAGATTCCTTAAAGAGAGTCACTCAACGTAGGGTACTGTTGTACCAACTGTTTACGTCAGATCTCATGACAGGGGATAGTCCATCATCTACGCTTACCACATACAGTTGCGATCGAGATGTCGTTTTCGGTAATAATGAAACAAACAGATGGGTGACAGAAATGTTACCCGGAAGTAAGGTCCTTTGTACAGTTGATTCGGAGGTATGCCACACACCTACGTGTGAAAACTTACGAAAGTTCAACAGGGTGTTCTTCGAAATTTTTGGTTCGGGCATGTTAATAAAAAGGAGATCAGCCATCAAGTTGTTACATACATAGCTTACGTAAAATCGCCGTGTAACAACTGGCTGAAAGCTGACTCATTTTAGTTATCCAGCCGTGAAATGAACTGCTTTCTCAATGTTCACCTTAATATGAAGTATGAACGGCTAGAACTGAAAAGCAGGTGAGTTTTTGCAAGATCCCCGTCCGGGAATGCATTATCTAGTAGAGACTGATGTTAGTTGAGCACTTTTAGCATGTTCTTAGGGATCACTTAGATGTAAGATGAAGATAGTTTCAACTACTCTGATCCCTGATCTTTGTTAGGAGGAACTATTGGGTCGCCACTGATTTCCAAGGAGTCCCGAGAGTTTTAGTGGGAAAAAGCATTAATTATCTTGGTTGTCATTCTATATTCATTTGGGCATTATACAACATGTAGGCATGTTTTTCATTGATGCCTACGTTTGGTGAGTTTTCGTACTTGGTTTAGGAAAAAGAAGATTTATCACAGGTGGTGAAGCAGACCGGGGAATGTTAGCACTTTATTTTATCCATTTTATTAGCCGCATAGTAGAAACAGTCAAGTTTTGCAGGTGAAACCGTTCAGCCGTTAACCACTGGTTGTTTTCAGCATTCAGTTGGAGAGGTGCAGACTTAATTTTAACATTCCAAGGTGTATGTTTTCCTTGCTATCCTAAATCGAATGAATGAAGTGAATTAAATTTCACGGTCACGTTGTGGTCAACATCCAGGTGGAAGTAAATAACAGTAGTAAATTACCGAGTAGAAAGTAGCTTCCTCGGTAAACCTAAAAGTACCTTATGTACCGAGATCGTACGTTACGATGTTATTAGTTAGTCCCATGAACACTAGTGAAAAGTGACCTAAATAAGCTGTCTGCTTGAATCAATCTAGCTACCATTACACTGGTATAAATTTTCGAAAACTAACAGTTATCGTCAACCAAAAATAAACCGCTGAGGCATACTAGTCAAATAGCTGTACATACTAACCGGTTATTGTCCTGTGTGGAGCAGGCGCTAGTCACAACTGCTGCGGGATGGTAATACGGCATATGACAAACACTGGTGCATTCGAAATCCAAATAAAGAGCCCCTGTTCCGCTGGGTATGTTTTGGGGTTCTTAGGAATGTGAGTGGCGATTACGAGCCCGTATCAACTGGACCAATATAATGGGGTTTTCTGGGGCAATAGTCAGTTATGCTCCCACTGATAAAATGTTTTAGTGAAACAAATGTACGGTGCGCTCGCTGTTTGTTTCTATACGACTCGAAACAAACATGAGCAAACCCGGAAGGGCTTCAGTGGAAAATATCGCATACCGGCCGATACCTTTGAATAAGCAACACCAAGTCGAAAACCTGCCGATCTGCAAACAACGTTGGTCTCAGCGCCCCGAAACTGGTCCACACAGAAGGCTCCGGTGACAATTCGGTCCAAAAGGAGATGCGCCATTACAAAAGAAACATTCCGCCCAACCGGATCACTCAGGTTCGCAACAAAAGGTTGCTAAAAATGAAAAAGCAAATAAAATGTTCACTTTTTTGAAACATATCACCTTGGGGTTCACCGATTTATCTCGGTTCCCATCCGAGGATTGACAGGTTCACAGAAAACAATAACCTTGGTCTGTACTTTCGGACTGTTACCCTAAAGAGAGACAGAGGCGACATAACCTATGTTCGGTGGAGCATAAATATAAAATGTGTCCAGATGTAATATACCAAAACCAGTACCTGCAAAGACAAAATGAAAAAAAGAATTTTCCAGTGTTACTGCTCCTTTAGCCACTGTATTTCAGAGAAGAATCAGGGCAAATTTGACGGTATCTGATTACGGCAAGCAAAAGTAAGTTAAATATTGCAAGGCACACAAAAGTCAAAGGGAAACGGTTTCAACTAGCCCCATTTGATTCCTATTAAGGTTTATCAAGAACCGTAACGCCTTATAATCAACTTAGACTAAAAGTACCAATATTTTTAGCAAATCAGTGTTTTAGCTACTCAACGATAGAGAAATGGTTATGTGTGCCCGGTAGAGAACAGAGATGGGCTACAAATAAAGCAAGATAAGATCATGATAATATGTGTGAATAAACACTGAACAAGTAGTATCTCTGGAAAAGAACATTTTAGCTCATGGTTTAGGTAAATATCGACTATTGCACAGTGACCAATGGTTCACGTATAGGTTTTCTACCACATCTTACTAAATGATTAGGTGTTCATATGCTTCAGTAACTAAATACATTCCTCCCCAGATAACCCAGAGAAATCCGTTCTTTTCAGCAACCGCTGATTCTTCTCCTAATGGATTTCAAACCGCATGAGAGATAGGTTATTGTTAAAGCTGTAGATATTGGGCTACAACACCCTGCACCTAGCACCTAGACGTTGGGCGACCGCCACAACTTCCATCCAGCCCTTAACTGGCGTGGTTTTCGTTGCACATGAACCAACAGGGCTCTTCTGGTCAAACCGACAGCAAGTGGTGGATCCTTGGCTAGCATCCAGGTTTCACACAAAATACCACATGAGCCCAATGACGTCATAGCAATAAAATGGTTCCGTGTGCTACGAGCAGAACACAAGCTCTATATCAGTACTTAGTACTTCCGAATGTGTGTGCCAACCGTGTGATGGTTACTGGCAACCATGGAACCCCTTGAGCTGTGGGTTGTACTAGAATATACAAGGGCTAGAGAGACGAACTCGAACAAACGCCAAAGTGGTCCGGTGAAATGGACCCATGCTTCAGCAGCTTCTTTGACGAGTCAGCCCTTCGCACCTTCCCGCTGCTTTTGAGTCTGCACTGGGTTGTGCAAGGCTAGAGGTGCATTCTTGACCAAAAGCCGTGCGGTGCCGGGGGGGGGTTGCTTGTAAACAGATCTCCTTGTTATCCTTGAATACTTCCCATATGCAAAGCGGATTTCCTGCTGATGCATTCATGATAAGCTACGTTGGCTCAGTCGTCCCGGGACAAGTGTGCAAGCTGATCCCATTTATATCCCTTCAAGATAGAGGATGCACTGCATATGGGCTGCTAGGATGTCCGTCTTCTGTTTGAGGTGAGGGACTAGAGTCTCATCGCAAGAAATATTTTCGACCGAGATTGTATACTTTCCAGATGTATGAGGTCCGGGTTTTGATTTACACGCGTCAAATACCAAAGACAGAGTTTTTTTTCCCGACTGTACTGTAGCAGCTGGAATAATAAAACTGGCCTGCATGGGGTGGCATTTAGCCCCATAAAACGCTTCCACGATGTCTAACTCTCCTTTGAGCCAGCTTAGCGCAGGATTGCGGCAGCATCTTTCAGAGGCTCTTCATGTAAACTTTGTGTCATAACTATCTACTCTCTTGTTTTACGGATCTCTTCCTCATGGACGATTTACAGGACGGGCTGCAAAGGGTGACCAAATGTGCACCCACGCGGGATATCTTAATGGGTGCTGGCTACCGAAACGCGAAAGCTGAGGCTTAAAGCAAGGTCAACTCTCACATCCTCCAAACGTTTGACATAGAAGAAAGCTGCAAAAGCGATGATTCATTGATCATTCATTGATCTCTAACACACATTCTCAGCATCTGAGGAAACATCTACTTAACTGGTATTCCATTGACGTCCGCAATGTCTCTCAACTAAACTAAATCCTGGTGGTAGCCAATAGGCACCATTTTTTGAAGACTTCAAGTTCCACCATGGAGCAGAATCCAGAACTGAATAAATAGAATTTAATAATACCCGTTCTGTCTCCTATGAATGATCTGCTGAAGTCTGATCATTCATGAGCTTATTTCAACCAGCGAAGATCGTGGCTTCCCAAGCTACCTCCCAAATTTGGACGTAAATCAAATGATAATTAAATCTGGCCCCGATATTGTTGGCTGTTCAAAGACTGTACCATGTATAGTTTCCAGTCAATGATCTTATTTGGTCTTTTACAATCTAGTCTCCTATGAAGAAAACCACTTTATAACAGAAAAAGCTCTTTTTTGTCATTCCTGATGAACGGCATTTTTGCACATGACTAGGATTTTTCCCATCCGTCAAGTCTATGCATATATGAGTTTTATAACAGGACTTTTCCGGAAGGGGAACTTATTGTCACCAAATAAGTGAACTGGTTGCAATGTGGTTGCTGCAGACCCCAGACTGTCAGGCCTAAAGTTTGCTACAGTGTCAAATAATTTGGCCAAGAAATTTTGAAAGCACGGAAGCCGGCTATTGTTAGCTTAAAAAACTCACGTTCCGCATGCTTTCTGATTTCTTTGAATTCACGTTTTCAATCTGCGGCTGTCTGATATTGTATTGCCACCTTATCGGTTCTGGGTTTAGGCAAACTACACCGGCTTCCTCGCGCGAAACGCAGTCATGCTCAGACCAAAATGAACAGTCTTCCAAGCGTCGCTCATTGCCCTGACAGACAACATCGTCCATCAAATAGTTATCTGTTTTTAAGAAATAAAATGCAGATAAAATTTGACAAGACTATTGAAATCGTAAATACTGTTCTTCATGAAAATCTGAATAGGCGCTTCACACCTTTATGCACGTAAAAATATTGAAAACCCTGAAGGTCCAAGTACTCAAGCCTGTAAGCGTCCTTATTCTCCAGGACTTCACGCCGTCTTAGGGTATGTTGGCATGATGACTCGTGTACCATACTTTTAGGGCCGAATTTTCCGCTTGATGCGGTAAAATCGTTTTTTTACATCGCAAATTCTGCTTTTCCCGCCAGGTGTTTTCTGTTTTATGGTGACTCCACTTTCGTTGTTCAGTTTTCTCGATCGGAAATTAGTAAAAATACAAAGGGTTTCCAGACCGTCTCATTTTTATATAGTCTAGAAACGAATCCACAAAACACAAAAAATGTTGATGAAAGAGAGATAATTTAAGAAAAACCAATGTTTAGCTTGCGTCCACCTAGGCAGCCTTGGATTGGATTGAAAAATGAGTTACTGCCGACTAGTAGCGGGATCAGTGTTTCGTAGAATGTAATTTTGGTTTCCATAGAAAGACAAAATCGGAGAGTGCCACAACAAAACCGATAACATGACACACGGACTATCCTCTGGAATGGTTTTCTGCGAGAGCGGCCAATGTCGCTCGCTCGCTTACTGCTATCCTCTATAAGATTGCGAACACCATCACGTCGTTGTCCCTCTGTATCGTGTTTGCTTGGGTTTTTTAAAACTCCGGAACAATTTGTCAAAAGACTGATTCGCGTTCACATAACTTGCTTTTAAACTGTTTCCCTTAGTCCTGGCGCAACAATTCTGATGAGTCCATACCCAAGGGTGGAAACACTGGACTTGAGTTTCACTCTTATTAAAGCTCATCACCAGTGCATATCATTGGCCATGCCGGAGATCTGAACTGAGGTGTGAGCGTGTTACCACTTCCACCAGCGCACGCCGGACGCGCATAAATTATCACATATTAACATGCTTGGGGGCTGATAGTTTCGCCAGACGCCTCCAACGGTGACCCAGTTACTGCTTGGTTATGTTGATCGACTGACTGGATTTGAAAGCCTTGTTACCAAAAAAAATTGCTTGTTTATTTAGCATAGTTTTGACTCAGCAAGCAGCTTTAAGGCTACACGATGAATATGGAGATAAAGTAATACTTGACAGGCGTTTGATACGCTCCGGTTATTAGACTTTTTAAAGCCAAGTGTGAAGCGTTCTGTGTCTACGCATCCTTTCATGATTTCATGAACCAAGTTAACCTGGACACAAAAGTGTGAAGATGACACGGTAGATTAAGCTTGGGTGATATCTACTAGAATGTTTGGTTCTGCGTGTAACTCATTGAGGTAACACGACAGAAGCACACTATTCGAGGAGAAAATTAGATCGAACGTTTATCACTAAAACGTACCCAAAGCTGACCGGACGTTACCACAGAGATTTTCAAATATCTGTGGCTTGTTACCCTATTTGGTTAATTAACTGAAGGCCTTCCTCGGGAAGCCTATAAGTTTAGATTACAGGCCTAAGAGCACAACAACCTGTATGTATAGTGGACCTTGCTAGGTTTTCCCAACTAAGACTGAGTGCAATGCATACTAGAGCCTCTTACAGTGTCAAGTGTGAAGGCTGCATTGCCCTATTTGTTTACGCACATTCTGCTTGGTAACGTATATTTGTGCTGTCTTGCTACGATGTGATACAGCAAGGAAACGTTTAGCTAGATGACACGGTGCTAAATCACATAACAACCTAGATGGAGAGGCTTGTGGCATGCTACTAGTCCCGTACCTCAAAGTTGCATGCTGTCCGGCGTGATAAGATGGCAAAAGACCCACGGTGAAGCAGAAGATCAAACTGAACGACCAATTACATCTTCAAACCCTTTTGGAAACGTGCAACACACATCTCTGCACACACCAATGGTGAAAGGCCCATTTTCACTTTTGACAGACCAACGTTCTCCTTACTGGTGTGTTCCACGTGAAAGTACGGCCTGAGTTTTTGTAGTCCATTTGCTCATCTGGATATAAGTTTCTTGAATGTCCCTTAACCTTCCTATTAAGGGAGCTTTCTAAACTTTAGGAGGATAGTGCTGAAGTGGACGGCAGGTGACGAGGACAACCACTGTAGTAAGACAGCGTGTGCATCTTACTGAGGATTCGTCATATCATGTAGAGTAGCATTACTTTTTGGTATCCAACTCAAGGAATGGAGCATATTTCATTCAAAATGTAAATTTATACCACGGATCATTGAATGAAGTAATTACCGTTTCATTGTTATGGGGAGCCCGAGGGAATCACAGTACTTTACACTTGCAGTTTAAACACCTAGTGTGGGAACAACGCGACAGAATGTTCCACAAGCACGAATGTGAAACCGAAGTTCATTTCGTCATATGAGTAAACGAAAACCGGGCAGGATAAAAACCCACCTAGGCTTCTTTCGAAGCTAGTAAACACGTACACAACGCTAAAAACGGAGGAGAAGCAAAAGGGAAAAACTTTTACACGTGCCGGCAACATAGACCGGCGTGATGCCAGTGGAAGAATAACCAAAAACAGGCTTCATTTTCTGTGCGCACACGAAGTTTAGCAGAGGGTGCGAAAATTCCACCTCCAGTGATACGGGCACTTGTATCCTTCTTTAAACGACTGGACAAGCAAGAAAAAAGAGGATCATGTTGCTGTAGTTTGCATAGTCCAACTTATTTTGTTGAAGGCAGTTAACACAAGTTATAATCAGTAACGTAACGTTCGTGGATGTGTGGATCAATAGTTGAGTAGTACCAGTAAACGCGAAACAGAAACCGTTGGACGTTCATGAAAACAGCTATACTGAATGCTAAGAAAACCTTAGTTCAGCTATCGAGAAGTCAAAACAAAATTTCAGTATACTCCTAAAATTTTGCCAGCTGAGCTTAGCAACCAACGAACTCCTTCACCACCCGGTGTGCAAAATACACTCACAAATTACTCTCCACAAACATTCAATTACATGTTGGACGAACTTTATTAGTACCTTTAAAAAGAAAGTTATGATTCAACAATGGCAGTAGCTGCTCACTATTATGTAGGAGTGCATCGTACGGATATTTTTCAACGGTGACACCTTGATGAATCAGGGAACTCTCAAAACGGAGGGATACCAGGGATACCGATTCTGGCGAATTTACTACATACCTCATGCACACAGCATGCAAACCATAGGCCTGACCAAATTATCACTCAGAAATTCAGTCACGAATTTTGATCTGAAGATTTTAGAAGGTTAAAGCCATCAAATTCTTTGAACCTTTCAACAACAACGACTGTAATACATACCCAAAGCAGCTCAAAACTGTCGACACATGAAGCCCAATAGGAGGGTGCTTGATTATAACCAAAAGTAACGAATGCAACGAACGACCGATGAAAAGTCATGCAAAGCCTGCCACTGGTTCCTTAGATTCGGGGCTCGAAAGGCAATTTGTTCCCAGATTTTCCTAATTTCACTCTCCGCCAAATTGTACGTGTGTACCACTAAGCGCTGGTTTGCAACTCAGAGATTCAAGTGGCCCTTAGCTGTTCTGAGGTTTTCGTCAGCTTAATAGGTAAGGTCGGTTTTTCAACATCTTCACTATCGTTCCCACTGAAACCCAAGGTGACCTCTGCACTGCACATTCAGTTGGATAATGTCATAAACGAAAGGTTGGACCGAGATTCCTTTGAGTTTTTCACTAACTCCAGGTTAATTTGAAAGTGAAGGCTCATCTTCACAGTAGACATAGAGTAGTGAATGAAAGGATATATCATCGGTAAATGTTTAGACAAACCAATATTATAAGACCAAATATTTTGCGCCCACGAGCCCGTGTGTTCCATCTCAAGGAGTCGATGTCACGATACAAGCTCACGGGAATATTTTTACACATTTAGCGATGTCACTCATAAACACTATAGATACCCATCATTGCATCAGGAGGCAAAACTCAGTCGTCATGAGTCATCTCTTGCTACAATTGATCTATTTGTATGGGTTCCTGCGTACGTCTTAACAAACCAAAATATTTCCAGCCAGTTTTGTGTCAGCGGAATAGCTTCTTACCACAGTGCACATGTGACCGTAAGCACAGTAGTTGTGCAGTCGTGTCTGCGGAGTCCAGACTATTTCCAAGATAGACTTGAACACAAAACCTGTCCATCCAAGGTAGGATGTATGGAGACATTTCAAATAGAAACCGGTCAAAAACTGCCAATCACATTTGTAGGGCCTTTAAAACACCATCAATGAAGGAGACTTTGATCTTGCGTCCATGTATAGAGAGAAGATATCACAGGTTTGGTCACCATCTTAAATTAAGTTGGTGAGAAGAATTGTTTGCTTATAACCGTCTTGGAGTTGTGCTTTTGGTAGAAATTTTTCATTTCGATCGGTGTTTCCGGAGTTTGAGTTTGAGTTCCTTTTGAGTTTCCGGAGCGGACTCTATATTTATGACTGAAGGATCCAATGCCTTTAAAAGGTAATTATCAGCCCAATATTTGCAGAATGACGTCAAAAGGTTAAACATGCCAAATGCATTGGCTATTATCCTGACCTTGCTGATCGTCATGATATTCCACGATTGATAATTACAGTGGAAGATGTCCTTGGAATCTCTTGAAGCCAGATAGTTTCTTGCAACACTTGAAATCATGATAAAATCTGTTGTCCTCTGTTTCGACTACTTTAATTGTACTGTTCACGACATGGTAGTGTCTTACACCTGTAGCAAATGGACACGATGAGTAAAGACGCTTAAACCTATCAATCTGAAGCAGGTATGATTTCCTTAGTTTTAAAAGACGGGTTGTTCCAACCACACACCAAACAAGAATGTGCAGAATGCCCACTTCTAGAGCATTTCCGTGACACTGTATCAGTATAACCTTGTAAGACTGTCATTATATTGATATAGGCATATTTTCCAACAAACATTTTCGACAAAATATCAGCTCCTTAAAAGAGCTTCATTAGTGACTGGTTTAATATTGTGGTTCATTCGACGACATAAATTTCCTAGTCTCAAGTGAAATTGGTTTTCAAAGTCACGGAAAGTAGTATTTACGTAGGATTGCCTTCGATTGCGACTACACAGGGCAGTTTTAAATAACACTTTCTTTGTTGGGCAGTGCGAAAGTTCGAGTCTACTCAGTGCTCATGGTCCATGCCAATCAGGTGCCTGAAAGCCATCAATCTGCCGCTCGCATCAGTTATCACTCACCTGCCGATGTAGTGCCACATCTATCACACAAAGCCAATCGGTATCTTGCACAGAGAATGATAGATTCAGTTACAAAATGTCTGATATGCACAATGAAGACACAAGTATCAATCGAAGTCAAGGAAGAAAGCTTCGTCAGCAATTGGACAGTATCCGTCTACCCTGGTACCCAATTTTAACTGGTGACCAATTTGCATAGTCACTGTTTTTGAAGCATAGGTATTCGTGTGTCCTTAACTTCCGCATCTAAACAGCAGAACAATACTGTCAGCACCTCATGGTTATCTTCCCTTGGGTGCGACTAAGGTCTTCGACCACGCTGTTATCAGAGTCAGGATTGCTCAAATAAATGAATCTGTATGGTCTGTCATCCTGAAAGTTACTCTAGTCTGTAACGTTTCTGAAAGTTGCACCCTCTCGTGACAAGCAAAGGTGATGAAATTTGAAAGCTTCTATCATTTCCAGTGCCGTAAGATACCCTGATTCAGCAGTAAATGATAATTCACAGTATTTTCACAAGTATGACGTCTAAACCGAGTCGGAGGAGCTACGCAAATACCGTTCGTGAGCACGTGGATAAATGAGAACAACAGTGTAGTAATGGACGCATAACGCACTTTTCAGGATAAAACAACAGCGCCTAGTCGGTAATCTTTTTTAAGATGCAGTTAAGTGATGACACTGCGTTGGAGAACATATACCTGATGTAATCGAAAGTAAACGAGCTTTAAGTCACCTTGTGAAACTTTTTGCGTCACGCCAAAACCAAGAAGTACCGGCAGCTATCTGACTTTCCCTGGATTGGGCGCTATAAATGAGACAGGTTTTCTGGGCCGTAGTTACGGTTGGTTTATTTTGGTTACATTAGGAATGGCATACTTTGTGCCATAAAAGGTGGTGAGTGTAACTTACAATCACCAGAACTGAAGAAGTAGTCCCGAATCGTAGCCTGGAGAGCGTAAGGGTACCCGAGCATCTTGCACACCACATTGGCTTCTTTCAGCGTCCAGTTATCATCACATACGGTACCCCAGCGGCCATTTCGGTTTACGAGCACTGTGCCTTCATGCTTCGCCGCTCCATCTATGAGCATCAAATTTGACGCATATCCTCTCTTGCGCCTGGAATCCAAATCGATGTTTTCTAATTTGGTTAGAGATGATTTAACCACGACGTGTTGTTTCGCACTCCAATACTGGTCAGTAAAGTCACTAAATTTGTTGAGAGATGAAAATTCTTTCCACACTTCTCCGAGGCTTCCATAAACAAGCAAAAACAACTGAGAAGTGGACAGAGCACAAACAAAAAGCCATGGATCTTTCTTCATAGGACCGTGACGACCACAACGAGAGGAACTGACAGACACTGGAATTGAGTGGCAGTAGACACGGCTATAAACTGTACGGCACGGATGGTTACATTTGCATAAGGTCAGGCAAATGGATGCATCTTATCTGCATACCACCGCCAGGCTCTTTTACAATGAGCGCATTTGCCGGAAGGGAGGGGTTTGCACTAACCGGCGTACATACATGGACACCGGAAAACTTATTGGCGCCTGGTGGTCCTAAAAAAATCGCAGTGGGTAGCATAATGAATGTTGCAGCATAAACTAACTTTTACATCATGTGGTACGTTTGCTGTACAGTCGGTTTGGCGAACCATTCGGATGGGCTTCTCTCAAGAGATGTGGTAGAGTTTGTACTCAGTCCTGATCCTCAGAGCAGGGAATGTGTTCGGGAATTCCCTTCAATATCCAGGACCAGAAGAGAAATATCAAAATTTTGTGACTTAATTATGGAAGCAAGTTGATTTATACGGGCTTCCGAAAGGAATATGATAATCGGGCCTGCGAAATGTACATAATTGTTTCCCAGGTTGGTTATTTTGTTAGAAATCCTCCAGATAAGATACCTATTTCACCGAACTCGGTGACAAAATTACCAACTTGTTTTTAAAGCTTTCAGGTTATTCCGCTAGGCTTCATGCCTGTAGGAGGGCATTTACTCAATTCGCTTCTTTTTCTTAAAGAGATATTTGTGTAAGTACATGATGGTTAAAACACTTATTAGACAAAATTACACAGATAACAAATGCCTCTAAAACACCAACAATTTGATAGGTTTTTCCGGTGTTAGTATGCTAAAAATGCGGCTTTTAAAAATATCATGAGCTGCACAGGTGCTTTAACTGCAAGTGCAATGTGCGTTAAATGGAGGTAAAAAATGTCTGAAAGACAGGTCGACGCAAAACTGTTATTAATGTCATAGAAAAAGCAACGCGTAAACCAGACCGTTAAGTCGAGCAAGCTCAACGAGGTACACCGCTGTATCCGCATAAAATTTAGTAAGCTGAATAGCTCAACTCAGCAAGTTAACTGGTTTGTAAACAAACCAACAAATTTGGCCTTTGAAATTTCCGAACAACCGGCATCACCGGTTTTGCATACTGGTCCCACAAACTTTCAATTACACTTTCCGTTTACATTAGCTTAGTGGGTTGCTTTTAAGCAAAACTACAAAAGAATCAAAATAGCTATAATTTGACGAAGTTCACAACTTCACAACTTGCACAAACTTTTTCTAGTCCAATACTATCCTGACTTATTCTTTCAATTAACGGAGCGATTGGAAGTACGAGTACAAAAAATGGGAAAAAAGTGGTCGGATAAAACTCACGCGACGTCATAGACAGGTAGTAACAGTCTGACATAAAAGGAGCTATACGAACTCGTATTCCCTGTGACTAAGGTGCACCTGGTAAAAAATACTGGTGATTGACAACAACGACTGGAAAACATGAGTAAAGCAAACCAATTGCAGTTGAAGAGGACTTTCGTAACCCAGGTTGTAATGACAGTCGTTGGTTTATTCATTGGGCTAGGCAATTTGGTTGTAAATGTTTCATCATCAGTCGAGGGGACATCATCAGTGAGTTGTGAGTGGAACTGCTTTGAAGTTCAAGTGCGTGGATGTTGTGATTTCACGGACTGATATAGGTTCTCCTCACCCGGGTTGACTTTGATCGATTGGTGGTCATTTGGGTAAGCACTACTTTGTGTTTTTTTGGTTATCCTTTCTCCTGACTTCTGGATGTTCGTGTAGCCTTGTGACTTCACCTCTTCAGCCCCCACCGTGAAGTTTATTCGCCGGTCTTCACAGTAAGTCCCATTTCTTGGCCCATAGGCCCGATAGCCGAGACTGACCCAGTGTTGCCATTGAGATGGTGGTCTTCCGCTCGTATCGGCGGGTAGACAGGGTCGATTTCGATGTTGAGCATGACTGAATCACTTATGGAGTAAATTGCCTCTAGGAATTCTCCCTCGCGTCTTGTACCTCTGAATGCTACTATCCTCATTTCTAAATTGAACGTGCTTCATTCCTGATATTCATCCATGGTAACAAGAGATACTGGGTCATGTCTTCCACTAGCTGCTCTGTATTTCCTTAGAAATTTTTCTTTCATCCTGTTCGGTGTAATGTTTGTTGGAATCCATGCAGTTCACCTGGGACACGCCTTTGCTTTGTGCTCCTTCCATGGTTTTGTCCTGTGCTCTTGAGATGGGTTTCCTCAATGTAAAGGCTGGTTTTCGGGCAGCTTAGGTTACTTTCAGTTGCAGTAGCCTTCATATATGTTTTTGATCTTGATGTTTCTGATTTTGTAGGGAATCCTTCTGTTAAATCTTCTTGTGATAAAGTTCCTGGTGCATCTGTTGCTTCAAACTTAGCGATGGAGCTGATCTTCTTTCCGTCTGAGTTCTGCTATACTGAACTGCGTTTCCACCCTCTTGGGCAGAGTTTCAATGCAACCTTTCCTGAGATTCACGAGATGGTTGTCCTGTTAACTTATTATTGGTCCCCGAACGACCCCTCTCGATTTACACATTTCTGCAGAGTTCCTTTTGTGTTTCCGCTCACCAAACAAAAAATGCTGTTTGATGCACCTGATGTCTTCAACTATCAATCTGATCACTCAGTTTGCACCTTTAACGGCATCCTTTTCCTAAATAACGAAATATCGTCCAAATGTCTTGTCCAAACCTTCGATTGGATGAATGGGAGCATATCACGTTCCGGTTTCTGCGTTTTTGCTCCAGCTGTGAAGCCATAAACAAGAGATTTCATTGAAATTCTGTGAAGGTGTTTGTCCGTTTGTCCTAAACTAATGCTAAAAGCCGGGCAGCCTGGTGTAGCTGTTTCTGGATATTAGATGAACACTGCCGTTCGTCCACGAGTTGACGGTTAAGATTTTTTAGCTTATGTCTAGACAGAATACTGCGCCACTCATCCTCCAGTCTCAGTTCGCACCAGGTAATCCAGTGTTGACTGGCGCCCTGATCAGTTTGCCAGTCATAAAACCACTTGTTATCTGATCGTTCATTTATCTTTTGATCAGAAACAACGACGCGAAATAGATAAATTATTTGTACCAACAATCAAACAGCTTCGCACGCAAGAAAACGTTAAAATTTGGCTGAAGCACAATCCAGAGTCTACCGAAATTTTTTATTTGTCAAAAGTTAAACACGCTGTTTGGTCTGTTGTATTCAGGCTGACCTGGAATAGTTCGATTATCATAAGAGGACAACACTATCTTGGAAACACAATTTCCCGATAGCTCCGCACCTACTACTCAACAAAAAATCAAGCGGGTTAAATCAGCTACTAAAAATCAAGTGTCGTAAAAGTGGTGTACAACTGGCTGACCAAATGAGACGAATGAATAAATGAATGTTCGCGATCTGCAATTCGGATCTAAACTTCTGGTACCAACAGCTTCTTTGATAAAAAAAAGCTCCGTTTTTAACCTTCGTTTTTACAGCAGTGCTTCATAAATCGACAGGAAGAGGGTTCAGGCATGGTTTTGATCGGGCGTGTAGGAGATTGACTGAACCAAAATCTTTTGTCATCTGCTATTGCCTACTCTATGATATGACAAGTATATGTCCGGATGTGTATTTTGATGGTTGTCCAGTATAGGGCATGGCAGTGGTGGACAACTTTGTAATCAAACGTGGGGATAGTCTTGCGAAAGATCATGTCGTATGGCATTTTTCTGAAAACCGGACGGCAAATAAGACTCGTTAGATTCCGCGGCATTAAATACCAGGCAACTGTTTTTTTCCGGTCTTCACACAAGAAGCTCATTTGTCATAATGCCTCTGAATTAAAAACGGGGATATACTGACCTTGGTTTGGTAACTGTTATACGTTTTGGCGGTTTTGTTCTAAAGCTTGAAATCCTTCCGGAAAGTCAGTTAGTCGCCTTGAGGCATTTTCAGCAGATGAACAGCCTCCAACAGTATCTAGTTGGTGAGGTATCGATATGGAAAAGTAAAAATTATGTGGAATATAGTTCTTTTTCATTTTTCCATTCACTAAAGACGTGATAAAATGTGCCGATCTTCTTGAATATTTTGTGATAAAAATGAGAACACCCAGAATGTATAACTTGTGGTTCGGAGATGCCCATGTATCTGAAAGGCGGATCTAATTTTTCTCACGGGCGGCTTAATTTCCTGGTGTGGGGTTTCCCGTAATTCAAGACAGACTCTCCAACGGCTGTTCCAGTAACTCTCCACTTCATCACCAAAAGTGTTGTTCATCCACATTTAACTGACGCAGATGATTTTATCAAATTCTGACTAATTATATCCTTATATCCTTATTATATCCTCTAAGGCTCTGGACGTTGTATGAGACTTGCACCCTTTGTTAAGTCATCCGACCTCTCAGACAAACGTAATCTTCCGAAAATGTATTTCTCGGACTGTTCACTAATAAATACTATCTGTAATTTTGATCAGTGAAATATGCTGACGGACGAAATATTTACTGAGTTTGGCAGTTTTGTTCCAACTGTCTTATCGTCGCCCGAGGTATCAGCAGCGCATAGTGATGCATACAGTCTAAACACCAAGCTCAGCGGACAAGTCAAGCATCAACTTCACAACTTGATACATCGTATTTATCTCACATATAAAAACACGGCTTAAGGTGCGCTTAAATGCTACCGGATCTTCTTTCTGATCGTGGGGTCAGATAGCAAAATTATCATTTAAATTAACTTTTTTCCAAAGGTTCCTTTCAATATCCGGTGGTTTCGTCTTCCAACATTTGTTAAAAATTTATATTCAAGTTTTTCAACCAGTGCTGATTGTTGTTATACTATGCTCATCTAAATGAACAACCATTTCTGTCTTGGCACTTGGTTGAGGGTCCACGGATTTTCTGTGGATGAAAGACGTACGTACCAAAGAGGAGACCACAAGAATAGTGTACGTACATCATCGAAGTTCATTTGAAGCATTATAATTGATCGATAAAACTTATCAACGTACTAGTGGGCAAATCCTCGAATTTGCCAGTTCCTAAAAAAGTGCCTTTTTTGTTTGCTCCTGGGACGATACTCTTCAAAGTCTTGGGAGTGCTTAAAACAATGTTAAAATTTAGCAAATACTTGAAGGACAACGGAAGCAAATCTGAATACATTTGTGATAGTGCTTTAGAACTATTTTTAATCTATTACAGGAGTAGAAGGCTTCCCGTAAAATGATCCCAAAACTAAAGCCATATCAGTCGGCCTTATTGGTGTTTTTTTGCCAATCTGGATGTGTGTGATGCAAATCAACATTCCAGGAAGTTGTTTTCGTCACACTTTCCTCTGAATTCCAAACTACTCAACTGAGTACAGTAGCACCGCAGTACAGTATGCCCTTCAGCGGGAAACTTAGAAGCACGTAATCGTACGGATGCACTGCACAAAAAATATGCACACAACCAATTTATTTAGAAACGAATAAGTAATCGCACTTTGAACTGTAGTGCTGAAATCTTCCGTAGCTTATTCACATAACTTGACTATGCACCGTATTCGGAGGACCTGTGGGACGACCATATTTAACGTGAAGATAACACAGCCTGGTCTACATTAAACAATTATACAGTGTATCGTTGGGTTTCTCCTCGCCTTCACTGGGCCAAAACGATACGAAGACCATTAGGCCAAATTGTAGCTGTTCACTACAGACGGTTGCAAACCTTTTTAAAGAGTACGTGCGTTATATCCTGTACCGGGAGTGTTTCCAAGCTACCATCCCCTGTATGCTTCCGTGTCATCGCGATAAATATGCACTTCTGAAATGAGGTCATATTCTTGTCCTAAAAGATATCAGCGCCAAGTCATTTGCATGATCAAATGACAGGGTGTAATTCAAGAAGTCAATTTTGACCATCAGTAACAATGAGCCAAAATGTAATTGCTCCTCACTTAAACGGTAGTAACAAAGTTGATAGGGCGTAAAACACATTGTAGCGGCTCTTCATATGGATAACTAAGCTAACGAGATCTCTAGACGATAAAACGACTTTTTTAGGCAGCGCTATGCCAAGTCTGCTTACACATCATAACAAAGCATATGTTTGTCAGAATTTCCAGCCTTAGTGGCTTATACCAGTTGCCTTCGCAGCTTTAGGCTGATGTTCGGCAAGACTCAGTTAAAGCCATTCCCGAAAAATTTCGATTACCAAACTTCTGATAGAGGAAATGATTCAGTCTTGGTGATATGACTGAAATCTTCCAGAGTGAGTTTCAGCGTCTGCTCCAGATATGATCTCTTTTAAATGAATATAAGAGAGTGTCAGTCTCACGAAACCCACTGCAAAAAGGGCAAATATACGAAAACGTCTCAAAGTGGACCTCGTTCTTGGGATGTTCGTTCT
Source organism: Opisthorchis felineus (assembly GCA_004794785.1). Taxonomy (NCBI): domain Eukaryota; kingdom Metazoa; phylum Platyhelminthes; class Trematoda; order Opisthorchiida; family Opisthorchiidae; genus Opisthorchis; species Opisthorchis felineus. The sequence goes on from SJOL01006981.1 coordinate 112,302, forward strand.
TCCTCAAACTAAACCTTTTTTATGCTGTCAAACTGCGCCGTAACTAATCTCCTTGTGCTTTTGCACGAAATACCACTACGTGTGATTAAAAGTAATTTCGACTTTTATGGAATTTACTTGATCCATATAGTAGCGTTTGAATGTTGAAAACATCCGCATTCCACATCAGGTGGTGCGATTGCATGTTTCGATCAGAATTGTAGCAGTGGTGAGATAGGACGTTCTCAGTCACACGTATCGTAAGAAACCCATGAATCTTTTGGCAATAAAAAAACACCTCTTAGGATTAACTAGGATTTGCAAACTGCGGTCCAAGATTTATGTAATCATAATCCTCGGGAGAATTCCCAGCATGAACACGCTTGGGGACTCATTTACACCCACATCCCCGGCTTATCGGAGGCTTGTTGTACCAAACGAGCTACCGGGGATGTTCGATCTCCGCCCTGCCTACTCACTTGCAATTCCTAGATGTTTCGCCGTACCACTGATTAATGAGCGGCAATTTATTTTCTTTCATTTCAACAACAACTTTCACGTCACTTTCAACCATAGTCTCCTTTACCCCGAGAACTGCAACCAAATTTCACATTTTGCCCTTCGATACGACACGTTTTACGTCTCTTCATCACAAAATTATGCGCACACCACCCTTTTTCTACGGTAGCTTCACCGTAACGACAGAGATTGTTTGGTTAAAATTGTTTTCCCATAATTCACGTTTGGGATTCTACTTAGATTAGATTACTTACTTGGGATTCTGCTTGGGTATAAGGGACCGTAAACCCATAATCTCGGGGGGACACCTTGAGGACTGGTCACCGAAACGTAAGTTAGGGGTGTTAGAAATACACCACAGTGGTGATGTAGATGATGAAATTTGTCCGATGCTTTGATGACTGAAGTGAAGCAGTATCCATCCATTTTCGAGGTTCACATAGTTATAGAATGCCGATGATGGGTTTTTATGGGAATAAAAAGAAAATTAGAGGTGCGGAATTGATGAAGAGGATCAGGTAGCATTTTGACGGTTTGAAGACTGTTGATCTAACACCGTAGAGTGTATCGAGCAGTTACACAGAAGGCTGAAATCGTAAAGGTGAAAGCCCTTAGTTTGGCATTTCCCGAAATCCGCTGCCTATAAAATAGCCTTCAGGTCCACTGTGATATCATGGTCCAAGCCATCTGATCATTATCCAAAAGACAGCTTCTATATTCCCTGCTTGGGAAAAGGTTGTAGTATAACGAGTGCAGTTTAGGTAAAATAACGCAAGAACCATTGGCACAGACCGATTTATTACCCTTTTTGGAGGTTGGCAATATTAGTAAAATGTGTTGGGTCCAGAGAACAAATTTTGTTTTCCCCCTTGAGCTGCTCAGGAGGTGCGGGTAGGTAGCGTCATTAAACTTTAACATTGATTCCGTGTACTCGGATGGAACTACTGTTCTTCATTTAGTGATAGTCGTGGTGGTCTACAGTGTATTTGGCTATCCGCAGTTGCTGTCACGCAGTGTTGAGTTTCTTGTTGTTTCTGGGAATTAAGTGTTTGGTTAGGCCGTTATTTGAGGTACTCCATCGAAGTTTTAAATTGAATTAACTGATTTTTGGAATGGTTTGGTATATGATATGGTATCTAAACTTGTGGTTATAGCCTCTGAAGTCCCATTGCAAACAGCATAGACCTTATCATGATGCGACGGCTTGCGTAACTCAGCAACCTATTGAACTGTACTGGAGGATGCTGGTACAGCCACCTTGACAAACACAGTATCCTGGCCCTTCAGCTTGGGGATTGGAAGAGATGTAGCCCTTATATAGATCCCAGTAGAGAGCACTTAAGTCAGGCAGCTATAAAATTGACACAGTGCACGCCGCCACTCACATGCACTACTCACATCCACGCCACTCGCATCCGTGAAATTCGAATGCAGGATCCAAGTACGGCTGTTGGGCTTGAGGTACTCTCTCTCTATATAAGCTACATACTACGAACCTCGAGTGACTCTAAAGCTGTTGGAGCTTTTAAGACTGTGCCGGCATAGCTTAAGTTCTAGAGCAGAGGCTTTATTGCTGGAGTGGATACCTTCAAACAGCCGCCTCTGTGTTATTCGGCTTTCCGCCTCAATAAAAGCGTGCTCTGGTCAAAATACTGAACGATCCATATTTATCGTATCTATTTATGCACCAACGAAATGTAGATCGGGCTCACTGATAATATCTTGCCTGAAAATAACTTACCACTCTCTTGTTCACCACGAAGAGCTCGGATAGTCATAATAGTGGAGGACTTCAATGCGCAGACAGGACGCATCAGTTCATCAGAAGCACGCCTCGGTGGTATGTTAAGCCCCAACGCATAAGGCAATGCCAATGGTGGACTTCTTTTGCGACTTTGCACTGATCACCGGCTGTTTCTCGGTGGTACTTGGTTCAGATGTAAGAGACGCCATTGTATCAAATGGCGCCTCCATACTGCCTAGCAGCATTGCAGTCAAACTGACCATGTCGCATTCAACTTTTGTTGGTTCAATCCTTGATTGTTGATCTTTCCGAAATACACAAGTCAAGATTACGCTCTCGTTTGCTGCATATTTCATCAGAATTTTCCGGTAAACTTCAGAAAACAGCTCTCTAGTTAATGGTGTAAGATCTTCGTGAGCCATAATTTAGGGCACCATACTAGTGCCTATTATGAGCTGCATTGTAAGTGGACTCCTCGGAGAACATCGACCGTAACTTGGATGTGCTAACCACGGCAATACGTGACGCCGAAAACTACGCTTGCTATTCTTCTTGGCACGTGCATGGATGACAGTGGATCTCAGAAAGTTCATTGTTACTTCTTGATGTAAGGCTCTCTGTTCATTCTGGTCTGGCATAACACTCGGTTAAACGAAAGCTGGAACGTAGCCTGTTAGTGAACTGAGAGGTGTGGTTGGACCAGACAGCTCAAACAATAAAATGGGCCAGTGAGGGTGAGGCTGCAAGGAAGCTGTTTTAACTAATATGCAAGACAGAACATAAGATGACTTCCGTAATTGAGTTAATCAGTCATAAAGTTTGGGGATATAATATATTACAAGGACCATCTCTAGGTTGCTGGGCGGAATATTTTTATCAGCAACTTAGTGGATCTTGTGCCACTGTACTTATGTCATTCATTAGGTCTGTGCATTTTGAGCCGTGGTCTGGGAGTTTAGATCCCCACTCAGTTGATGAAATTCTAATTGGCCTTTCTGGTTAAAGCGCCAGATGGACCAAATGAGTCTCACTTATCACCGTTCAAAGATGAAGAGGAATCTCCATGCTCCGCTTTGATCAGGTTGTTCCCACTTATTTGAGAACAAGAATCAGAATGGGAGGATTGATTAGGTTGAGCGGTTTACATCTCTTGGCAGATGCATAAGCCGTGACTGTATTTCAATAGATAGAGTTAATGCACGGATAATCAAGGCGCGAGCCACTTTCACCAACTTGCTCCACTTTTGGCGTCAGAGCCGAATTTTGCTGAAGCTAAAGTGCTGTCTGTACAAGGCACCTGTAACGGCAGTCTTAATCTATGGTTTTGGGACTTCGCTCCTCCAACCCGAGGACCTTAGATGTCTTCAAATATCTGATGACTGGTATCTGCGTAGCATAGAACGAGTCAGCTCGCTGTAGCGAGTCCTTAACTAAGTGGTGCTCAAGCCGGTACTTGGTAACGAATCAGATTTGTCGGAGGAGCAGAGTAAATTCACCAGATTGATGTGGCTGGGGAATGTACTACATATAACAAAGAAAGATTTGTTTTCTGTTCTTAGTGAGTGCTGTCGGAAGCCTCGCGGAGGATAGGCCATGACATAGTGACGTGAAATGAAAGCAGCTGTTTTCAAACTGAGGGGTGTGGAATCTTCGCACCTTCCAGATTGTGGCCCAGTGAACGTGGTTTATAAACCTGTGGGACCTGGCACGCAACCGATCACAGTGCTGCGCATGCTGTCATTTCTTAGCCAGACTGTCTAGCTAACGTTCACCTGTCATTTTGCGCTGGGCTAATGTTTGGTAAGGTTATCGAAAGTGGCTAGGTCGGTCCCATTGATGACAACTTACTTCTATATACTGCTCGGATGCTTTCTTTTTCTGTCATCAAGAAGTGTGGGCACCTTGTTCTTGATCGTTTTCCCTAGAGACATAGGGATTCTTCACACTACAGTTTCATCTCATTTCCACTGTTTACTAGGGCTGTCAGCGATGATGAGAATGATTCTGAAGGTGCTCTGGAGGACACGCTTTTAGAATGGAATTAAACAAATTTAAAAATTGATAGGAATAGGTGTATGATCGGAGCTTCTTGCATTTCTGTTTTCAGTTTTCTAACAAGATCTTGCTGGGGCTCATCGTGTTGAGTTGTGTCACCGTCGTTCCTGGACCATATGAGTAGGTGCGTCTCTCGGTGACAGAAGTGTGTACTGCTGAAAACGGTTGGCGGTGGTAAGACTAACAACCATGTCGCCTTTTTCACAGCATCGACCGAGGGAAAAACCAGCCAAGTGAATCAAGAACATTGCTGTCCCTTCCACCCACTCCAGAGATCCTGTCACCAACCATTATCAGTACGTATCGTCTTGATGTCTTGATCAACAGTTGCTGTTCTACGTGGAAATTACCCTGAGTGACTGATTCGTATTTAGAGATTTTGAGGGCTATACTGCAATATATTATTAGTCAGGCTGTAGCGAATATTTAGAATATTAGCGTCTATGCACGGAGCGCGCTAGTACAACGGCTCTTTAGAGCTGCAGAGGTTTCAGCTCTCAAGTAATTTACTGTGGTACACGGTAAAATGCATCTTCTTCAGGTTCCTGGATTCGTACGCGCCGAAGATGGGTAGTAGAGTTTTTGAAAGTTGTCTTATGTCTGGTCGATATTTATGGGGACTGCACGTTCTAATACTTTGACCAAAGTTGATAGGACAGCTTATAAACATTTTGTTTCTCATATTAAAAATCCTAGCTTGCATTTCGGTTACTCCAAACACTGGGTCAACATGGGGTAACTCACCTTACGAAAAAAAACAGAGTACAATCGGAGTTGCCAGAATGAGACAATATCGTTGTAATCACTTTGTAATCTTGTTAAGTTTCGCGTTCCAGGTCCCCTCTGGCTTATTTTTGGGTATGCACTTCTAAATTCTTGCGCTTATTCAGAAACCTGGCGGCAAGCATGTGGGGCGCAGACACGACCGTTATATTCAGAGATTAATCTTACCACTCAGTTCACTGGCAGTGATTCCCATCTCCGACTTTGTTGGATTTTCATCGGGGTTTATCTGACGCCTTTGAAGGACATCCAACTGATTGTCAGCCAGGTTATATTACCTGACTGTGGGTAGAGTACGCAGATTCTAGAGACTTCAGTTAAGAGTTTGTGAAGCCAGGTGGGACCCACCTATGCTGAAGAAACGAGAAGCTCTGTTTCCTGTAAAAATCAAATCGATGTTTACCTTAGAGCATTTGTCAGTCCTAAATGTGTTGCGCCATTAAGCACGAAAAGTCACAATACGCTACTATTTGCTCAATAATGGCGATTCTCACTTCCCATAAATAAACGGTTATTCTTTTGAATTCTGTTAGCTAATGGATTTAATTGGTGAAGCGCAAAATGTTCTAACATCACAACACTGTACAAGTAGTACAGAGAAAGAATAATTTCGCATGAAGTGTGAAGCTCCTATTTGATAGGTCATCTCCAATGCGGCTAGTGAATACCTGGACACGTAATGTGGATTCCGCGATTGAAGGGGAGTGGCGATATATCTTACCTAAATGCTAGTTATTCACATGCTGATTAACCACTCGTGGTCAAAATATCAGGGGCTTAAATTATTAGTCGGGATGGATTGGTTTAAATACTCCTTGGAATTTCCTGAGATACGCACTGCTGACGATTCTTAGTAAAGATGAATCAGCTATGAGGCGCTTCTCGACCATTCAGTATAGACGAGCTTCGCTTGCAGGACAAAATATCGATTGTACGCTACTTATAACGCGATTTTGTCACTAGAATTTAGTTGAGATACATATTAACATGAATAGTCACTGAATAGGACCGCTTCCGTAGGGGATACAACCTGGCAGGACTCTTAGGAGCATTTTTGGGGACCCAAAATCAGTTTTTGGCCCATTCGTGGCCACACGGACGCTTTTGAGATAATAAATAGACCACGTCCAAAAATAAGTAACTGTCGACTTATTTAGATAATCCTACAACCGATGGACTTTCGAATTCCTTGTAAGACCATGTAAAGATGGTGCAACCCTGCAAATATCCACCGGATTTCAAGCCCACGTTCTGTTTACTTCCGAATAAGTGAATATATATGGTTAAATTGAAATTGAAATGGATTTTGCGCTATAATGCTGGGATACCTAATCATTGATGCTTGTATGATACTCGTCCGTCACTAGATTCGTAAAGTATTTATCTTCAACCCAATAACAAGGGTAAACAACGTATCAGCAGAAAGCTGACTTCAAATCAAACCGACATAAAAATGTCTGTGGACAGCATATCGCAGGCGTTTGCCAGCTCCAAATAAATAACCGAGTTTAAAATGGGCGCACGTGTAAAAATACAAAAACATTTTTTGTAAGCCTTTGAAAAATGCTTTCATGTTTTTTACAACAATTAAAATTTGTCCAGCAGCGATGTTCGTCTATGGAAAAAGCCAAAAAGTCACCTGACTATTCGAATAAACCTCGCTTTCTCTGGGCAGCTTTTACATCTCATGTATTAGGACTATGGGATACTTTGTGTGCCAACAGTTATTTGCTACCCTTATACAACGTACGTGGCCATCTTCACTGACCAGATATACTTCAAGTTGTCCGGTAACATTCTGTTTGCCCGGAATAAGTATTAACAAAGCCGCTTGTGCTGGGCGGATCAAGAAAAAGCGTACGCAATGCTCACATGGCAGCAACACACTAATTAACACAGCTGCTTGTTAGGAATAAAAAACAATGCCTTGTATATAATTAGACAGAATGTACCCTGACTGGTTGATGAGTGACAAGCTCATGGCAGAAAAACAATCAGGATTGACATTAATGAACCAACTTGGGAGGTTTCTGTACAATCTTTTACATAATAAACTGAAAACGACTCGACGAACAAACCGAACAGGACTTTGGAATTGGAAGTGCAACAACAAAAACCGTAAATGTTTATGACAATAAACGATAGGCTTTGGGTTAATTGTAACCAATTTCTCGTGTGTTAGTCATCACACTGTGGGCTATAGCTGAGAAAATCGCACAAAAAATGAATGAATTTTGAATACAGATCCCTGCCGAAAACTCTCGTTATATTTTAGGTTACGTGTAGGATAAAAACTAGGTCCAGTCTGTCAATCTGGATCAAGGTGGAGGATGTTTGTTGTTTTTTTGCTAACCCAAACAAATTTTTCAAAATCTTTCATCTTCGGTCGAGATAAAATAATTAGTAGAGGCTCGTCACTGTTTGTGCGTTGACTAGTGCTGTGCCCATTAATTTACGCGCTCCTAGGCGGACTTAATTATTGAATGTTGTCATTCGTTTTTTGAGCGATTATAATGTCTGATTTCTCTGTCGGCGTTGTGATGAAAGCGTGGCAGACGCTGATGCACGCCACTGAGAGGCAAACTAGTATGTACCCAATCCTCATTTAAACATCTAACGATTCAAGCGTAATTTCCAAATGGATCTGACCATTAGATTAGAAAACAGATAAGATGTCTTTGGGAATCATGTCCTCAGAAGTCAGGCGGTAATGTTCAGGAATATCTAGAATGGAGCTCACTTGTGTATGTTTGAAAGCAAGAAGAACCTTGTTCAAAGCTTAGGTTTACATCGAACAACTGGAACGCAAACCAAAGGACAGACAATTAGAACTGATTATCCGCCAAACCACTCAGCCAATCGTCATCGAATCTCAGTTCCTGCTGACAGCATTTGTTCTGGCATACACAAACCACTACTTGATCGGTAGCCATTAAATTAGCGTGCTGCTTGGCTCTACAAGCTATTATTGATGCCACCTCGATTGCAAATGAGGCGCTTGCAACCAAACCTCCCTGTCTTCAAAAAAGCCAACGAACTACCGCACTCAGGATTATTTCCAAGGCTAGCATGGTTTGTGCGTAAAGAGATCTAAGAAAATGGAACTAGGTCAGTACTTACTTAGGCATCATATCTGCGCCTTGAACATAGATTTCCTTGTATAATTTTTCGTAATCGTCATGGCCGAACCAATCCACGGAAAGAACTTTTAGATAGATTAATTTTCAGTTCATCTTTGTTAAGTGGAGTAGGGGAAAAATAACTCTGAATTCCTCTTTCGTGTGTAGATTATTCTGTATTTCTAACGAAGTTCATGAAACAGCAATCATTGTAAGCTACATGAAACCTTAATGAGCTATGTGTACCCCATTCTTGAGCATTAAGTGTAGAATTTTACATGCAACAATTTTCCAAAGGCGGCTTTTCAAAAACCGAATCAGGTTGCAAGTAGCTTGATTTTACGTATTGATCTGAATCTGAACATTGCTCAATTTGAAAAAAATCATTTAATAGTTTCTTACCGGTGGCAATAAGATCACCTCTCCTTCAATGAAATAATCGGCTAGTTAGGAAATAAGTTCATTTGGAATATTTAACCAAAGTTATCGGGAAATGAAATTTGATTAGAGTGTCTCATTATTGTTTTTTATCCATCATTTAACTTAGACAATATTATCCTGACTGTTAGTAATGCACGTTACCCAGTACTTACTACCTCAGCAAATAAATGAGTCACTCGATATGCATAGTGTTTATTTGCCTACCGAGGTTGTACATCATTGCACAACTCATTCACTGGTCGTAATTAGTGCATTCATAATTTTTACCAATTGAAAAAGATAGATATAGATGTACGCAAGGAATATATAATATAGCAGAAAGCGGGAAGTTATTTAGGTCAACCATGATGGACGTTTAAATTATCGTGCTCGCTAGAACGTGTTTAGTGTTCAGTAAACTTTTCGTCGATTAAAATAAACATGGTTTGTCTGTGCCGGTCGGAATTCACGCGTGGCCGGCGTGTGGAGTTTTCTGCAGTATAAGATCACGTTTAACCCCGCCTTATTCCACTGATGCACGCATGTTATATACCGCGTTCGGGAAAAGTAAGGGATAATAAAACCACACCTCATTACACTTTGAAAAAATAAAGACGAACCAGAAGGACTTATTGAAGGTAACACATGACATCCATGATAATTCAAGAAACCATCATTAGAGCACAAAGCGTTGTCTCCTTGAAAGTGGAAATCTCAGGCTAACCCGGTGGTAATTCCGCCTTGGCATACAAAATTAACAAATGAACAGCAGCATTCCCATCAAAGTTGTCAAAGTTGTGTTTATGGGACCTAAACGAGTTTATCATCCCCACTCTGCACATGTCGTTATGATAAATCACAAGTTACCTGTCACTTGTCACCTTGTCAGCTCATGCTGAGTAGACACGTAAACTAACAAAGTGTGTAGTCAGCGGGTCTGATGGGAGAGTCAGCCGCCATTTAAATTGTGTATCATCTTTCCGTGCTTATGCCATCTACGATCCCAGTATTCGTTTCTGAGGCGCTAATTCAGTCACTAATCTGTGGTGTCTGTTTGAAAACGGCAGACAGGTTTGAACGCAAATGTAGAAAATAGTACATGCACAGTAAAAAGTCACCCTTCTCATCTGCTGGTAACGGTATATGATGTTATTGTGGTCCTTTATTATAGTGATTCTCTTTTTGTTATAGTTGTTTTGGCAGGCAGACAGAAACCCTTCTTTTGACATCGTTATGCCAATTCGTTCACACATGGCAATATTGAGCCACAATGTCTCCATTCTTGCGTTGCAAAGTTCGAAGAATTCCTCTCGAGGTAAACTCCGGTAGCCTGGTCTGGGAACAGAAATTTGGTTGTATCCTGTTTGGACATAAATTTTATCGTTTTGATATTAGGAGTAAAAGCTTTTCAAGTCAAAAATTTACAATAAGGCACATGCCTTCTAACAAATATTGGACCACTGAAACCAAAATGCATCAAGTGCGTTTGCGGTGTGCATTTGCTTCGGACACATTTATCTGGACTCTAGAGTGGAATGCATAGCAATTCTTTAGAGTAGAAGTGCGGTCCACGGCTGTACCAAAGCCACCAAACGTACCAGAATAACATCCAAAGATTGCACCGAGAATAGCAACTATAGCAAACCACCATTACCCGCTGGCAGTAACTGCGAGTCAACGTTTCTTCACGTGGTGTGCATTTCGATCAAAACTTTTGTTAGGTGCTCGTGTAATAGCGCCTCTGTTTACCCTGTATCTACGCGTGTATCAGTACCGTGTGTCCGGTACCGAATGAGCAGGGATTTATTCAGGAATTTTACCACTGTTGTGATGATTAGAAATCGGTCTGATGCGTACATTAAGGCATCTAATGCAGAGCAAAGCCTATAATGCTAGACGAAATTGATCATTTCTAAAGTGTCAAAATATAAAGTTTGTTTTTTATTCGGTAGAATCAAGAAGGCAGTTGCAAAATCAGGTTTGATTGTAACTAGCGCATGGCTTTTCTGCGTTCAGGGTGAGTTAAACACAAGTTAGTATACAATTAGCTTCAGATTGTCTGTACTATCGCCTTAATCTTTCAGGATTATGATGCCGCATACAACGTACGCAAACTGAGGTCGGCGACTGCTTAGTGTTGGTGTGGAAAATGTGACAGTGAACCTGAACGTCAAGCAATGCAATTCCGCTTCATCAGTTTGATGAAGCCAAATCAAGAGCAGACGGGCGGTGAATTGTACTTTCAGGATAACGACCGTTAAACATTATAGTAGGTATATGAACACTAACATGTTGTTAAATAGAGCAAGATCTTTTGTATGGAACGGCTCAAAAGTTAAACTAATGTTTGGAGGGATAGTCAAGTTGCTTCTGTGCAAGGTGGTAGTAGTCATCCATCAACTATGATGTTTCTGGTTTTCAATTTTTCAGCCGATCTTAGAAGTGTTTAAAATTCATCCGTGGTTCAGCAGGGGTGGTTCAACCGTTTGCACTGAGAGTTTTATTCTTGTTATCACAAGTACATTTTGTGATTAGACCGTCGTGTTTGGTCGGCAAATGAGCTTACTTTTCGTATTGCGTAGCCTATTGCTGTTGCACTTATATGCACATTCTACAGGGATTTTATAAAAAGCGTACAGAAAAAGGGTCATTTTCTTTCTGACTTGGAGCTGTTTAACTTTCATAGCGGAATAAAGAAGCGTTGCTCGAACTGAGTGATTCAGTAAGCAAATATAAATAGAAAAACTATTCCACTGATGTCTGAATGGAAAAAAAGGGTGCAAAGCATGCTTTATCTCAACACAGTGTTTACTGCGGATCTACACTAAAATCATAGACTCCTAGCTGGCGTGTAAGAGAGCAGGCGCGGAAAATCTTACATAGACTGTTTTTCAGCTCAAACAAATCTTACAAGCTATAACCCCTAGGTAGCTCTACAATTTTGCCATCATTGCGTAGGTAAGGTATTTCAAATTCTTTATCACTCTGATTAAGTGATCCCGGTTACATCGTCTTAAAGAATCATAGTCAAGGAAGTTCCCAGTGGGACCGGTAACGAAAAATTGTCATTGGTTGACGGTATATATTTAGCCGATTTATTTGTATTTGTATTCTATTTACTACACGATCGGGTATCCAAAGAGTTAGGAAAAAACATGGAAAATATGGAAGGATTACGAAAAACCCATGATAAAGCACAATTGTTTATAAATTATACGGGGAACACTAGTTGTTTTGCTTTATGGAATAGAGACAAAACTGTGGTTTTTTGCCTCAATAAACATTACTGCGTACGCGTTGTAATGTACGGCAAGGGAAATAGAAATAATTACAACCCGCGCAGGAATAACTTGTCTATGATCACAAAACCAGCAACTTCATGATCTCTCCCACACATCCGCTGCAACAGATCATAATTCAACATAATCCATGCATACGTATACCTACGTTATGGATATTCAGTCAAATTAGGTTAAGAGGAATAGCTATCCAAAGATGCCTCCGATATTACGGTACAGTTCATAAATTCTGCGGTGGTAGGATAGACTCCTATCGGCCTATATACAGGAGCAAGGCTTTCCAGTGTGAGTATCGTCCTGACGGTTATCCGTGCACGTTGGTCGGTTTGTTCGCAAAATGCTGCTTACCTTATTGAGCTATAACAAGGATAGTAAATTTAGATGATTTGAGATGCTGCAGCTGTCAACAAAAATGCGTCTTTGTATCACCAATGAAATGTCTGCACTGTCCACAGGTTCCCATAGATGAATGTGATTGAAAAGACCAAGCGCTTTGGCCCTGAACGTTTGATTATTACACGGCATTGTATGCATGTAACAATAAATCTTTGGGCCATTAAGTTTTAACTCCTGAATTCTTGGTCTCTCTACGAATGAGGATACCAATAGTCAAGCTTTGAAACTTTCAGTGGAACAACTGAGATATTAAATGGGACGTGGTTTCTAACTCAAGTGTTTGGTTCGTCAGTTGAAGGCGGCAATGCTATCGTTGTTCTCTGGTGTTAAGTCACGCACGCATTAACTGGGGCCCCCATTTATCTTCAGCTCAGTTTTACTCTCCACCGAACTGCATGATAAACCACTTAGTTAAATGATGACGGCGCCACTTCTGCGTACAATATATGACGAACTTATTTTCCACGGTTTATTTTCCACCAGTTACCCTCAGGGTGCAATAGAATGCCGTAACAAATCAATGGGCATTCATCTTTACAAAAAGCGCCCGCTGCTCAGTGCCAGTGAAAACAGAAATTCACAACCGAATTTGCACCTGCCACTTTACTGCAGGCATATAATATTATTACCAACTTTAGTGGTTACAGACGACTACGTTTTCAATTCAGCTGTTAATCTTTAGTTTCTGTTCATTTGATGTGGACCATTCTGATCAGATTCTGAACAGCAGCTGACCGATTGAGGTGAAAATTTCATAGATAGGCTCGTTGAATCACCGCTTAATTTGAATTGGCAAGGAAGGAGGCAATTTGTTTATCAACCAACCGATTAAAAAACAAGGTTGATTTGAGATCCAAACTAAGAACGATGAGTGCACCGCCGCATGGCCTTATCTGTGCTTCAAACTGTACCACACCTCCCGCTGTGACCAAGTGTTCGGTGTTTACACATGTGGAAAACACGAAGTTATTGGAAAACAAATGTTTGGTTTTGGGACCAAAAACAACACACGGCGGTCAGCATGTTACTTACGAACAGCATTTGTGAGCTGCTTAGCATGATGTGGTTTGACAGCATCCCAAGTGCGTTCGTTACCCGCGCGGCCGATAACATGAAGTCCTGCACGGTGCAATGTCGGTGAACTCACATAGGTGCCGACTAGATCGACTTCCGACTAAGAATTGTGGAAGTGCGTTTCACGGCAGCTCGACACATCCATTTCTCATCTTAGTTTCCGCGTGTGTGGACCAAAAATAAGACGTCATTGAGATAAATCAACCTTTTTTCGGGGTGCCACATCGGATGAGTAATGTCACACCGGTTAAGTAAAAACAAGCAAGTTAGTCTTTGTTCCGATTTTAGGTTTACATAAATGGCCTCGAGGGTTTAGCCCAAAAACAAGGCTGACGTTTCATCAGACACTTTCTTGCTGTTACTTAGATTGCGATGAGATCATTTCGTGTAAAATTATCGGTGGTTTCTGCAACGAAAACATACTTTTTAGAGCTATCCGTTCAAATGCAACCGGGTGGCCTGTTAGAGATAGACTTACTAGAAATGAAACCTAGATTAGTTTTTTGCTAATTACTTTCACTAGCGGCGAGTTTCTTACATTTCATGGAACGAAGAAACTTAGCCCTACTAGTAATATAGAAATCCTTCACCTGTAATACCCTTCCGGTGCCTAGCGGCCATGACGCCCGGAACAGAGCATGAGGGCTGAGATACTACTAGGCTGCCCATGCCTAGACAGGACTGATGGAGATGCCGCAGTTGGGTTTGAACCATGGGCAGTTTGGTTAGTCGGTTGGTGCCTTGACCACCTAACCATCTCGAGCCTTACTAGGGACGAGGAAAGGTAGGATTTTTGGACTCTCGGTGAGAACGCAGTCGTCAAGATTATGCTAGAATCTGTGCACAGAGCTGTATCTGAGGACCAGCAAAAACTTTTCAAAGCATCACAAATATTCTTTAATTATATTAGTTAATACTTAGGAAGCACTAATTTCGGTCACTTTTCAGAGCACAACTATTCTCTATCGGTGAAGACGGGAGGACACCTTCAACGGTAGGAAAAAAAAACTGTAGCCTACAGGCGTCAGTAAATTTAGCATCCAGGTCTCAAGACATCTGTGACGTTTATCATCAAAAGGTTGATGATTTGCGCTTTGATCCGGACTTCGCACGACCGTTTCACTTATGCTACATGCAGTGACAGTTAGAAAAGCCAAACGGGTCAGTGAAACTTGCAGCGGAATTTTTTTAACTTTTGTCAACTTCTCACAACCTTCCAGTCCAAAAAATGACAATGGATCACGCGGTGCTCCTTTTACACAGGCCACAGTTTCGCTCATAGTGTCAAGCCGATCAAAAATTGGGCACCCGCCGACTTCCATAAAAGAGTGTGCTTCAAAATATAGCATCCAGCTTGCAAGACTGCATTTACTGAAATGTCCTTGTATAAACATATCGAACATTTTAGTGATGCACACACGTTTCATGATTCAGATTGAGTTAATGAATCACGTACACCATGCAGCCCACATTGCAGAATATTTGTACACGGCAATGCTAACAAACAAGTATATGAAGAAGCAACGGCGTTTCGCTGTATCCATAGTTGTGGGGCGCTTTCGCTCATAAGATTAACAACTGGATTTTATAGCAATTATAAAACTGTCTACCACAGTTTACGGAATGTTTTGGATGATACCATTCTCCAAAAATTTATAAAAAATAGTCTACGTTTGTGTGCACAAGGAAACGACTACGAATATAGTACAAACGTACGTGTTACAAATTGAATTTTTAAGCACTGCATTGGGAGGCTTTTGTGACCTTGGCAGGCCACACAATATAAGTTTCTGTGTTACAGACACTTGTCATGATCTTCAGAGCATGTTATTTTGCTCTACCTAGTAGTGTCACAAAACTGCACTTTATCATTTCAGGTCACACCGCAGCGTGATGCAAATACGATACAATGATAAATAATTTGTCTCCAATACATTGTTGGACGCCAAAACACAGATAAAAACTCCTTACACGTATGCGACTTGGTGCTAAAATTAACCAAAGATCATTGAGTGTACCAGTGGCACATTTGTCATTGAGAATTGATCAGTTTCTTCTTGCCTACAACAAAGCGTGGTAGCATTAGGAGTTTAGCCACACGAATATTTATTAAGTAACCAATTCTAATTTTAGTGGCGGGTTCGAAGAGTGCAAGCAAAACCACAGCAATAATTCTGAAGCCCTTTGTGGAAGCTTATGGTACCCAATGGCCTATCCTTCCCATACTTCACAAACGTATAATCACAGTTCGCTTCTAAGGCTCATTCTAAGGCCCTAAAGTCAGGCTGACCAGTAAAAACATTTAAACTGGAGGTGTAAGGTTCGCCGCATTCTATTTTCCCCATTCGATACACTCTTTGGTTTGATCCGAGGATATTTTTGCCACCGGCGGGACTTTTCAAATTGGCGCTGCTTTTGCCCTAAAACATTGTTTTACACTAATAGAGCGAATTCAAAATTATTTGTTCTAAGCTGAAAGCTGTATGCTAATTCTTCAAGATCGTGGTAATAAGGTGTGAGAGCTGTTGTTTCAGTGTGTTGCATTTATTGGCCTCTTCGATGATGAAATCCGAATGCTACGTAAAAAAACCGCTACGAAGTTGTCAGTGTTGAACGTCAACGCCATACCTACCGTACCTCACTTTATCTTCCTGGACATGATATCCTGCCCCTCTCCCACGGCGTTATCTAACAGTTAGCATGACCATTCCGTGAAGGAATCTTCCAGGGTGCATAAATAATCAAACTGTTCAAGTAAGAAGACGAGCCGGCTAATTGCATAATGGTTTCGTTCATGGTGACTATCTGACCAGCATTAATCGGCCTTGCCTAGTGAGGACAACGTACTTACGATTCGATGAATTTTATCTGTTTATCAAGCAACTTCGAAGGCAGACGGGTAAGGCAGTAAGGTAAGGCTGACAGTCCTCTGGAGATTAAGAAATAGAACAACAAATCAGAACGGAGGTCAGGCGCCTGAGTGAAACGGACGTGCAACAACAATATGGGATGCGAGCCTCACTGAAGAGTAATTATGATAGTGTCTGCAAGAATTCGTTACAAACCACTGTCCTTAATTGGCTTAACTGCGAACCGGTTGGTGAATACAGGCCTTATACTACGTGTGATATCTACCGAATAGTTGGTTGGGAATGTAACTTATACAACTGAGGCATAGTATGGCTCACGGTCCTGTAAGTCTATCACTCGCGTTACTCAGGAATGAGCTGCAATCCTGATTGAGCCCGAGGATTAGCGTGTTCAGACAGTCTCCCTCCTCTAGGCAAGTTTCCGATGGCAGGTAGTTGGCAGGGGTAACACCGTTGCCAAAGAAAGAAACCACAAAATATAGCCATGAATGCACAGCCCCAATTGTCCGAAATTGCGCAAACAAAGTTTCTTAAATGAGGCATAATCCACCCTGCAAGCTAAAGACCCACACCAGTTTCCCGATTGACGGTAGCGCTCTACCCCGGACGGCGTTGAATCTCTATTCCACCAGGCCTCTTTCTTCCTCGATAAATTCGGCAACGCTGCACGGATTTTGTGTTTGAATTCGAAAAAATTTGGTCAGCAGCTTTGTCCGCCGTATAGCTTTGAGGCTATTTGCGGAGAGTAAAACCGAATGGAATTTGCGTAGGATGACCAAAAAGGATGTCAAACATCACAACCAACTCATGAGCACGGCGGGGAAGCAAATCAATGTACTCTCCTTCCACCGGACGCCAGTAGGATTCAAGAATCCATACTAAGGTTTTCTCTTCGCTGTGTGCCAGCGGTAAGTTCACTCATGGTTTCCTCATTCGTAAGCGTGCTGATGGTGTCGTCGGTCTTAACTTCTAAACTCCAGAAGCATAGGTACACCCATATGTGGGTTTGAACAATCTCATTCTACCTGCTTTCTCTCGACGAAACGCTCCGCTTGCTTGAAGCCACTGTTTTCTGCGTCTACATCATAGATTCACTATGTGCACGTATCGCTCATGAACGCTTGACCCCTGACATGCCCAGCCCGTTTCGGCTAACTTTCTACGCGTACCTTATGACCTTAGTGTAGTAGTGACGCATTTTATTGAAACAAAATGCTAAAACTTTGCAACTATGAGCTTTTGCTTTCGCGTATCACTTAATTGGGTTTTCCAGAACACTTTAAGTATTCTACACTCGTGAAGTGATCTCGGGAACATCTTTGACTGACACCTTCGTTTTCCACACAAACTTCAACTCCGTGAAGTGCTTGAGGTCTCATGCATAAGATGTAGGAGCAAACATACGGGAGAGCAAAATATGACACGTTTCCTCTATGGAACAGAGTGTCTACATCCTTTTCGTGAGTCGTGTTTAATTACTCAATTTACGCGAAACTTAGGGCCTTGAGATGACTAAATGTAGGCTGCTTTTCTGTGAAAACACATTTTACGGCTTTTGGGAGATATCTTTCAGTCGTCTTCTTGGTCCAAAAGAGTTTTTCTATCCGTTGATCCACCCTTAGAAATACAACCTGTTGTTGTGAAATGTAAGGACACTTTTATCAGGCATTTACACAACTCACTTCAAACAAGGAGGTATATTAGACTTATACTCTCAACCGCATGCCAATTTGGTCTTGACGCGAGACTCACCTGGGACCCAGCTGAATGTCACGCATATATGTCCAATTCCGTGCAATTTGGCTTTAATTAGAACATAAGGTTGACAGAAGTTCGGACACTGCGCCTGCCTGATGAGCCTTAAGAAGGACAAAAGCAGTCGTGTCTGTGGAAGAGTTTTCAGCAACCTTATGAACAATGTGTTATGTCTATACGGGAGATATCTTCGTATTAGATGAATTTCTTTCTGGTTCGTGCTAACTTCGCACATATTATTCCGCTGCACGTGAGGTATTATGTGTCATTCAGACGTAATTATTAAGGACACAGCTTGTTGAGTCTAAATTCACATCATAAAAATTCTCTCATTCATTTGCTTGCTCCGTCCATGTACCTTTGCTCTCCACTTGGTTTGTGCATCCCTACCCGCCACTCACCTTGCCGCAAAGACCACCCCATCCGGCATTGATTTGTTAGCACGTGGGTATGTGTGTGAATGTACGCAGCTGACCTACCTACCCAAGCACTCTTATGAACCGTCTGCTGAGCCTGCCCTGCCCTCTTCTGTTGTGACTTCCGTGTGATCGCACCCTCAGTCAGAATCACGAGACTGACCTCGGAAGGGCGACCGCAACCCAAACTACCGGGCCAGCATACCGCTTGCCGTTGTCTGATTTGCGGACATTGACTCAACACTACGCCGTCCAGTAACAGAATTGCGCATGTGTTGAAAAAAAAATCATTCAGCTGTAACACCCTTTCGGTGCCTAGCTGCCATGCCACCCGAAGGAAGCACGAGGGCTGGGATACTGCCAGGTTGCCCAAGCCTAGACAGGGGAAGTCGAGAGGCAGAGGTCGGGTTCGAACCACGGACCTTCCGATCAGTAAATTCGCGCTCTAACCACTTGAGCCATCTCGCTGCCTCTACGGGCAGATGTTTCGAGGCGTGTTGCTGATTACCGATGTCTCAGAACCGTTGCTGGTACCGGATGGCGTCAATGAATTCGTGAAGACGTAACCAAAAAATGGGTAGTTGGTTATGCAGTAAGCACCTCAGCAATGTAAAGCGTTTAGCATTACCAACTACTGTGGCACAGCTATGTGCTCAGCATGTCGCATCATGGTCCGCCGAAACGAGTAGTTTTCTTCGCGTCTCCTCCAAAAATGGCGGAAACTGTTAGGTGAACATTGTTTGGCTTGGCGAAAGGAAATGAAAGAGATTACGAAGAGTTTCGATCTGCTGGTGCGGTATGTCGTCGAAGATGGGACCCAGTTACCACGCGTCCGCGCCTGGGTATAGAACTTGTGCGGAATCTGTGCAGAACGTCTGCGCTAATGGAGGGCTTTTAGGCCGAGGGAGGTCGAGACATTTAGGAGGCATCAGGGCTTCTTTATTTGTTTCGCATTAATAAAAAACCACAATACCTTGCATTTCCCGTTTCCTACGGTGCTAACTGAGAGATTTCCGTGTTCCTTTCATGGGTTTGGCAGCTAAATAAACCTTGTTGTTTTACGACATTGAAGTATCAATGGCAACAGTAACTTTGTTGTCTCTGACGGTGATGATGGTACTATTTGAGTGGGAAGCCGTTGTAGTATACATTGTCTGCCATTTGGTTTGATTTATACGTAAGTATTGGTGATGTACAACCTCGATTACTGGGCTTCGGCTCATGAGCTTCCTCTCTATTTTCCATTCACAAGAATTGTTGTGAACCTCTACCTTCAGAGAATCGGTGTCCCCTGGTGCTTTCACGCGCGCAAACTTCACCCAAACTTTCCTTTTGATTTTCTGGATCGCCAAGCCTACGCATGACGCAAAGTTCCACATCGCGAACCTCAACACACGTATTTCCCGACTTACACAAAACTAAATGATCCAGAGTAACATCCAACCTTGAAATAATTTTGAGGTGCTTCCACCCCACCGTAGCCTAAATAGAGTGTGGCTGCAGTCTTTCAAGCAAGTGTCCTTAACTCTACCTCACATCTTGTCCTCCGCAGCGGAATAAACCCACAAAGTTTCGCTAGGTGTGTTGAAATACTGCCATCACACATGCTTTGAGACTCAGAGACTCAGCTGGGTGCAACTGTTTCTTCCTTTCCAACCAGTAAAACGGGGCTTATCTACCAAAGGATTTTCCTTGGTACGACATTCTATATTGTTGGTGAAAACTATTAGACAACCGACTAACGGGTTTGCCACTTAAGTTCTTTTCCGTTAGGCACATATTTCAAACGTGTTTGCAGCTAAGGGCCTAGTTACAACCAAGGGGTTGTTAATGACACACCTAGGTAAAAATATTACTGATGAACATCCGGGGGTTGTTACTATCCTGTAAGCCCTTAAAACATGAAATCGCCAATGAGATTCCAGAACGTTTTACGATGTATTGTCTTCACCTCAGTGAAAAGTTAGGTAGACTTCGTGCAGTACATCTAATCAAAGAACATAATGAATGAAAACTCGAATTTAGTCTCACATAAACAAAATCGTAGCCTAAAGGCAAGCCCTCAATCAGTCTTAAGCAATCCACAATTATAGATGCGCAACCAGAATTCTCCTTTAGGTGTTATTTTGGAAAACCAGCGACTTTTGACAGTGCAGCTCATCAGGCATACTTCCGTGATGTACTTGATTTCCATTTTGATCCTTTTATGAGCATATTACTTAGCGCGGCAACCTGTGATGAGCGATTTTACTATAAACTGCAAACTCTGAATGCGCACAGAGGTAAAATTAAGCGATATGTTTTAAATTATAAGGAGAATATGTCGCAAGTAAATATCTATACCAACATTTCTCGATTTAATCAGAACCAGACAGGGGTAGTCATTTGCTTTCAGTTTGATTAATATGGCTTTCCTGTTTATTTGAATGAGGGTATGAAGTTAATGCAAAAGAGAAAAGTCTGACTTAGAAGTCACCCAGCCGCTCACCAAAGTGGAACCTGAAATGTTTGTGCTTGTATGGAGTGTGACAATGCGCATCAATTGGAGTCAATCAAAGTTGGCTGCAACACTGCACTGATTCACTATCGTCACGGTCGTTTGAAGAAAACTGGTTAATGGGCTTCTGCCCCCGGTTATTTGTCTACGATAATTTAACTAGGGTGGACTGACGGTGAACGGAAGTGTAAGACACGCACGACTTGAGAAGTGATTCCGAAAGTCGCAATAGCGTGTCCTCGCAGTTTAGAAGTTGGAATGGCGCGAGTCATGAGTGCATGCCAAGTCAACAGCTAATGCTTGAATGCACATTTCAGCTGCCCTTGAACACAATTCAAGCGCTAACAGGTCTTGGAGGGCAAATATAGAAAAAAGCCCAGGTTTAAAGATGCCATTCAAATTGTTATTTATGATGTTTCTAATTACAGTGAACATCAGAATAACCACTTGTATTAGAAACTTCGAACTCTTTGATTAAGTGCTGAGGAGGGATAAGAACCCTCGAAAACTTGATGCCACTGTACATCCATTGGAAAGTATAGAAGTGGTATAACAGCAGCAAAGCAAGCAAGTTTCTGGCTGCAATCTTCATGAGTCAGCTACTTTGCAAAACTCTGGCACATATCAGTCATAAAGCAAGCCTACCCGTTTTTCTTAACTGTTTTCACTGGCCTTCAAACTAAAACATTTGGACTTCAAACCGAAGTAGCTGCTCACTCCAAAACCCAGTGGTTAAGGCGCGCTCACTGACTTGGAGTTTTTCTGTTGGAACCCAACCTCTGCAGCTTGATTGCTTCGTTTTGAGTAACCTGACAGTAGCTAAGCCATGGTGTTTCGTTCGAGTGGCATGGTAGCCAGCCACCGAAAGGATGTGTAGCTGAACGTTTATTATTATTATTATTATTATTATTATTATTATTATTATTTCTCCAAGGTCATTTTGCATGTTGCAGGAGTCTAAACAGCTGCAGTACGATATTTGATGAAACGGTTAAGCCCTTCAAACACTGTTGTCCAGGGTCATACTCGTCGAGTGCTTGACTACAGTCGTTGCAATCCGAGGAGTTATGCAGAAAATAGAATTTCATTTGGGTGGATTAGATGATAACGCGAGTTTTCATTTCTGTCAACCGATAAAGAAAACATTTATTCCCACAGACTCCACAAGAAATCGAAAAAGAAACTCACTTTAGACAAAGTAGTGACTAAAGTGTGTTCGTAGGAAGTTCCTCCAGATACGACTCCAAGATAAAAATCATGTGGTCACCTAACATTTTTTACTGCGATCGAAGCAGATATTGCCGTTAGCCACAAATTTGTCCAAAAACACACCAACCGATGATGAGGTGGATAGAGAAAGTGTCCATATATGGTCAATGGTTAGTTCACTGAGATGGGTAACTTGTTTACGAAGGTTTCATCACCCGTCGGGGTAACCTAAATGCCTTGCTGGGAAGCGGGGTGGATCCTTGCGACGGGCCAATGTTTGTTTGTTGAATAGGGCTCACAAATAACACACAAATGTTTAGACGAGGCTGCTGAGAGTTTATCATGTACGTACAGATCAGGTAATTCACCCTTCAAACGTGATACATCAGATGAAAATTATGCTATGGTCGGTTTATACGGTTTGGCCTGCTATTGGCACACTACTGGCTTGGAACTGGAGATTTCACAGTCGAAATAACACCCCACTTGTGAGATAGATAAACACCAAGCGACTGAACGATACAGGAGGACCACAACCAATATGTACACAGAATGATTGCTGAGCACATGTTCCCAACTCACTGTGAAAAGTGAATATGGGAAATTGCAACTTAACTAAGGGACTCCTTCGCCCGTGGGGCCTAAATGGTAGACGTACTGCTTCCCTTACGGACATCTGAATCTCGCGCAAGGCCTTAACTTGAAACCTCTCAAAAGTTACCGGAGCGTTATGAAATACACCAAAAAGTCTTCTACATACCATTGATGGGCTGCAAGACGGAGGTGTCAAATGCGATTGACTGAAGCGTAGAATTGGCGCTTTAAAACACAGCAAACCCATAGTATGTTACGGCAGGTAGCATTGCCATTTAGATCGATTTAGCTCAGTGTCGGCCAAACCGGCTTTGTCGTATGAATATAGATGAACTATAAATTAACTATAAAAGGGCGATTTATTATTTGCAGTCCTGCCACATTATGCTGCGACACCACTTATGGCCAAACGTCATTCGGCTTAATAGAGAGTTAAACGTGACAACATTTCTAAGTCGGCGCAACGTTGGCTTTCCTTACTACGTTGCTGAATGCGAACAGTAAATCGAACTTGGAATTTAATCCACCGCTCATCTTCAGTGATTTTAACACAAGCCTACGCGGAATACCAGAAAACCTACTTTTATTGAAACCAAACATTCAAGTTTCGGTCAAGATTTATGCAGTCACAGAAGCCCTGGCTATTCCTCCGCATTCCGAGAGTTTGCACCCAATAAAAATCCGCATCATGCAGTTGATGATCTTATGACAGGTATCGGATGCATTACATACAAGGGATGCTCTTGTTCTGTCACGTAAACGGATTCGAGATAGGCCCTTCCGCATCAACCTAAACTGAATCCGTCTATATCAGAAACGGCTAAGGCATCAAAGCTTTATGCGATGCATGGAAACTGCAAGTAATCTTACCTAAATTCTTACTACTGATCACAGTGAACGCAAAGCTTCGTCGTTGAAATGCCTAAGCCGGTGGTCTGAAACTTTGAAATGAAGTAAGGTTTCACTTAGGATCTGTCACTGGTGGATGCAACCTCCGAATTGAAATTTAGTGCCAGAATTTTTATCCAATAGACCGTATCACACGAACTCCGAAACTCAAGGGGGGCAAAAGCCACTACGAGTAAATCAACCGGTTTACGTTCTATACTTGACATTTTGTACGATCCATGAAATACCTGGCCGCAGTCCAACAGTTTTTAGCTGTATCAGTTATTGTCATATTACTTCGCAATTTCAAATAAATGCTATGATCAATGCCTTTTTGGTTTTGTTATTTATTTGGCTTTGAGGAAATTCGAAGGAAAAACACCAATTTAGGGTCATAATATAGAGGCGAAGCATTGCACCGAAACTACCCCGGGTTCAAACACGTCACCAAATAGCAGCTGACCCACACATTTCGTATTTTTTGTTCGGTTAAGAAGAGGGTAATTTTGTGGATACCATCAAGAGTTACGACGTCCCTGATAATTGCCAAAGCGGTCTCACATAACATAAGGATTTTCTTTGGTTATTTGACCGGCTGCGTTTGTCACACGTTTTTTCACTCCCACAAGCCTGTTTTATGATGCTGGCAAAACAATGTTTCCGATAACTGTGCACTCTGAATGTTCAGCATGGAATATCCTCACCCAGGATATTTTAGTGTCTGGAACAGATTCTTTCCAGGCTATAAAACACTGAAGTTCCATGCTTTATGAATGCGGCAATCGAGCTGAATATGAAACCGCATTTTTTACGATCTGTGTGAATGCTAGTAAATCATTGGTATGTAGAGAACAATGGTCTGGATTCGTCAGTTCTTCCGCCAACTTTCATTGCAAATAATCGCGTGCCGAAACGGTTCAAATCTTTCGGCTGCCGATTACTTACTTCGGTAACACATCACAAGCTTGTCACTGGTTGATTCACCACCATTGTGACGTAAGCCAAAAATGAATGCAAGGCTTGGTGGCCCGTAGAGGTAACGAATGTTAACTTCTTAACAAAGCCGCTTATTGTTGACATATCTAAGGTCAGAATAATTTGCATGCACGCAGTGTACTATTTCTCACTTTTCTGATGATTACTTATACTTGCCCATAGGTTTCAACGGCTAGCTACTTCTGTGTCTTTTTACATGGGGAAATTCCAGATATCCAACATTCAGAGTTACGTAGAATTTCATCTAAAGCCACTGACCGATAAGCAGGATCTGATCTATTGGTGATATCAAGTTTGCGCCTGCTAGGAAGCATAATAAAAGGTGTTACAGCGTTACGGATGAATCCGAGCTCATGAATTAATCCAACTTGTGCACATTTCAATAACTACTACAAGCTCAAAAATTCCACTTGGTTGATGACAGGTTATGCGATGAAAACAACTGAACCTAAATGAATGGGCAATATGCTGACCATAATTAATGGAGTTTGCAAGACACTTTGGTTCACAGGCATTAATAGTGCTTCCTTTATGTATTGACGTCTACATGGTAATTTGAATATAGAAGTAGGCCTAATCATCCAGCCCTTTGTCCAGCAAATTGCCTGTATTCGAATCGACATGTTTTTGTATATTGTATATTGCACTCGGTAATTTTACCAATATATTTTCCGCCATAATCATCATTCATTTGCTTTCACCTTTTTGCTTTGGTGTTGTGGCTCATGCAGCAGTCTTTAGTGTCCAACGCCTTCTAACTTGTCCAAATGATTTGAATGCCAGCTCGTATCCCTGTCGTGTGGACAGTGGTCCTCCCGTCCCAAAGCAATAATTCTGCTAAGTCCACACCGAACGGAGGGAGCACTGGGCCCGAATTTCACTCGTATTAAAGCTCATCAGCAGTGCAATTCCTCCACCTTGCCGGAGTGTGTACTCCAAAAATATGAGGTGCAAGTTGAGCGTATTATCTCTACTCCAACAACGCACCCTTGACGTATTTCAATTTTCACGTCTGAATAGGTGACCTTGTTCGTGACATTCGTCAAATGGCTGTAATCAACATAAGATGATAGCTGTAAACAGTACGATATTCTTCTTTGTATACAAGAATGCTGCAAGGTGATTTTTGCCTTTATACCTAAGTTATATTTCTGGAGGTGCAATATCCGATAAACTAAGCAAGTTGTACATTTAGGCTTCAAAACACCGACGGCTATTTACAATCTGTGAGGCACTAGTAGTTACCAGAAACCTGGTTCCTTTCTCAACACCGTGATATATGATCCTGGAGGAATATATCAAATTTCACTTTGACTCATGTTGCCTTGTGGAAAAGCTGCAAGCTTATCTTGCTAGAATTATTTTCTAGCAGGTACACAAAATGCTTCTTAGCCAAGAAAAGCGGTAGTGCGTCAATACCGAAGAAACCCTGCCGTCCATATGTGTCTTGTGTCGACACCGTCCACGGAAGCAAAAGCTGATGCCATTAGTGAGTGAGCTATCATGAATAATGTAATACGTAAAAAGGAATTAGAACATGTGATAAATAAAGTTCGGTCACATATCCGTGTGCAAGTTTGAGTTAAACCATTTCGCGCGAACTGGTATCTGTTTTCACCTGAACTGTACTTTCAGTGGGAAATTGCAAAGTTCAAGATGCCAATAAAAATGTCACCTGTGAGTTCAGACTAAGTGACTACGTTTTGATTTTTGACATGGGCCCAAACTGAGTGAGTGAATCCTGCCACACTTCCATCGCATGGAATAGTTTTAGACACGTTTCTCTTGGGTCACCATGTTATTTCAGCAAGGGAGGCGGCTGCGTTCTCGAATCACATTCAATAGAGTGTTTGATTTTTTGGCTTTGACAAAGTACACAAACAAGTGATATTCGCTGACAAAGGTGATACACAAAGCACGATCATGTTAACTGGAGATTATTTTACCAGTCAAACACCATTGGAACAGGTGTAACTCATTTTCTTCCCCATTGCAGGGTAGCGGTAGCGTTTCTCGCACGCTTCCACTTATACACAATAAAACTAACGTCGAAATTTTATAGAAGTAATACACATTTGCTTGTTCTAAGGACGCCGTTCAATGGTTGACCTTACTATCACGAAGAAAGCGTCAGTTGGTTATTTTCCTCTCGTTACGTACAAAGATGTAAATAGATGAAACTCTTCTACTCAGAATGAAGTCAAATTATTTTGTAATACGGGTTTTATCTCCTGATTACTGAAGGTCGCCAATATTCACAGCATGTTAGGGTGTACCATTTTGATTACTGTGTCCGATAAGATGTAAGCTAATCACACCTATTCCTTCAATATTCACTCCTAGGATTGAAACTTTGAGTCACAGCAAAAGCTCTTATCCTCAACTCAACTCAGAGGTGTGTGTGTAGGCTTAGTGGTATTTCTATCCTTTCCGTCAAGAATAAACATGAATTTGCAGCAATCATGTTTAGGTCGGCTGCTGGCTTTTGACAGGCACCTGCAGTTTTCCCGATTTCATTCCCTTGGATTACCATGGCGTCAAGGGGTTGCGAGCAATACCACACTACGCTCCGCCACAAACCGTCCGTGGATTTTTACTGCGAACCGTCGTCTAGTGATTTTTTCCATGATGACTGGCGAGGCCGATTCGAAAGCCACCATTCACACTCGCCACCCGCAACCACTAGTTAAAACCGAAATAACTTCGCCTGCCAAAAGAAGGCAAAATCATGGTTTGAGAGAGATTATGCTAGAAATCATGAAACCTAAAAACCTGAGAATCTGCCAACCTTGGATGTAGATAATTTCAGGTCTCAGAAATACAGTAACATATTTGTTCTTTTTCCAGGAAGTGGTTCTGATGGACTCTACCGGTCCACTCATGCTTTTTACAAACTGGTTACCAATGAAACCTTGTGTGACATGGGAAATTATGGAGGACCAAGTATTTTGCCAGGCTGTAAATTAAGGCAAAATCGATGACAAAAATCATTCCAACCATATTGTTTTGAATGCAGAATCCTTGCAGCATATCGTCCTTGTTTCTTTTTCTGTCCTCTGCTTTTTAGTAACTTGGATTGTGCGCCGCTAATATCTGGTGCATGTAACATCAGCAACAAAACTTTGAGTAATATTTTACTCTACAAGGTTATAGTCTGCTCAATAGGGGAAATGTCTCTGTACAACATCATGAGGAAATTTATATAAATTGTGAATACTTTTCTTACAACAGTGTGTCCTCTTTCCAGGCTTGCGTCGAAATACAGTCTTTTCCTGAAATGTTCTTCTGTTCGACGAAACAGGATTTTTCACTTGAGTGGCCTATATGTTGTGGCCTGGCTAAGGCAAAGCACTGGTTGCCAATAACTGGTTTCGCTTTCCATAGTTTCCATGGATACGTTCTTGAATAAGACATAATAGTTATCCATAGTATGAGTGTCATAGTGGTTCATGTGTATCCATGTGTATAAATGTCCAAAAGCTAAAGCATTTTTCCAATCGAGAATGGCTATTTTCTCCCCATTTTTCACCGTCTTATTGCCTATACCACTTGTCACGAAGCTTGCTAAAGCTAGCGCTTTGTGTCAATGTTCCAATTTGAACAGTGTTAACGTTTTGTTTTTGAATTAGCATATTTACTACCTGAAAGCGTAGTGTTTTTTGTGGGCTTACTATAAAAAATAATCGTCTACTCTAAAGTGCTATTCATTTCTGTGAGAGGTAATATGTTTAAGCATTACCTTCAACATCTCAATTTAGCCAAAATGTTTCCACTTATTCAGCGAGCGTAGTGAGTAATTCCAGAATGCTGGGTGTATCGTCTTTAGTTCCCGTAAAATAGAGGAAAGAAACTGGTTGAATGCATTTGACAGAATTGTGGTAGAACAATAAAAACCAAACGCGACTTCTTTCAATTACCACTAAATAACCTATACAAACCACAACTTGAAAAGCAAAACTCATCTTAAAGTGAGAGAAGAACGGCTGTTTCTGGGAAACACAGCCTTCCTGTAGCAGCAAAGAAAGCTTCGCTTGTTTGTAGCGGTGCTGTACGTCTGAAACAAGTTTTTGTGGTGTAGAAGATATCTCATTTTGAAGAATACAAAACAGATTTACTTTTTCTGAACCCCAATAAGGTTACAAAAGAAACAGCAGTTTCACGACCACTGCACGAATCAGCGTAAATTTAATTTTTGTGGAAGCCAGTTTAGGCTGAAATTGCCGGCAATATACTTGAGTCCTCTAGTTTGGCTACGGTAATACTGACAGTAAAACAACCCCTAAATAACTCTCTTGCTCGTGAACTTATGAGCAGCGTCTGAAATACGTAAAGTGTTTAATAATCCTCTTTCTGACTCTACCATATATATATATATATGTAGGTAGAACAACGAAAATCGACAGACACGCTGAGGAAACTTATGAATAGTTAAATTCAATGATCAGTTCGAAAGAATAGAACTGGTGGAATTTGTGTAACATTGGTGAAGCCTAAAGTCCGGCTATGCACAACCTAATGTCTTTAGGAAATCCAAAAATTATGGGATAGCAAAACAAATAGAGCGGGTCGATCCGTATGGTTTGGCGGTTGTCATTGAATTTGAGATTATGTTAACTTTCTCGTAAAGTACCTCTAAATGCACCACTAACTGATAAACAAGTACCTACTCACAAATTATATGTTTCATGATATCGCTGTTGTTTTGCAAACATAACGATGGTTCACGGTTATTTTAAGCCCAAATAAGCTTAATAGTCTTAGTTCAGCAAACAGAAGTCTAGTGATTTAATAAATTGTAGGTTATAGTCAAAGCGCTCGACTTTACTTACAAATGATTAACAACAACAATAATGAACTTCCCACATGACATCATCAGCTTTGCTGTCGGGACACTTCTGTTTATATTGCTATTCAGCCACATATAAATCAGAAGTCTTGCACATTACTCTCCACAGATAGGCCAATATATCACCATGAACATATGTGACACTCAATTTCTAGGAACAGCATATTTTTTCAGATTGAGTGAATGTAAATAGTACATCAACAAGAAGATACAAGACATTCGTTTTGGGTAGTACTCTTTGAAACTCTTTGACAGTCCTTGACCGGGTTCGTCCTCCTTGGGAATCGTCAGGTAGGCACAGTCCCGGAGTTTCCGGCCAACTTGTATTTTACTTGAACCCAAATTGCACGATATTAGTAAAACACCCATTTGGGTAGCAATTTGGTTTTGCGAGGGAGACTCACCCAAAAACTAAGGCGGATAGTAAAAAAGAGATTTATGTGGGTTTCAGGTGAGACTCCCGTCAAAACCAAATTGGTCTGCAAATGAGTGTATTTCGCTAATATTCAGGCACGATTACCTAGCGCCGATAGGTTTTACCAGTAACGAAACAGCTATGTTTAAAGTGTTTTTTAAGCATTTTATTGGCAAAACCCCGCCTGTAGATCACCCAGCAGACCCATAGAGAAAAAAACTTTGAAATGTAGAAGTCTCCACATCCTGGAGCAAAAACACCAGTGTTGTTGTTCACCATGGGCAGGTCTTTTCTATCCACGGAACAATAAAAGACTCTACATATTCCCTTTATTTGGTGGGAACATTCATTTAACAACTGAATTTTGCGTAATGCTGTCCATAAATCCGGGAATGCATGCAACCTATGGCTATATCATACCATTCGTATCCGGCGTTATCTTGCTGGCCTTGGTCTCCACCGTATACTGGGCACTGTTGTCTGGTGTACGCAACAAATCGCCCTCTAGATGACTATCCCTTTGGTAATCGTGCTGACCACCCCGAAAAACATACTGGTGATTCACGTTAAAATGAATCTGTATGCATTCACTTTTCGGATGAGAAAAACAATTATTAAAGGCTCGTGTTATTTGGCAAATTAGAGTTTCTCGTTTCGGTTAATATAAGCTGAGCGGTGTGCATTAGCAAAATGCAAACTGTGGTTTACTATGTTGAATTCTTTAGACCCCCAACTGTGAACTCCCGCAGAGGACACTGATTCACCGGTCCAAGTACTCCAGAATCATGGACATGACCAGATGGAAGAGTCTGAAATGTAGAGGATGCTGAGGCATTCCGTGGGGATTATTAATAGTTGACATGACTTCATCAATTGTATCGAATTGCGAAAATGTCTGACTTGAGTGACATTGTCTGAAATCGTTAGTTCTGTCTATATAGCTTTCAATAGCCAATGATTTGGTCATTTTTCCACCCATTACGAGAAACGTTGCGAAAAAAATGAAGTCAGCGTCTAAAGTTTTGTAGATTAGGTAGGTTCCTGCCACCCAGGCAAGCTTGGGGGAAATTTTAGTTGACTGCTGAACTGTGCGTAATTTTATACACACTCTGATTTAAGCAACATAATTGACTTCTCAGACCGAGAGGTGATGTCTCATCTGCCTTTGAAACCCATCTGGTGGTCTAGTATCTGTATAGGAAGAGAGGTAAAGTGGTTTTGTGGTAAGGGGAACATAATAAAACTTCTTTGACTGTACTGCAAGTGTACGTGTGATTTATCACTGAGGCTAAATAGCTATTGATACATTTATGCATGTTAGTCACAGCCTCAAATTCTGCTTCCTGTATACCATTGAGTTGTGGCCTTTACAAAACTTTTTTTGTCCTTGGTCAGGTTCTGGAAAGGATCGAATTTGGTACATGGCCCGTTCGGTTGCCTCTGTAGTTCACCAGGTGATAGCCTCCGGCGAATTTACTGCGTGTGGTATTCATTAGCCTGGGGGAGGGACTAGTTGGTAGACGGTTGGTTCGAGGCTAAATACTGTTGGTTTGGGGACGACAAATCTACTAATCATAGGTACTCAGGATTTGATCAACATCACATGAATCATGCTGATAACTCAATGAATTTCACAAAGAACTTGTTGGTGTGGTGCTTTTTGTGCGATGTTCATGAGGAAGTGAAGCCGTTTCAGGTGTTTTCTGAATTAATATTGAACGTTTTTCTGCTGAGTTAACTATCTGAAGTCATCTTTGCGTGTGCAGAAACTTTACTTATAAAGCAGAGGCTGTTGTTACTGGAAATTTTGCTAACTGCTTTTTTGCCAGTAAAAGGTCTGGTGTGTGTTTAGTGGCATGCCAAACTTGCCATTTGATGCCTATATACGAGTCTTAGTGCATGCTGAAACAAACCTCAGTTAAATTTAATTCTTCGGGGTATCATGCTTTCAGTTTGATAGGTGCCGTTCCTCTGGTGATAGCATACAGTCGTAGGCAATTCGGGGAGCAATACAGCCCAAACTAATATCCATGAAAGCAAATCTCTCAATATTTTTGCCGTTCTTCAGGAAAAGCAATAGTCATTCATCACTACATACGCGTTGTGTTTGAGTATGGGTTAAAACCATTAAGCACAACCTTAATCGTGGATTAATTCAAAGCATTGTTTGAGCCATCTTTTTATCTGATCACAAAATGCACCTTAAAAAGAACCTCAAGAACAAAATCACATAGACAGTCCGACAGTCAAACATACTTTCATCTTTCTAAACCATAAATGCATACTTCAAAAGAATTTAGTCGGAGATTGTTGAAGCAACCCTGCGCTATCGCCACTGCTGAACACATGATGCCCATGGACGTATATCGTGGTCAGAATACACATAGTGGTCCATTTCACAATACTGGTACAATAGCACACCGCACCAACGCTTTGGTATTTTGAACTCACACTCCTAATTTTTCAGCGGGCAGAATACGGGGGAAATGCCACCAAATGCAAAATATTTACCACTCGCAACATGAATGA
Organism: Opisthorchis felineus; assembly: GCA_004794785.1. Lineage (NCBI taxonomy): Eukaryota > Metazoa > Platyhelminthes > Trematoda > Opisthorchiida > Opisthorchiidae > Opisthorchis > Opisthorchis felineus. The sequence goes on from SJOL01006981.1 coordinate 144,705, forward strand.
ATCTTGTACATGGCTGGCTTTGTCATCCTATGTGCACATCGTTTGAGCGAGACTTTGGTAACAGTTTCAATGTATCAGTCACGGTAGAACAATTTCTTCGTATATCGCCTATTAAGGGATTTTACCAAAATCACGGAGTAACCCAGAGGAAAAATTCCATGGCTAATCGAGATATAGCCGAAAGATTGGCAATAGATTTGACTGGACCTGTTTAGCACCAAAAACTCCCTGAAGATCCATGATGTGTCACTCACCAAATAATTTGTGTGAGTACCTCAATAACTGGATGGACAGATTTTCCAAATACCCAGCAGTTTAACCATCCTACTAAGACAGTTATATACTAGTATGTTGCTTCATACGGAATATTATTAATATTTCCGTTCTGGTAAGCATAGCCCGGAAGGGTTTCTGGAAGTTTTTGTGATTTTACAAACTCGGTCTCTTTTATGTTTATCATCCTGGGGCAGAATTCTCGGCGAGCTGGAGCGAGCAAAAGACGTGTTGAAACAAATCTCATTACTCAACCAATTAGTGTATCATTACCGATGAATTTATTGCTGTTGAAAGGCTTGACTGATTGTGTTCAGCAAAGGTGTTTCGGAGGAATCGGTTCACAACTTACGTTCACGGTATCCATTGGGGTTATTTGGCATCTCACTGTATGGTACAAAATATCACAATCGAATATTTATACTGCCTGGTGTGTCAGATTTAAGAAAAAACTCGTTTCTGAGAACTAATTTTAACGAATACGTTGCAGGTTGAAGCAGTAGTCCATTCGGAAGATACGTAAAGCAAAAAATAACCAGTGATATCGTTTTGAAAAATCAATAAGTGTTCGTGATACAGTGTGATTTTTTGAAGCTGTCGCACATTTCCACTCGCCCACAGATTGAGTTAGCATAAACAGTCATGCTGTGGTGTAGATGTTCTGATTTCACGGTATCTGTTCCGTAGAATAAGCCAGAAAAATGATTTTGATCGTAGGGAGGAGACCACGTGTAAGACTCGAAACTTGGTTCACGTCAGCAGCAGCAGACATAAAAAGACCACAACGATGAGAAGCTCTACATGACATCGGACATATGCTCATCATTTTTTCAGTCTGAACTCATTTATGTAGCAACGCATCCTGATGAAATGCTTTCTAATACCATTCATCCTAAGTTATTCTCTCCGTCTGACGCCAAAAACCATTAATTTCCCAAAACGCTACCTTCCACAAAGAAAGCTCCCGTTCAAGTCCTGAGAACAACTATTAAAGTGATTTATTTGAGAAGTCAAAAAGAGAACAATTCTTTAGTCAGCTCACATCACCTTAACACCAGAAAGGTTTTTGGGACATTGTTGTCTTGGTTGCTACATAACTGCGCGCGTAATCTGTCATTTCTTTTTTCGACATCAACCGGAGACAAACTAGTGGGTTATAAAATCATGAAATTACTTGCTAGATTTTCAAACCGAACATCGTGCTACGGTTTAAATCTTAGGTTTCGATAAATCCATTTTTTAGGCGTGCAAAAGGACTTGTGAATTTACCTCAGTTGTTAAGCAACTTCAGTATTTTTCTTGCTGTTGATTATGAAAATAAATTATGTGAAGTGGAAGGTGGCGTCATTGACGTAACATCCATTAGTCTTGTAAATTGCTTTTGCTTGAAAAAGTAAACATTACGTAATAACATGAATTTTGCTGGTTGCCTGTTTTGCAGAAGTCACCGGCAAAAACAAAGCAAAATGCATTTCTTGCACTGACGCTCTTGAGAATTTTGTCATTCAGATTGGAATACAACAATATGGCCTTTGGGATACCAAGGAAGTCGTTTTTCACCTGCTTCCATCTGGTGCTCTCCAGTGGAATAAATTTTTATCTTTATCGTTTCTCAGATTAGCATTTGTTCGGTGAATTTCATTATTGGGTTTATTTTTTTATCACATGAATCATGTAATGTCGTTTTACATCCCACAAAATACGGACCTGTATTTTGACAATTAAAATTCTGTAGGAAAATTGGCTTTTTTCAATTATACTCCAGTCTATTGTTAGCGGTTCAAGGAGCAGCTTGTTGAGAGAATTATGAAATGAAATCGCAGAAATTTTGCACTTAGGTCTTTTTCGTACATCTAGTGTTGCCCACATCATTTCGTTCACAGCACTAGGTAGTCTGTTACAACTTTACAAAAGCAGTGGTGTAAGTATTTGTGTGCGAGTTAATCGCGCCACTGAGTAAACCTGAAGGCATGTAATTATCTTCCTGGTTAGAGCATAGAGATAAAAATATTTGTTTTACAAGTTGGTCCTGAGGGAACAGTTAGAATGTAATCGTTATGCGCAGTGCCCATTTTTTGTCAGCTTGAAAGTGCAGCCTTTCGAATCCCGTTTTTATTTATGCCCTTGGCTGTAACACACTCACTCCATTCTGCTCTTCTAAAGCATATACGAGGCTGACCACTTCACACACTTTGCTTATTTCAGTTCCACTATCAACGATCTCCAAGTGTCAACCTTCTGCCCTTGCATATTTTGCTGTACGTTAAACGTAAATCCAAGCCGTGCAGTCTTTACTCCTCGATTTAATTTCAAACGCGAAGGACACGGTATCTGCCGGACACTTAACAATCAGATGCAGGTTGAGAGCACTTTCATATTCGAACTGTTTTAAATGGTTATGCTTAGTCCTTGCTAACCTTTGGTTGTTTTTGATAAGAAAGAAATTAGTGACCTCAGATGCCTAAATTCTTCCCATAGAAAATGGCCAAGGAATTGTTTGCCAGAATGTGCAGTCGGACAAAGTTTTCTAAGTCCCCGTGTTAGCTGTTAACAAGCACAGATGACTGTGTATTCACCATTGATGACAGTGAGTCACTTTCCAAAAATTGTTTAATTCAAACTAAGGAAAACCTCCAGAAATAAGATTGAAAATGCATATTTGTAAATACAAAGTCTTTAGTAGAGGTGGTTTTGCTCGGTCTAGGTCCGATACTTTTAAGCTTACAAGGATAACGCAAGCTGAATTGAATGGTAATCTAGGAGAGCAGCACGTGATCACTTGTTGTTCTGTTCGCTGAGCCAGGCAATTGAGTTGCAAATGTTTCATCAGTGATCGAACTGACAACGTCAGTACGTCGTCGTGATACGTAGGGACGCAGAATGGATACAGGATACCGACTTTTGGTATCTGAAGGCACTAGACGTCCAAAGTTGTCCCTAGATGGAGGCTGAAGAAGAGGATATCAAACCGCCTCACAGGCAACAGCAGGGACCAACAGTGGAGTGAATGTTATGAGAAGTTTACTAAAGAAGAAGGAGGCCGTTGTTGCTAATAAGCCGTCCTCTATTAGTGTAAGAGGATTACAAGACCAAATAGTAAAATCGCCAAAACACAGAACCAGCGTTGTCAATTCAAAACGTTGCACTAACTGAGACACGTTTGAAGACAGGCAGACCGAAAGAAACTGTCATAAATGGACAAACATACGCGATTTGGTAACCATAATACATGAGACGTATCTTCAGACCTCCAAATACAAGGATCAACAGGGCCCGTTGGAAAATGTGAAAATTCGGCCACATGGATAAACAAGGAGGATGAGAAAATTTCTGAAGTCATGGCACTAAAAGGAGGAATTAGTTGACCAGGATGAAGTGCTAGACCCACTGCACCACTGCATACAAAGGACATGCGGCTCAATCAGGTTAAGGTGGAACTGAACACGTTGTCAAGAAACCGTCAGAATCAAACCCCTCAGCCATATCAACAAAGACCACAGCAAAAGGTACGGAGAGTCAACGTTGGATGTCACTCGAATGCCAAACAATGACAGGGTTTCAAGAAAATGTCAAAGCCAACATAGACAAAAAAACAACTCGGAAGCAGGTTGGCGGGTCACCTAGGAACACAGCGTGCGGACGCAGCCAACCATATTATCTTCAGTAATAAGTGCATGCACATGCGACAGTGGTCATCGATCTTTAGTGAAAACACTGTCGGAGTGATATATCAGTGATGTAATGCAAATGTTTCGTGGTTTAGGAAGCAACGTGGAAGAAATGGCCTAGCAGAATATATGCACAAAAAACAGAGAGAAAAATCATAGACAGTTTTTATTAGCTGTGTATTTATCAGTGGCACTAAATAAAAGGTGGCAAAGCCTAATGTTGAAAAATAAAGCTCGCTTGTAATGGCTGTCTTGTGACGTGACACAGCAGAAGCCAACGCTTGATTTTGTGCTCACAAAAGGAATCTAAAATGTGAATGACAACCAAGGGGGTAAGCTTACTCGCATTCACTAACCGAGACACAAATTAAATCTGAAAGCTGCTGATCAAACAGCGTCAAACGAATGGTTCAACTCTGCACTACCAAGGTTGTCAGTAGCGAATTTGTAACAACGTTCATCAATAAGATACCACGTAATCAGACTGACTTGCTACCTTCCGCATGAGCGTGATTAACCCTTAGACCCCTGTTGTGCATCAAGAAACATCTTACGTCTAAGCGTATGCTAAGTTGTAAGAGAAGAATAAAATTCCACTTATCTTTTGTTTCAAGATTTCGGCTACGTTTATTCCTTTATTACATGGCTAAACTGAAGCGCCTGATACTTTTATGCTTTGTTTCTGTGCTCGCACTGTTTGCTTATTTCGCCTCACACCGCACCATAAAAATTGCTCTAACAGCATGCCACTGTTATGTGATACCATATTTGCGATTCCTTTTCAGATCACCCACTTCTCTCGCATCACTAAACGTTAGTTAACAAAGCTTTTTAATTCATTTGACATGACATTTGAACATTTGAAAATATGTCACCTCCTACTATACACCTGTATCACCACAGGAAAAGGAGTTTAACTACGGTCAAACTTTATTTCACCGGGGAAATCCAGATTTGCAAAAGTGATCAACGAAACGGTCATTTTTCTCCTATCATTAACATTAGCAGCAAAAAAATATCCACGTCGGTCATAAGCACAATTATACTGAAAGGTTAGACAACTAGAATTCCGAAGGAAGTGAAGATCGCCGGATCAGTACTCTGTCCGATCAATGTTGTCGTGAAAACACAACGCACAGTATTATATTTTGAGGAACATACGCGCGCCAGATGGTTACAAAAATAGTCGTCATATAACTAAAAACCACGTATGCTGATTTATTTTGACGCTTAACGCGAAAGTAATGAAAGAGATTCAGGGCGCGTGAGACCCCATCGACATTCTTTGTACTATGTTGAAACTGTTTAATTTGTGGCGGTGAATAGCAAATCTGTCGGATTTTTGTTCAAAACTAAAACTGGAAAAACTTTACACGATACGTAAAACCTAGGATGATTCCATAACGTAGTGGAGAATAATGGCCTGTGTTTTTTATCAAACAGAGTTTTCATTTAGAAAAGGTTGGCGATAAGTATCATATGTTGCGTTTGCTCCGGGACTCTCGTTGGAATAGATCCGCCGAACATCTTGCTGAATGGGTTCCCTATGATTTCCCTTCTGGTGCTGGGGGATGACAGAAAAATTTAGGTTTCCCTTAGGTGTCCTTCCGAATGGTAGACATTTCAAAGCACGGTCTGAAACATTCCAGTACTCTCACATATTAGTATAGGGGCGAATAGCGATCAAATGCCCACAGCATTTCTACTAAAACTGGCTTTGGTAGTTGGCGGTTTCCAAAAACTTCCACCCATACACCTCCGTGATACTTAAAGTGTCTACTGTTTTAATTCTCCAAAATCACTTACTCGCAATTAAGTCTACTACGTGACCTATAACCGGATCAATTCCGACATTTTTCTTTTTCCTCATATACTTCACCGACAGCCTTGCGAGGTTACACGAGAATGATTATTTTGAGGACAAAATTCGATGTCCTGGTTTGCCTGTAGATCGTATGTTTATTGCTTACAGACAGGCGATAAAAATAAAACAAGGCATCATTGTTCATCAAGAAGCTGTCACTCACGTCAAAAAGTTGGCTGTAAAGGACGAATTATTGGTTATGTATAACAAATATGAAGATAATGAAGATAAAAGAAGTTCATTGTTCCGAATGTGTGTTGAGTTTCCGACTAGTCACTGACATGATCACCCACAACTGGCACCAGAACAACCTTTTTTGCAACGGCACCAAAGTCGTAACACTCGGCTATCCGGCTCGTTGAATCGGAGATCTCTGTGAAAGTTGGCAGTTGGGGGTGTATCAAATTCAACGAAATGAAATAAAACACAATTTTCAAATGAGATTTCGTCCTGTAAGCGAAGCTAATCTATGCTAAAGTGTCGAGAAGAACTGTACAGCTCTTTTATTCTTATTGGAAATCGCCAGCAGTTCACATCTCATAAAACATCGGAGAGCTACAAATCGGCGGCCTGGCAAGTAGTCTGAAAGTGCGGCCGTGAGTGGCTGATTAACATTGTTGAACTCGCAAGTGAATGGCAGAAATCGTTCAGCCATAGAATCCACATCACGCGGTTACGTATTTACTTGCGCTCAGATCTCTGCAAGCAGCTGAGTGGAAGAATGATTTCACAAGACGAATGATACTTCCGTCTGAAAAGCCGTCACTCAAGGAGTCAGCCAACACAAGATCACAAGATTGGATTCCGTGATTGATGGATGAGCGGCTTGATATCCTGTTCAGGCGCCAATAGATAACACTGCTCATCAGCTGCTGGCGGTCAAAATGTTAAGTGTCAATTGCTTTTACAGGATGTAGTATAGGAAGTAGACAAATTCAAACCAAATCAAAGGCCAAGATCTTTCAGACCTTAAGGTACTTGCAGCTTATATCGCCCAATCAACCAAAAATGACTCCTCGTGATTCTTGACTTAAAGGCGGGACAAAGACAGCAGGATGATCCCAACGTTTCCCAAAACATTGTCGCAGTTTGCGTCCGCTGCGCTGGTGCCAAAAACTCGCGCCTCGATATTAGAATTTCATTGCCTCCCCTTCGACTATAAGTGCCCGTCCCTGTGACAAACTGCTAAATGAGAAGGATGGTTAGGAACATATTTTGAGAGAATATACATAGGATAGCAGTGTCATAACGCTATGAGATTCCTACTGTTTGATGCTGTTAGGCGCAAATGCAAAAAATTGTTGTTGTTGAGGTCTTTTGGACCAAACAAAGCTCATGCACGTTTGTATTCCCGTTTTTTAGACTATTCGTTACTTTTAAGGTCTTTTGCAAGAAAGGAATCCTCATGGATTATTACGAATGTCTCTATTAACTGGGGAAAAAGGTGAACAGATGTATGTTTCAACCGTGCATATGTGGTCCGTTTAAGTCAGTGACTGTTTGCCAAAACTGGCGGTGGTTAATCTATTTAGTTCTACATAAACGCAAACGAGTCGCAGGCTGTAAATTTCCTCCGCGACGTTTCAAAACTAGGATGAAGATGTTTCCTCGTCCTTGAATTTTCTTTTGACGGGTGACTGAGCAGCTCCAAGACAAATACAGTTGAGTGTCTGATAGTAGATTCCAAGCTGTGTAGCACTGGCTGAGGCTGTTACATTTTTCTCGACCTCAACGGGCTTTTTGTACAGTACTTCTCCTAAAAAAAACAGATCCGCAGTATAATCTCCCTAAGTATTATCCTCTATATCAGAAGGTTTTAGTTACCAGTTGCGTATCTTGGCTTTCACCCTGGTGCTTAAATTTTTCATGGGCGTTTTAATTTGGTGATCTATTGGTTGTGCCGCTTGCAACTTAGTTATGATGGAACATCCCTCGTGCTATGTCGGTAGCTTGACCACTAGAAGGTAACCACCTGGAAAGAGTCATCTAATACACTGGCGCTCTGAAATCAAGTACGTGAACGACTTATTGAATTGCTTTGCAGTACCGTTTTAATGAGGCAAAGGCAGGAATTGAATCCTTTGAAATTTTGTCGACCACTGCAATACGAATGTGCACACAGTATGTAAGTAATATGTCGGCAGTGTGCCCTCCGATACGATGCCTCGTCGCTTGTCAGGAAAACTGCATTTCTAAAGAAGTAACCTTTGTTCGACTGACGACCTAAGTTTAAACTGGGTAAAAACAATATTCCGCTGACAGGACGGTGACCACAAAACAACCACTCGGTGGCTACTTTCGTCGTCATGGCTTTGTGTTTTGGTCGGTTTTTGGCTACCACTAGAGATCTGCGAGACTTTCTCTAAGTTTTGCCTTGGGTTCTACATGAACATAAAAATCGTATATATTATCATATATGGTTCCGTACGGATCAGTTGCACGATATCAAAACCAAGAGGTTTGGAGTTACAGGATATTAGCATCCAGAACATGCCTTGGCCAAACCGATGAATTTGTTTTCCAAGGGGTCGTTTTTGGCCGATGCGGTATTCTCGCTGCTCAGTTCCAGTGCTATTTCGGAGATGCTTAGTACAGTTAAATTGATTTTGCGCAAAACCTTTTTGCTGAAAATCAGAATAGTGGATCTCAGATAGTCTTCATGAATGTTCTGGCTGCTCGGTGGCTTGGATGGGATTTTCTCTAGAAGATAACCGTCATTCTAGTCCTTTGTTCTGGCTCATTACATTCTTCTTTGCACATATTTTCTAATTTATTTCAGAGGATTTAAGCACCGGCCGAGTGTGGTTATATAAGACAACTGACGGGAAACAATTATCAAACACTTTATCAGATAACCAGAACACAGCACAGAGTTTTTTAGCGGGAAACCTTCTTCTCCAAAGCAACGCACTTGGCTGGTTTCGGATGTCAGGCCACTGAACAAGAACTGGTCTGGAACCATTGAACTGCCCTGCAAAGTGTTTGCTCTTGCGTACATTATTCTTCAGTAGTCCCAAAATACTTATCGCCGCAAGTATGAGCTCTTCAGCTAAGGAGAATAAGCCACCAGTAACTGACTAGACGAACTAGGTTCAGCCATGTGGTGCACACATCAGTTCAAATAACCCATGTTTATGCTGAAAAATTGCCCACTCAGTTAAGTATAACGTGCAAGAAAAAACGGTTGCATTTTTAAGCAAAATGTGCCATGAATTTTATCAATATCTCGACTGACGAACTTTTTTCTCCACCTGAATTCGAGCTGCCACCTAGAGATGTTTGTATTTCTCAGAATTTACTGAGACTACCCAACACATATCGCGGGCTTTTGAAATGCGGATAAAGAATGTCTGCGCAACCTCTTTCGCTTCCATTTTATTTTATGCAAAACATCACCGTAAGCAAATTGAACGCAATAAAACGCATTAGTTCGATTTTCAGCAAGTCACTATGGAGACGACAATAGTTGTTTGGTCCAAGCCTACACTGACAGCTCTCAATCGACAGTTCGATTGAGTTCGAACAGTTCGACCAATCGGAAGGCTTTCCAGAAATGTGATGTAAACCCGGAGTTTTGATAAGTCACATGGGAAGAAAGTTACATTTTTTAAGGACAGAGAACTCGTTATCCCAAGTGGTGACGCTGAAAAACGTAGGTGGCTATTCTGCACCACATGCATCAGAACAACACATAAAGCTGACTTAATTAAATTTGGCGTGTTCACCATTCACGGTTCAAAAGTTGTTGGGGTTACGCAACTTTGTTAGTCCTTCGTACAGTGTGGAAAAGTTTGAAACGTTTCTGTCTTTTTAAATGGGCCTAAAGCACCTTAGTCCGCTGTCTTGCATGTTTCAGCTCCTGGGACTGAAGGAAGTAAAATGGACGTTAGTGTCCTGCAATGTAAGCTTTTTATTCATGCTGACACAATGATTTTGCTCCAACACGCAGTACTACCCCTGTAAGATATGAAAACTATGCCTACATGAAATGTCCAAAACAGGCAGCACCAGAAGTCGATCCTCCAGAATCCTTCACGAACGCATAAACAGTGTCTTACTCTGAGTAGTACCCCGACATATTGTGTATCCATCTAAATGTAATATGCAACTCTTTTTGTGAAAGTTTGGCTGAAAAATCATAAAAGAAAAAAACAGGCGGAAGTTAATTCACTCAACCGACAACACAAACTTGATTTGCAGCTGTATGTTTACCTGTGTAATGCTATAGCTACGGACTGAGTTTTGTAATGAATTTTATTTACTGTTAACAAAGATATGGCAAAGCCGCTGACGTGATCTGTACAGAGTGAGAATTGTTGGCACTCCTGTTGTTTTCTTGCGGATTTCAGCTTTGTTTAAATGGGTTTTAGGCGGTAAGAAATGCTGTCTAATGAGAATAAGTTTGAGACATTAAAACGACCCTGCCTAATCCCTAGTCTGTAGAAGTCCGTTTCTGTGATACACCCAACAAAGCGCTATTAAATACTTGAGTAAGAGCCGAATTTACAGGAGTGGCTGATAGAGAATCGCAACGTATTTGAAGAAGATGTCCTCAAAGGAGATAAATCAACTGGTGCAAAAGTTAATCACAATTTGCCAAAACTTAATGCGTTTCCAATTTTCAGCAAACCAATGTCAATATATTTTGTTTAGTACAGTCGAATAAACAAAGGTCGTATCATACGGCTATTCGAATATGCCAGCCACCGCTGTAGTACTGTTACGACCGCCGTGAAGATGCTTTGCATATCAGCTTCAGTCTGCAAAACTGTTCTCCAAAGAAAGTCCGACTGCTACGGGTTTTAGATGTTCTAACGTAGGAAAAAAGTTGTCTGTGTTACTGTTCATAACGTCGTAGTGATTTTTATGGTGTTGCTTGAAACAGACTTTTGCAGCGTCCACGAGGTGATTTTTCGCTGGCACGCAAAATTCTCTCATCAGAGACCTAAACATGCAGTTTATGCATGTCCAAGTCAGTTGTGACGAAATCATCCAGCTGATGTCCATTGAGTATATTACACCAGCAGTTCCACCATATGTTGCATTCGAAGACCAGTCCGCAGGTTGAACTAACAACACTACGAAGATATCCTTGCAGTTGTATCAAGCCCTCCGAAGGTGTCAGTTATCATCCCAAACTATGCATCCATTTTTCACTGAAATAAGTGTGAAACATGCCTTGTTTAAAACACGCTGGCTTACAACGAATATTGTCTCAAAAATGGATCGTCCATCAGGACAACAGGTTGTGTGACTTCGGTGGTAGGAATCGTTTCCAACATAGATTTGTCTACACGGGTCAGTATATGCTCGATAAAAACGGAAGATTCGGTCATATTCCAACACTAAGCTAATGCTGATACAGCCCATTTTCAAACAGTGCAGGCCAGAGGGAAAGTTTAACACCCCGATTTTAACAGTTGACAACTTTTTGCAGCACATCGTTGACACACCTGTTTTCTAAACATGAGTTAGCCAACAGTATGGGCGGATGCTGACATGTGCTGTCGGATAGCGACAGTATTTAGTCGGTACCTCATTACAGCCAACTTATCCAGCTGAAGTAAACTCAATAAAACTGCCGCCCGTTACTGGGACCCAAAACCTTTCACGCTCTATTTTTTCTTATTTTACGGCTACACCAAAGAGTTTCTACTCCATATTTCATTTCTTTCGGCCCAGACAGCCGTGCGGCTAAAAATGACTGGCGTCACTCACCAGTTGTGCGTTATTCACAGGTCTACCCATCTGACTCAGATCTCATGCCATGCAATTGTTACGTTGGTTTAGATTGCAGATATACCCCTGGTGTATATTTATGATAATGAATACGTACAGAGGGTCGCACTCAACAAACAATACACAAGTATAACATGGGATTTCGTGGATAATGGGAGGTCCCTCCCAAACCTCAGCGTCGTACACTCATGCATTCACCCGTTACAATCATCGAAGACTAACTAAAATTGCTCCTGACAAAATGCACAATATGATTCGGAACAAAATATGTAGGTTTAAGCCATGTAACATTTAATATGAGTCCATATACGATGTGAAAAATCTACGAACGCTCGAGATAACTCTGGAGTGTCCTCGTTAATACAAAACAGCTGTGTAGCATACACAACCATCTGAATTCGATTCGAGCTTGCAGGATCGATAGGTGTGGATTGTCTGAGTGCGGCTACTATGTGCCTGTGTGTGTTTGTATATTATATTGGAATTCATCTACACTATGTGACATTGTGAAACAGCAAGGTACAACATGACTAACAGTGGGTGTGTGAGCACAAAATGATTTGGTACTTATGGAGTTAGGTGCAAGCTTACCTGGCTTGAGACACAGCCACGCAAATGCACAGGTACGCCACCAGCGTTATCACGTTCGTATGAAAACAGCGCGACAGGCAACAAGCACGTAAAATGCAAGTACCCACGCACTGCAAGGTTGCACACACGCACGGGTGCATTCCTCACATTGGTTTAGTAATCTCCGAATCTGGTCAAAGCAACAGACCAATCGGTGCGTAATGGGAATCGCAGATCACCAGGCAACGTCAAAGCGTAGTACAACGAAATACTGAAGGCAAGATATTTTTTGCTTAATGATACCTTCGAAACTTTTGACATAGCATCATCGCACACATACTGTACCACGCCCAAAACGCATCGATCGAACGCACTATTGTGATGTTCTCTGACAAGAGACTGTTATTTTGGCGAGGCTATCTGGAAACGATTTGAGCCTCCCAAAAAACCTTCATTAAGTAAGTTACAAGTTGTTTATTTCTACACTGATGTTTATCATACACGCAAAACATTGTTTGGTGTCGTCATCCGCGTGCTCTCATGAGTTCCTCCAAAGATGATATATTAAAGATCATTTTATACCTATGAATCACTACCATTGATTGAATGGACACGAAAGTTTACATTAAAAACGTTATGGAGCATAATGTTGTTATAATCTGAGGGTCTTTCACCCTATATATTGTCCCTCCCTAATGGAAGCGTCCATTATGCTAATGATCCCTAAATTAGAAGCAGAAAACGTGACTGGTCGATTACATAACGGGCAGTAAGTAGGCCTTAATACCTTCCAAATGATATTGTGAACTGATGCAAGCGTTTTGCGTACACTAGGCAAACATGGGTTTAACTCCTTCTACCCAAGTTTGATGCAACGTTGATTAGCGCCAAATTGTTTAAGAGCCCACTGTCACAAAAACCGAGCTTGCACATATCACAGAGCTTTGTCCCTCCATTACTCCAGAAGTTCGGAAGCTCTAAAATTTCCAAGAGGCCGTTTCACCCATGATCACTTGATGGCATTTCACAAGTTACCCTCGATCTGACCGTTTATATAAGGCCTTTTACACTTGTATAATTGCTTTGTTTGACAAAGAAAACTTTGGGAAGGTACCGTCATTTGAATATCGCTTGGCTTGTGAAACACGTAAAAAGTGGCGCGCACTGAAAAATCTGTGCTTCTAATAACCACTAATCACCCCAAGTTTGTCCGGAAGGGTGGATATAATTTTACTGATCTGAGAATATGCGTTCCTTTTCTTTGCTTTCAGTTCGGTACGGATGATGAGTTGATTTTGTAAAACACCAGTATACGGCCAAAGGTGAATTACTGTGTAAAGATTTATAAGTACTGAATCAATACACTATACAGCCATAAGCAAAGAAGTTATTTTTAAAATAAAAGGTTATATTTTATTTCCTGCTGAAGAATGCTGTGTATTTCCAGTAGTTACTGACTTTCCAAAAATAAGTTTGTTTACCCTTATTGTTTTGCCGCTGCAACGCGCAGAATAACTGAACAAATTTAGAACACTTTGTAGGCAGTTAAACTCTCGGTTGCTGTGCAACTGGTTCATCTATTTTTTGCACGATTCAGTCAGATCATTCGTGAAAAACCTGTGACTAGTGTGAAACAGTCGTTTTTGCCTCCCTTGGAAATCGAGGCTGATTGAATCAAAGACGCAAGGAATATCAAAGCATAGCAGTGTGGAGAGTTCATTTAGAAAGCCTCCAATAGCCTAGGCCATAGAATATAGTCACCTCTGAGTTGGAAAAAGACACGTCAACGAATCAGACTAAGCATCTTATTGAGTGAAAAAAGGCTAAATTTTGAATGTAAGAAATGTTGCGCACAATGAAATAAAATGCAGGTTGACAGTCATTCCTACGATTTTAGGCAAATCGGTCAAATAAACGTGGACGAAGTTGCAAAATTCACAATGTCCTGTCACGTGTGAGGGTTGATGTGTGTGACTACGTTAGTCGGTGCAACGAAAGCCGAATTCATCATGCCAACTATGCAAGATAGGTGAAGAAGGTTGCCCCGTGACAAAGAATGAAAATTATTATTGCTATGAGTAAATATAATGGCCCAATTAGGTTAAACAACAGGTCATAAAATGTCAAACATGCATTTACAGAAATTAGGTTACCAAATTAAAGGTAAGTTAGTTGATAAACGCTTTCGTGCCCATAAGTGGTAATCGAAAAGAGGTGCCGCAACTGATAAAACATTAGTGTGCCTTTATCTGTGATCATACGTGAAATCCACTTTTAAATTCGCCGTTGAGTTTACCATGCAATGAATATTGATCGTGATCTCTCGTTTGCCGGACTAAGCTCTAACGTGTCGCTTTGTTTTGTGGCCCTTTGTTTGTATCCCAAGATAACTATTAGTTCGCCCGCTCTATACAGATCTAAGCGTACAGCCTTTGTAGGTCTCACTGAAGCCGCTGAAACCATCCACATACTCAGCATTAGCACAAGAACCGTCACAGTCACAAGATGGCGGTAACTTACTCTTCGTATACCACCGTAACACTCACCAGTCTATCCACTGTACAATTTATGTGTGGCGGTGGATCGATGATTACGTACCTAGTGATGATTGTGGATATTCATGTTCATCATACTTTTAAAAACTAGAGTTGGCTCAAGTTATGTTATAGCATAGATATGCAATGGTACACAGGGCCGTTCAAGTCAACAGGTGAAGGGCATGTTCTATTCGAAATTTTTTGATGCAGCTTATAATCCGGTGCAAATGCTAGAAATATGTGGTAATAAGATGTCATATAGTAAATCGTGCAGCGTCATATTCTGCCCAAGACTACCGGACATTTTTGTAGCTGAGCTACGGAAAGTAAAAAGACCCAACAGAAAGTTCCTGAGTTTACATAATTAACCCAAATAAACCGTTTGAACTTTTTCGTCCATTGAATGTTTCTGGAAAGAGGTTTGCTATTGAGTTGTGGCTTCTTCCGGAATTTCGCACAAAAAGTGCAAATATATGTTAAGTTTTTTACATTTGCTCCGTTGAATCTCACAACGTATTCCTGCATTGTGTTTCATTTGCATGTTTGCCGTTATTTCCCAGAATTCAGTTGACTGGCAGATTGGGTCAAGATTCAGTTGGATCCGCTTTACGTTTAATGTTGCACCATTTTTGAGGTGGACGGTTCATCAGTTAACTGAACGAAACGCCAGAGGTAACTCAAGTAGACGTTATCTCCGATCAACTTTAATAAACTTATGATATCTCGGATATTCCTGACGTAAAACCCAAAAAAGTCAATTCCCATTAACTCGTCAAACATGGCTCAACAAAAGAAATACTTTGGGCATGGCTGAAGATGAACCCCAAATTCTGCGGGCTCGCCCAAAACAGTGAATATGTTTATCTGAATTTCTGCTTAGTTAATCATGTGTGTCTCCTCCCAGATTCTTCACTGTCCTGTCCGAAGCGAAGCTGATTATTCATTTTGCGTCTGCTAAAATGTTTTGAATTTGGCAAACTTTCACAGCTTAAATTCGACCAAGTCCAGACAATTGTCGCTGAACGCTGTCAGCCTGTCTTGCTGTTTCAAGCTTGACTCCATGGAATGGTCATATTCAGATGTCTAAAATGTTCACTTTGACCACATGGTTTACGCAAAAAGCCAGATGAAAAATAGGTGCATTTATCGAAAAGTAATGGTAATATTAATGATGATGTCTGCAACATACTTACAATGTCTATTTAAATTACATTAAATGTGTAATCTAGCTAGCCCTCAGCTTCATTGAGCTCATCAAAACTTTGCTTTGAGTCATCTGATTAAGAAAACCAAAATTTAGGAGACAAATAACAAAACATAATTATGTTTTGACTTTTCAGTTAACTACCCACTTCCGGTTTTCTAATGTGCAACTAATATCCATGAACATATGTCCAAAGTTTCGAGAGATTTTTGTCCTTCTGTGCACAAGACAAGAAGTTGCTCCCACCGTGCGATCTTGCAGGTTTTACATTGTTTTACCGTACACAAGGTAACTAGGTAAGCACGAGTCTATTAGCGTTTATCTCTTACTAGCATGACATCTACGAAATCAGGAAGTTTTACAGCTGCAGAAATTTGGGAACTATGTAGCACTTGAATCCAGCTAAGGCATAGGCTATGGTCGTCTAGACTGTCCAGCGAATTCCCTACCTTAGCTTTATTCTAGCATAACAGCTGCTCGTACAAAAAACAACAACATTGAATGCGCTTGGGGACAGTTTAAATCCCATCAAACTGATAGGCTAAGATTCACATGATACCACGGAATGCCACGGCCAATCAACATAGTGCGTGAGCAGGTTGTAAGCGATGCCCGTGGCTAGGAATATCGTGGAATGGCTTTCAAAGCTGGTTAGAGAACTTGACGTCTCTACATTGTAAATATAACAAACGTGGTTTCGTTGGAGCTTGCTGAGCTAAATTTTATGAACTGGTGAGGGTGATGCATATCCAAACGAATAAAGTCTGCAGTACAAGATGAAGAAGCGTCTTGGCGGCCATCATTGGCAGTGAGCGGAGGCGACCAAATATAATGTTTATCCGATTTTTATCGTGTTGCTTAAAATATGCTATCATGGCCTAATTAACAAGAAGAAACTTGGAACGGGGAGATTGCACAATAATTGGATAGCAAACCCATCGAAGAGAGGTGCCACGAAAGGCAAAGCGCCTTGCTCTGTTTTCCTTACTGACTGGCTGAATCGATTAGTTTCCGGTGTCTGTTCATAAGTTACGAAAAATTCCACGAAATGTTAGTAGGGGCTCCCATTAATTTCAGCAGACTTTAACCGGGCAATTTTCTGTTGCCAGCACCATGTGGTGAGATCTATATATCTTTAAGTTTAAGCGTTTTTTGCTGTTTTTCAGCGTAGACTGCTCGACGTCCTGCTTAGCTCAAAAACTTTTCACCCCTACTTGTGAAATATTTCATGATTTAACCCAGATTTAAAGTCTTATCGAAGCTAATATTTAATCTACCTTTGTGGTAGTGGGTGACATAAATCTGAACTCCATATCAACTAAAATACTTACCTGGAGAACTCAGTTTATTTCATTCTTGGAAAACTCGGACACAGGCTAATCCGTGGCAGACTGGGGTTAAGCGGAAGGCTGCCTTCGCATAAGGCATTGCGGGATCGCTTGGGCAGCATGTAATCATTATATGATTGGGATCGTTGAGGCCATTCTCATTCATTTCGCCCTCCGTTTAGGAAGAGACTTTCTCATCGGAAAACTTCGCTGAAAATACGCCGGGAGACTAGCTCCGCTGAAAAAATCGAGCCGGAGTAAATGAAGTTTAAACCCTTGTTGTTACACTTTACTTCTTTCTGTCTGAGATCCACCTGATTCTCGTTGCGCTTGACTATAAATCCCCGTGCCACTAAAACTAACTGATCTTAACCGGATTGCAGATCTAAGTCTGGTCTATCACTGTGCTATGCACACATCAGTTAATTTTTCTTAAGGTTTTGCTTTTATGCTGTAGGTAGATTGGAATGCTGACAAAATACTTTTATGTATTCGCTGATATGTATTTCAAACGTGTAAATTCCTAGTAAATAATCCCTTTTTAAGGGCGTTTTTTACACAGCCCTACACTTTCAGTTTTCAAGTCGAAAGAGTGCGTTCTCTCCTAAGTCCTGCTCTATTGCTTACCAGTAGTGAATTTCATGAGATGAAGGTGATTTTATCACTAGCATGCAAAATCGTTTTATGTGATTCTTGTGGTCCAAATTTATAAGTCAAAGCAGTAACATTAAGAAGAACTCACGCAGATGTTAGCATGATTATAAAGAATTTAGTCAACTGGTTCAATCGGGTTTGCAACCTACGCAGCAATACGCGGCGCTCAATCTCTTGGGTTGGATTTTAACAGGTGATTTTGGTTGACCGTGGGGTTTAAAGCCTCTTATCGGACCTAGAATAGCTCATCGACGAACAACTGTGTGGGCACTCTGTGGGGTTATCCAAAGGGATAGAAGATAACAAGAACATCTGGCAGGAAATGACTGGTGTGAACTGCGGTTGGATGTAATAGCTTCGGCAGGAGGAGACTTTAAGTTCCTGTAATACAAAAATTCCACACATAAAATGCTTTCAACAATGTTTACTTTGTTTTGGAGTAAACCTAATTTTTAGCTATTTCGTAATATGAAGCAATAAATCGTATTTCTACGAACATAAACGAACGAGTCATAGTGACGCTCAACTACTAAATGTCTTTTTACTTTAAATTGGATAACAATGACAGAAGGCTCACTCTACGTGAATCTCTAGTGAAAAGAAAACGTGCATTTGTAAAAAAATTCAAAAAATAGAAATGACAATGAACTAAAATAAATTATGACGTAACCAACGGTTTGAAGAAGCTTTAAGTTTATCATTTATGCCATTTTTAAGGAAAGTCAGCCTTTTTTGATTAGAGTGCTTCGAAATTTTTACAGAATTCGGATAACAAATCAAGGCACTAGGTAACTGCTTGGCAAGTACGGGAAAGGTTCTTTACTTGATGACTGTTTTTCCCCGAAAATTTTGGAAAAGCACAAAGACTAAACAGTGCTGTAGTTCCTGCTTCTAATTTTCGAAACGTAAGCATGGGGGCTTGTGACGATGCAAATCTTAATTTGACAGTGGCTGAATGTGAGTTTTTCCCGAAGTAGCCAGCACATAAGTCCGGTACGCATCAAGAAAACTCGAAACCAGCCATCCGATCACTAGATGACGATGTTGGCTCATTTACAAATAAGTTGATGACCCCTTGCTTCATCCCCCACACAAAAGCCATGTCCAAGGCGATTCGTTATAACGTGCAAACGCAACTCAGGTTGCTTGACGTTGTAAAGCTTCTGGACTGAAGTTTGTTTGATCAGCCGAGATGAATCTTCATATCCCAGGCAGCGCAGTCACACTTCCAAGTTTGTTTTTGAAAATCTAAATGTGCGCCCCTCACCAAAATACACTAAAGATCGTCTACATCAAATGTGTTTTGCGTGTTCATAGCAAGCAAAGATCGCGTTCTACATCCGGCGTTGGAGAAGCTGCGTCATTTTGAGACTCACCACGCATTTGTAATTTCCGCAGTATGGACGAAATCTCAGAATACAATTTAATCATAGGGTGATTTTTTCTCCAGACGTATGGTATTCAAAACACATGGCAAGTTTCTAAACATCTCTCCGACGAATGTTTGTGACAGCTTGTTCTTTACACAGGCCTGAAGAATACCGATTTAATTTCGATCTAAATGGAATCGCATCAATCAGTTGGAACCGATTAATTAGTCATTGTTTTAGGGAATGTTTGGCAACAATCGGTAGATTTATTGCTGGGCAACGTGAGTTTTGACGTATTATCAATGTACACAAACATCCCCAGGGCAGATGCTCTGGAGGTAACTAAGAGGTTGTTACTGGCAGATACGACACTTGAGAAACGGGCACAGCTCTCGGTGGGTGAAATAGCTGAGGGCATAAGAGTGTGTGAGTTTTGATCAGTTTGTTTTTGACACAACCGTTTACTCACAAGAACAAGGTTTTGCAATGGGATCTTCGATATCCCCAGTTTTAGCTAATATTTATACGGAGTATTTCTAACAAATGGCCTTGGCCGGATGTCACCGTCCACCGAACGTTTTTTGGCGTTATGTTGACGATACATTTGTTGTAACCAAACGAGATAACGCGAACAACTTCCACGAGTATCTCAATAGATTAAATCCACACATCACGTTTAGCATGGATATGGAGCCCACCCCGGACACATTGCGCTTCCTAGATTGTATAACACACAAGAGTGGTGGAAAAGTAAATACTACTGTCTACCAGAAACTAGCAGACTCAGAAACCGCCGTAAACTACTCATCGGCGCACCCATAGTCCGTATAGGCCAGTATTGGTTCATCGATGTTTAGTCGAATCAGAGCAGGAGAGGTCGACCGAACGGCAGCTCATATCGAAATCGCCAACAGACTTGAAAAAATAGGATACCCAGTGAGTTTGATTAGGCGTCATTTAAGAAGGATATTGGCTCCGGTATCTAGACCCAGTAAGGAATGGAATGGCACAGCAGTCATTCCATATAAAGCAGGAACATCAGAGGTTATTCGAAGACTGTTCAACTTAGCCAACATTCGAGTAACTTTCCAGAAGGGAAAAACGCTACGCTCAGTTTTGGTGCAGATGAAGAATTCCCTCCCGACTGAAAGGATTAGGGACTGTGTATAAAATTAACTGCAACGATTGCACTAAGGTTTACATAGGACAAACTGCCAGGGAGTTGCACAACAGAATCGGTGAGCATAAAAGAAGGATAAACAAACCATCAAGGAATATGGAATACCAAACGCTGGTCAAGCACTCGTTGATGGCGGTACATGCCTTAGACACGGGACATAGAATAGATCTGGAGAATGTGGAAGTTTTAAGACAGGGACTGCGATTCACACCATAGTGGCTGATAGCCAAGGTGTTGGAAATTACCAAGCATCACAGTGTGAACAGAATTGAGGGTGTGGAACTTGCGAGCGTATGGAAAGCAGTCTTAGATAAGCCTAGTTTGACGCGTGACTGTGTGGTTGTCAATGCACATAGAACCATTAACAACAATAGGGGGGTGGAAATCCCAACCCGACCAAAGTTCACGGAGCCCCTTGTCCTTACACAACTATCGTAGCACTAACTGATCCACACAGACGGAGGGAAAGCGCAAACGATGTTCAGGGGGGATCATCAAGTGTACCGAACCAGAAGAACTGGACCCTAGGCTGGACCCTAGGCTGGACCCAAATCCATGTAGGTTTCCCCATCGGCCTAACACTTGGTCACCCACCCTAACACGCAAAAATCCCTCGGCCGACACACAACAGAGATTTAGCTTGACTTGGCCTATTGGTTCCCCTTCCGCCTTTAATCTCGACCAACCTCGTAACCTAGTCACTTGGCCTGAGAAAGCTTTTTTGTCAAAAGCCAAACGTTGTCCAGCAATAAATCTACCGACTGTTGCCAAACTTTTCCGAGAAGGAATCATATCAAGTTTCTGTGTGACATTTTCAGGTTCAAGTATATTTTTGTAAATATACAATGTCTTTACTCTTCTTACCCTAATATTTTTTCACTGTATTCTGAAGCTGACACGCAGGCATTTCTAAATATGAACTGTGGAGACAGTCCCCGTCAAATTCTTGCCCTCTAATGTTATCTTTTCTGAATTGAATAACGTTTGTGAATTGGTAGCTAG
The DNA here is from genome assembly GCA_004794785.1 of Opisthorchis felineus. Taxonomy (NCBI): domain Eukaryota; kingdom Metazoa; phylum Platyhelminthes; class Trematoda; order Opisthorchiida; family Opisthorchiidae; genus Opisthorchis; species Opisthorchis felineus. Next base: position 166,094 of record SJOL01006981.1, read on the forward strand.
AGTTGAAACGACGGGCATCAAAACAACTTGTTTTATAGGAACTAAGACGTTCATAAAAACCGTTAAGAATGGCCTTAGATTCATAATAGATCGTTTACATGAAGGAACAGTAATTTTTTGAAGCGCTTTTAGTAATTTTAATGAAATGTCTGAGGGGAAAAGCAGATATCTAATCAGCATCTCAGAGGAAAATCCTGAATATTTTTGGTGGCACTTAAGGTGCGATTAAAGAAACCACTGCACTAACATTCATTTGTCCTGCCCCTACAGGGATTCGGCGTATCATGAAAAATTTCCTGCAATACATGACTGCATTTATGCACTTCACATTATTTAAAAAGACATATTGTTCAGATTTAGCCAAATGTTTATAGTTTAAGATTAAAGTCTACTTCCCAAATGGATAATTTACAAGTCACAGTTCTGTTGTAGAAAGTGTTGCACGTTGATCTTTTGATTATAGCACAGTGGCTTTCCTTGTTCACTTGGTTCAGACGGTATATAAGTAAAACTGGACAACAAAGGATAAGCAGTGAATGTTACGTGAGCTAAGTGCCATTGACGTGGTATTTGTTCGGTGACGTATAACTAATTTCATCGTTTTTAACTTATCACTGCACGCACACATGCCATCCCCTTGCTTGTTAAAAAACGTGTGCAAATCGGTCCCGAAGCTTGGCGAAAATGTCATCAAGTATCTAGTCAACAGTCAACGACTAGCAACCAATTTTGCGCTGTTTTGCGATCAACTATGTGGTCATGTTGGTGCATATGCAAACAATCGAAGCAGTGAATGCTGATCACTGGATGCAGTTCATGTCAGTTATACTGAAACTGGGAGTAGAATAACGACTTTTCGTAGTTTAGAACTACCTTATGTTCTAGAGATTTTTTCAAGGTCTCTATTCACATTGAGGAAAAATCCCAGATTTTCTGTTGACAAATCTTGGCCCTCAAATTATTGTGCATAAATTCCATTTTCATAGCAACGCTTGTTTTTCTGCACTCTTGGCAACTACTGGTATGAGTTTTGTTGATTCTTGTCACGACTGGAAAATGAAGTAAATAAGTCTTCATTTCAAATTTTCTTAAACTCAGTTCAATACATCAGCAAGTGCGCCGGTCCTCTCTAAATAGTTTTTCAACCCTAATGACGCAAGTGAAGTCGGCGTTGGCTGCTGACAGCTGTTCAAACATGTGCGTTTGATGGGATATTTTTTAATTCATAGCTGGTCCTAGTGGGTGGTGACTCACTTGCGTATACATGTATAAATCATCAAAGGATAGGAATTTGGAGCCTCATGTCTGTAATAACCATCACATTTGGTCTCAGTAATTCTGAAATCTACCACGTTGAGAATACTGATAAAATTATCTCCTACTTAAAGTATATGTAGAAAACTTTAGACATTTGTTTTATCCATTCTTGCGGCTGGCTGATGAAACGACATAAAATGTAAGCGGTAAGAAATATTTTGGAAAGAGAATTGCTCGTTTTTACAGATACATAAATTGTTACCCCCTTCTCGCCTTGTCTATGAGCCATATCTTGTATAGCCATACCAGTTTTTACAGTGAGTTGTGCAAGTCCGGGAAAGTGATAAATCATTTTACACGAAGAAATATCCTTCTAATGGACCACTCATAAGGTTGCTGAGAATTCTTCGACAGCCCACGACCGGTTTTGCCCTTCTTGGGGCTCATCAGGTAGGCCCAGTCCCCGAGTTTCCGTCAACCTTATGTTCTACTTGAAACCAAATTGCACGGAATTAGCTAACTACACTCATTTGCAAACAAATTTGGTTTTGCGAGAGACTCACCTGGAACCCAGCTGTATCTCTCGTTTGTGATGATATCTCGAATATCGTAGCAACTGAAACATGAGGCGGCCTGGTGCAGCACATTCAGGTGCCTGGAAACATCACAAACTAGAGATTCAGCTGGGTTCCAGGTGAATCTCTCGCAAAACCAAATTTGTTTGCAAATGAGTATATTTCGCAAATATCCTTCTATTTTGTCGAATGTAACCTTATATCAGAGGGACAGTTTCCAAACGACAAATAAAACTGAAGTCAGCCAATTAAACATGCTGCAAATGCATCGACCCTCTTAGGCCACACCTTCCAGGTTGGACTTGTGACTGCAGACCAGATTCACGGTGATGGACACCAAGCTAATAGGCTACCCCAAACAGCTGGTTACATGTTAACGGCAAAGACGATTAACTCCCCCTTACTAGCGGATAGTTCAGGGACATATTCTACGCAGTCGTTAGTTAATGACCCTTGCAATCATGCACATTCTAATAAAAATGCTTCCATTGCATTCCATTTGTAGAATTCACGTAAAATATGGCCTTACTGCACTTGAACCTGAGGTTGAAGTATAGAGTTCCACTGCTATTCCGCACGATAATTGGCAAAAATCATACACCCTTTGGACCCGGCCATAGTGTTCAGCCATCGAGAGGATGTTTCTACTTGGAAATTAATTAAATCCTTAGATTGTGTGGCAATCAAATGGCTCGTACTTAAATATTTACCTCTGTATCTGTACCTTTGTATGTATTTCGTAGTTTTATTTTTGAATCCAACTTTTACGTATAAGTCTTACACAATGCCAAGCAAAAATACTGTGGACATGAATATCCACTCAATTATGCAAGCTACTAGTGACTCTTCACGAAACCTCAGAGTGAGCTAGCATCTGCTTGTCATTGAATGTTTTGTCTTCCCTTGAATTGTCCAACTAATTGTTTCTGATGATATTGCAGTGTAAAAAAATTCATCTACAACAAAGTGGTAAATCTGAATTTCACGATAACCCAATAGCAGCGAATTGGTCGATGGCTGCACCCACTGTGGCCGAAACTAACTCATAACTTACTTGCCTTACATTAACATGGCGTTTACTGACTTCTTTTCGACCAGACTGCGCTATTTGGCTTTCACTCGAATGAATGAAACTGAATAAAACATGTTGCTCCTCATGGGGTATGAGGAATAAAGTTGAACACAAAAGTTGCTCGATCGGTTGAGCTCATGCTCATGAGACTTGGACAATGTAAAATATCACGACCAAGCTTAGTGTTGTCGCCTTCATATCCTTGCTGAACACTCGTAAACAAAGTTACTTTTCATCTCACCTATTGGTATATGCTAGAGGTTGTAGAAGCACAATCATCCAGTTGTCTTTGGTGTTCTGACATTCTACCCATCATCCACTGGTGAGATTCAAAGGCCATAGAAACAATAATCCCTCTATGGGATGAGCAGTCTTCGGGGCATATTATACGGATCCTCACTGTATCAGTAATAAAAAATATCAACCAATTAACTATCCGTCAAAACCTGCTAATGTTTTACCTCATTTTACCTTTACCATGATGGAAAGGCCAAGACATTTTTTCAAGTTGTACTACATTACTCCTGAAGGATTGGATCGGGACTGGTTTCCGAATCAGTCAAAATACCCCCCGGTTCAGTTGTTGGGCCGAAACCGGCGGTCCTGTTGTTCCTGGGTCCAGCTGGTTTAAATTCCCAAGGGCTAAAGTTGAATAGTGCTGAGAGAGCAATCTTTGTTCTTACATTTTCTTTTCTCCAATGCACGTTTGTCTGTGGCGCGACCAGCTGGCATCTTTGACTCGTTATCCCCGTCGCTAACGTTTTAGATGTTGTCCACATTCTTATTTTTGTGAGCTAAGCTCTAGTAAGTTGGTGAGACTTGGAAAATTGCAGCAAGAACTCAAAACTATGCTTATAGCACAACGGCAAAACAGGCTGCGTAAATCAGATAAGCATCAGACAGCCGCTTTCATGTTGCCGTCTTATGCCAGCTAAAAACTGCAGCCATTTTATGAGGAGAACTTATGAGCTCTTCAGCCGTTGGCAACTCATAAACCGTGTTAAGCAAATGTGAAAATTAGAATACTCCCATAGCGCCGGTCACAGTAAACTTTGAATAACTCACTTTGTACCCACATACATAGAGTATTAACGGAAAAAATGCAACTACAAATTCACTGGTCCCTGACGGAACGGCAAGGCTCAAACTTTAGGAAAACACATTAGACGCAAGATTTGAACAAATATCCAGAAGTCGATGGGCCTTAAATTTGACCGAGGGTTTATAGTAAAACTGTGGCAGATTCCTGAAACACTCAGCAGAATTACAGATTTTGTCCGCGACTAGGTCAATCGTTGAGCACTGGATGCATCCCAATGAGATTAATTGCTGAGCCATAGAACACTTAAGTACAGACGTTTGTTATTCTGTTCACGTTCCTCAACAGTGTGCAGTGTTTGTTCACCTTTCTGTGGAATCTATTTTATTAAAACAGACGTCGTGTTTTAGAAAACCAACGGCGTTGACGACTTACCACAGTTCTCAGACGAACTCAATGATTTAAGTGGCGTTGATGCACCACTCCATTGGAAGGAAATATATGTGTATGGAAACACAGATTGAAAAGTGCATGTCCTCTAGTTAGCACGCCTATGCACTGCCTTCGATCCGGGGAGCATGTTTTACTACCAGCAAATAAACATACATTTCTTAAAACAATTTTGTCACTGACGAAGTACCACCTAATCCCCACTTTTGAAAGATTCTAATTTTGGTCGTGTGTGGGTGGTTTATCCAGGGAAAATCATCTTTAGCACAAATACGAAGACTACCCGGCAGATCACCAAGGAACTGCGGATAGGGGCTATGAAAAGTTATTCAGTTTTGCGGTAGTTACGTTTGCTGTTTGAGAACTAATCAGTATCCATCAGAAATCATCACCCTAATCGAATTTGTATGCTCAGACCTGAATGCAATATGAGTTGTTTCATTGGGCGGTTTTCCTTTCATACACTGAGCAACAGTCATCTGCACAAAAATGAAAAACGAGGTTGTTAAGAATATACCTACATTGTCACAGAATCGTCCTCTATTTTGCGCCCGATGGTAAGGGTGAACTGGGAGAATCACAACATGAAACGTTGGTGAGTCACACGGACTGGTTATCAATAGTTTTTTTCTAAATCAAAACACAGTAAAAGTCTGCTTCGCTTTGCTGTACAAAGCATTTTAGGGTAGCATGTTAGTTCATCAAGACTCTTCCGACAGTTCCGAATACTTGTGTCCTATCAAATTGTTATTTTTTCCTTTTCTTATTATCCACAGCCGGGAGATCGGTTTACACAGAATGATTTCCAGTCATCTGTCATTGGTGAGAAAAGGTGCAATTTTTCGAACCCCGGACAACAAGCAATTCCAAAACTACTTGGCAAGCACATCGAAGTTTCAACACACAACACCTAAATAATCGTTGACGTCAAAAGGCACTCTCTTCGATTGGGTGCATTTCAACTAGTCAGGTATTTGTACATAAGTTGAACGTCAAGTCTAACTGTGTGTGCCGTCGAATCTATCTTCTCTGTAAGGCATGTGGAAAATACGACTAACGCTATTTGTGCTTGGATGGAAGACGCTTCTTGTAGTTTTTTCCATTTTTCACTTGTTGTGCTCCTTCTGTGCATCGGAAAAGCAAACATCAACTAGTCTGCTCAATGCGACCCTGACATCCACAACGGCACTGAGTCGCCCATTAGAAAATCTACCAGTAGATCGAGATATTCAAGACTCTGCCACTTCGGACATGGAATTGAACACAGAGATGGTTGTTCAAAAATTCCCAGAGACCGCAATTATCTCTTCTTGGAAATTAACGGACTACCGAGTTTTGTACATAGAAGGTAAGTCTGAATTGTTCACTGGTCATTTAGTTGTTGGCACTTGTCACTAATTTACTTATTTTACTCGCTCCGACATAAATAAAACTCACTTTTCTACATAGGTGCAACCGAGCAACATAACCAGGTCAAGGGCTTAATGAAACAACAGAATATGAGCCTAAACCACAGTACCAATGTCAACCACACTGATGACAGCATTTGGGCGACTGGACTGAAGTAAGGCACGCTAACCTGGGTACTTCACTCTGTCTATAAAAGTTACGCACTTTTCGTCCATTTGAATCCACATTGCTTCATGATGAGAGTACAGATTAGCAAGATATTGATACAGGATTCAATTGATTTGTTTTTGGCTTCACAACATGTGCGTCATTACCTGACCATGCAAGCACGTGCTGTCTTGTTTTGCTCCGCTTGGAATCTCGGCCCGGTAACAGTTTCTGAGTTGTGACGACAAGTGAGGTCTATTCACACGTGTTGAGATAGCGCAATTCGATCCCCGAAACTGTACTGTTTTGTCTTCGTTTGGGTTTCATTGGCTTCCACACTGTCGTACTCGTGTGCACCAAGCTGAGGAACAAGGCAAAGTTTAAACTTCGTTCCGGTGTTTTTCTCTATGTGATAAGAACGAACAAGTGCAACAGGCGTAACGCTTAAGTAAATGTTCCTGCGCTTGAATTAATGCCTTCAGTTGAAGTTCAGATTGTATAATGATAGGAAAACATCATGCGATCATGCAAAGGAAACTTTCCGCCTTTACATGCAGACCCTTTTTATCAACCTGTGTTGACCAATGAAACAAGATGAAACTGCCTCACTTTTGGCAACCGATTCCGCGATTCATGCACGTCTGTTATCTCAGGACTGGAGCTATCTTCATTGCTTACTTTTTAAAGAATGGCATTCGCTTAGACGGGAAGGGCTCCATATTTTGGTTGTTGTTGCAGTAAGGTTAAGGACAACTATTTAAACTATACCACATGGAGATTACATCAACAGGCTTTGTTTTTTAAATCACAACAGCCTGAGCACAAAACATAGCTAGTGAAGGGAGATACATCTGCTTGTACGGTAATAGCTAAGTTGCGATTCCCAGATGTCGAGTTATTGAAACTGGATGTCTGCAAGGGCGTAGTGACTATTTTTCCAGTGGTGAGTGAAGAAAACTCGCTGGAGGTGAAAATGAAATGTCCGGTTGTTTCTATGCGGTGAATCAAACCAAAGGGAATACATACTAACACAGCTCTATAAGACGGGCTAGTGCACAAGTGAGTCATACGGAATAGTGCAGTTTTAGCAAGCAGCACAGCCAACATATATGAAGCCTCTCTTACCAAAAAACGTGTTTTGCGAAACTCACTTGTCTATAGACTTCTAGCACTATAGGTCTAACTAATTGAAATTGAATATTCTATTCACTGAAGCAGAAATTCCGTTACCTGCCAGTTTACTAAATGTCGACGTAGTGATAATCGGTCTAGTCAGTTATCCGCCAATAGGAGGTTGCTTTCTTCGAATGATCTAGTCTTTGTTTTCTAGAAATAATGTTGCAGTCAAACCACTTATCTGTTTTAAATAAAAAACACAAACCGTTGGACTAAATTGATAAGTGAGACGCTGGTTCTAAACCCAATACGAATCTTTTAGCTGTACTAGTTAGTAAATTTCTTGACTGCGTACTTTCAGATAAGTTTAGCAGCAAACAACACCACACCTACTCCATCATCTACAGTGGTTACACTGATGCTTAACACATCTTCGTCTGAAATTACACAAGAAAAGTTCGCAGAAGAGGTCATGACTTTTGGATGGGGACTCTGTCAGTGTTTTATCCACGTTTGGCTTACCTTAAAAGTTGATAAACCGAAAAAGGTAACTTTACAACATGCCAGCCATCGCTTGTTGACATCAGCCGATTTATCACATTTTCCGCTTACCAAGGAATCAATATAGAAGAACAAGCAACGTTCACACTTTTTCATTGTTACGCCCTTATTATTTCCCTGCCCCACTTATTAATCACACTCCCTTAGATCCCAGATGCAGGCACAACAGCCCTGTACACTGTGCTCACGCCATGTTTTCTGTATCACATTCTCTAACACATAAACCCTCAGGTGAATTAGTCAGCAGGGTGTCGCTGCACACACTTTACATAATTTGTCACTGATATGTGCTGCATTTCCGAAACTTGAGTACAGGATTCAGTTGCACCGATTGAGTGGCAATAAGGCGCCGGTATTTACTACTGATGTGTTGACGTGATAACAAATACGTTCTAATTGGAACATGAATAGCTAAAACAAATAAAGTGTGATGTTGTTTAGCATGAGCCGAGCAGTTTTGTCAGCAGAAGTGCGTAATCGTCATTCAGAAAAATGGAAATATTAACTCTAATTTAAACCTGACAAAACGAGTGTTGGTAACTTGTTTCCTGAGTAAAGATAAAGGACACAATTTATTTTGTTCTCCTCATTTTATGGACAATAAAAAGAACCGGACGTTTCTGTTAATGTGGTACAACAGTGTTTAAGTTTGTATCCAGCAGGTTTAGCCACGAAGAGGATAATATTCCTTGTAATTCACGGTGGCCTAGTTGGAGGAATCATTGAGAATTTTTGATGAGCGAATTCATTCAGCGCTTCTGAAAGCGCGAACTCGACAACTCATGTTCTAAATTTGTTTCCCAAAAAAATTGTATGGCATCTGAAAGAAGCAGTTTTCCACAGTATTAATAAGAGCGTACAGCACATTTTCTTAACCTTCAGAAGAGCGCGAGTAACTGTTTATCCAAAGCATTTATCCTCTAACTTGAGGTAGAAAAGATGTCTTATAGTAGTGTTTTTCCTGCTTTCTTTGATCATGGATGTAAAATTTTAAACAGAGATAGTCAAGGTAATTTACGGGAAGGAAAACAAGTGAACTCCCAGGGAAGTCTATTGGTTGGGGTCAATTCTAAGGTAGTCATCAGTGCTGAGTCAGCAAATTGTTTGCGCACGGAAAGTGTGTTGATTCCAGTAAACCTTACAGCACTTTCACGCAGACCCATCATCGTGTTGTATTTTATGAATACTGGCTACTGTTTTGTCATTCCTGGGGATCTCTCAATGTTTTTTAGCTATTGTTTTTGAGAGTTCTAGGTGGGTTCTGTCGATAGAGAGGGCATCACAGTTGCACGTAAGCTGGCAGATAAAATAGGAGGTAAGAAACTAGGATCTGCCTTGTCCACCAGACTTGCCTCAAATCTCAATGAATCTATGTGCGCTTGATAGAAAAGAGCCTGAAGTGACTTTATCACATGCCTTATACGCAAGTGTATCCTCTAACTTGTTAGAAATTTGTTCTTTCACGTCAGCATCCTTTTAAGTAACATCTAGAAAGATTCACTGCCTTCGCTTTAACAACAGACGGAGCAGTTCAACCTTCCTGCCAGTATTCACATCATTGTCTTCCCAAAAATAGGGAATGAGGCTCAGCCCAGTATCGAGTTATGGGAAAAGGGACCAAATGTTTTGTACAATGACGAAATCTATATAGCGACAGTTTGGGATGAATATCGTCAGCAGTCAGTGTGGCAAATTTCCTTCCGACGTGATAAATATGGCCAGGGTTGTCGTTTGAGCACTAGGCAACAACTTGCAATATTATAACCCTCCATAAACACAGAAGCTTATGAAAGCCACTTTGGCGCTTTCCATATTGCGACAACACTCATGGAAATGAGGTAACAGTGCGTGATTAGGCGGATAAGAGAATTTAGGTCCAACTGGTCGGTACTGATTCCGTATACGTTAGGAACAAATACAAAGTAGTCAGCAACCATGTATTCACTAACTATTCAACTGATAGGCGCCGAAAGCTCTGGGTTACTCGATCCGGTACCACTGGAATAAATTTTCGGGTAAACAAGTTTTTGCTTAAGTAAGTTGCCCTATCCTCGAAGAAATATTCTGCAACCCTGTTAGAAGTTTGTTAACTTTGGACCATCTTCTTTTCTCCACTTAAACTTGCTGGAAGACATTTTTCAGCAAATGTCCCCGCTGTGGGCGTACTATTCTCTCTACCTAACCGACAAATATAATCAGGGAATATCCGTCGTAATTAATTCTTTTCGTTGAGCCCGACGTAAGCATTTTCACATCCAAACCATGGAAAATTAGTCTCGCAAATATGTTTGTGATCAGGCAAACTTACTATTTAAAAATGGCATGAAATTTGCAAAGTTCCTTGGGCATAAACATTTCCGAATGATGAAAGTGTTGATTACCATCTAATCTCATGGTTCTATCAAAGCCATATCCTTTCTTAACGACGACGTTTCACTTAATTACTCAGTTCGTTCATACCTTCCTCCCTGTATCCACGGTTAAAAATGTAATCAAAAACTGAAGTTTTATGGGTGAAAGATGGAGCAGATCTAGGGTCAGACTGTAGGACCGTTAAACGTAAAATATGGCCAAATTTTGCGTCAACTTTAATGCCTGTGCACTATTTATCAGCCCAAAGGTACTCATTTTGGAAACACATTCGCTTTTGAGATATAAACTTCGGCAATTCACTTCCAAAATTTTCAAAATTCACACGCTTGTATAAATTAAGTTTTTAAAAGGCGCTTGGAACGTAGGGTGATACTGAATGACCAGCAGTAAAAGACGCAATATAGAGTGCGATAAGTTGGCTCACGAATCCAAGGCTGGTTTTAGGGAGTGATGCTCAAATCTTAACGTGCACGGTCCGACCGTGACCATTGTAGGGATCATTCCAAGCGACCGAATACCTAGAAAACTCATCCATGGTAATCAAAGCAAAGGAAGCAGTGAGAATTCATCGGAAAATTTTGTTACATCAACTAACCAGGTGGCGGAATTTGTCGATTCGCTGAATATTAGCTATCGGAGAAGGGTGGAACATGGGAGAAAATCCATGACAGTAGGATAATACAGTAGCAGCAACAAATGTCACATAAAGTAAACTAACATATTTGAATTCCGGCTCGAATTCTGTGCTTATCACATTGGCTTTGGCCTAGTCTTGTAATGCAAAACACAGCATCCCCTATGTTGAGGATATGGCCGCTGGAAGTGAACTGTGTTCACGGCAGAATATTGGTGCCCCAATGTTTTTTGATGGTGGAGACGGAAGCACTGGCGACTGCAGTGAGTTAGTAGCAAGTGTTTGCGACTGACTGCTAGCGGTAAGGGAAGCATGTTAATAGAAAAATGACTATCATTTTGATTCGGCTGGGTGGATGCAACAGGACTGGCAGAACAGTTACCAGCTTCCGCCGTTTAGCGCAGAGCTACGAGACTCCGAAACACATCTGAATTCATAGCGCGTATAAATTATATTTTCTTTGTTTCGATGCACAGTTCAGCTTTGATATATCTTGCGCTATGATGAAGTTATCTGTGGGATGGGATTTTTCCTTGCGCTTAAAAAAACAACATTAAAACAATCAAGGAAAGACAAAGGTCCTTAACAATTTTGGTTTCGTCCACCCAGTATTTCCACAGAATGTTTTATATCAGCAACCTGTAGAGCGACTGTCCTTACTTGAAGAGCAATCATCCACCGAGAAAGGCTTCCTTTTTCGTAGCAGCCTGTCTTATGGGGAAGTTTGGCGTACAGGGGACCGAAATGATAACACACAGGATAAGTTTGTCCACCCAGATTACTCCGTTATTTTTCTTTACACATTAAAGCGTGCATAATGAACACTCCTCCACCACGGCGAACAGTTCAATCCCTTTGGAAAAAAACACTCTTGAGCGCAACCTGTCTCCCAGTTCAAATAATTTAATGAACGGACGACTTGGTCTAATCCTGAAAGCACCCAGACGTCAACAGCAGCCGCTTTGCACCAGGCAGTTCTAAATCTGATCACTAGCTCAGTGTCATATCCGTTCCTGACAGCTTTCAGGATGCGCCATTGTAGGCCATATTTTGAGCGCTAAATACCCTGCTTTAAAACAGGACAGACAGTCCATTTCTCCAGTGCTATTTTCAAATAACCCATGAATTTGGAATCGTCAGCAGAAAAGGATAAATTGCGGAGTAAATGTCCAGTAAACTAGGTGTGGATGACACTAAGCCTGTGGTCGGTCTCAAGCCATACCGGACAGATTACTCACTAGCTTGCCTACAGAAGATTTTTGCTTAAAGTCTCATTTACGTCCCTAATATTTATACGTGATTCGCTGCTTCTCACAACAGCGAAATTCCATTTTATACCTGGCAGTGCGTTGGGTGGGCCCAATGTATTTTCCCTAAACTAGACTGGGGTTCGTGGTACAAACACCCATCTGACTGAATGTCACAGTTTGCAAAACGTAGACACGGCTACGGCACTAGCGTCTGAGTGATTTTCGCATGCGTGTGCCGTTATTCATGAGAGAATTTCAAAGGTTGTGACATGATACGACGCGCAAGAAAAAGCCCAACTAGTGATATTGTTGCGCGATTGGCATCCGAACATACACAACCCCAGCTGCTCCACCGCCGAATCAGTTAGCTGGTCATTTATTCCGGCGGATTAATTATTCTATCCAAAATAATGTGCCTAGAATATTAACTACTTCTCTCTAAACCGACTACAGTATAAAAACAGATAGTTATTATTCGGCGGTTTCTTAGGCTCTGTATAACAATGAAATGTTCTTGTCTTTATTGCCGAATTACAGCGGGCGGGGATAGGTTCACTGGCTGTTGATTGAATTTCCCTCTCCAGTATTTCAGGATAAATTTAACTCTGCTAACGAAGAAGTTGGATGTTGAATTGGCTTGAGTTCTCAATAATTACTTAAGGAGAAGACAAGTAGTCATCCATGAATGGTAAACACTGAACTGCGTCTCTCCTTACGACTTGGCTGGACGCATTTGGCGCTGTATGACTTTCGTGAGCATCCGATATTCAGTATAATTTGTGTAAGTGGAGCAAACTGTCTGAACACATTTATTGTACTAAGCAAGAAATAAAGAACTTGGGTGACGTTGTCAGCATAAGTTATCTGCTCATACTCTTGAATTTTGCCACCCAGCTGGCTGGATGCCGAACTTTCACTCTGACCGCAAACTAGCGTTTTGTTTAATACTTCATGTTGGTCTGAACATGCAAATATAAATAAAATATTTCATTGAGAATGTGTGGATAACCAGGCAGCTTTTCCTTGATAAAACACTGAAGCCTTTCCAACCATGGTTAATGAGTGGGATAGGTCTATAGAGGTTTATGGCAATGCCGTGCACGTAAAAGTTATCTTTGTATATCTGATTCTCGACCCGGCCTATTCTCAACTGTAAAAATGAACAGACTTAGACCGTCTGACAAGTGAGGTGGGCTAGCAGACACGCAGGTTTTAAGTTCAAGATTCTGAAAACTTTCCCTCTGAAAGACAGGCGCGGTTTGCATAGTGCCTCACTCAATTTACAACCCAGTGATTTACATGACTTTACGGATGAACGGCCATCCATTTCATCTAAAATAAACTGAAGTGAATAAAAATATCCCTTTGGATTTACAAGTATGATTTGATGAGCAACGCTGAATCTTCTTGCAACAGAGACTGGCAATCTTCGTAAGAAGTCGCTGTTTGACATCCTAAGGTTATGAACAGCGTGAGCGTCGTGGATATCTCTGATAAACCCATTCGGCGCATGAGAGAGCAAGTTTGGGCATGTTTGTCATAATATCATGATAAGTGATACAAAGATTTTCAGGTAAAGCGGTGTATTTTGTTGCCGCTTGTTCTGTTACTCTCACATCCAGACAATCTCCTAAGAGAAACAAGTGCACCCATTTGATTTCATTTAACCAGTATAGGTTCTGCGAACATTCCCCTGACTCCTGCCGTAGCTAGAAATCAACTTTTAGGAGCCTAAAGTTTAGTTGTGGTCCAAGGATTCTGTCATTGCAAAAAAATATATCCCATGATCCAGTAATCTTTAGAAGGCAATTCATCAATGTTCTTCCCACCACCGGGCAAAGGAATGCAATGTTGCTACCAGTTTATCGAAGCTTCACGGAACTCCACAAATGGAGTCAACAGCTGCTTGTTTTGGGTGGAAAGAAACCAGGCAACCCGACTGGCTGTTTGTTCACCTATCATTTGGAAAATAAGATTATATTAAGCTATAAATGGTATATTCCGAAATGCAGTCATATAAAGTAAGCAATAGTTTGCAACATGAATAACAGTGAATGAATATATGTGGAATTTTGTGGCTGATATTCGGTGGGCGACAATTCAAAATATGGGTAGCAGCCGCTCACTGATGACGTGTCATCGACCGGGCGATCCGTAAGAGATTCCGCTGCCAAGCTCAGCGAACAAACCAACAGCCACGTGGCTGGCATGAATTTCAGTTGGATTTGCTAGTCAAGCGAAGCTAAATCAGTCGACGGCTAGGCACGTTAATATGTCGACGATTATTGCGGAACCAGGTGTGCTGCTAAGCGGGTACCACTTATTCCAAAGTAAACCCATAAGTGTGTGTTGATACGACGCACACAAGTTACTTCAGTAAATGGAGAAATACCTTACGGTAGTTTTTTAGGAAATCGGCATTTTGCACATAGAAGAAAATTCCAGTTTCTTCTGATATGATTTTTCAAAATTGTTTCGGGTAGCCTCTAGCGCAAGTAGTCACCCAGTAGGGAAGTCGTATGATACTGATATTTTCCTTGTTCATGAAATGCTGTAGAAGTAGCTTCCTCGTATCTACATAGCTTATTTTATTTTTATTATTTTACTTTATTTATTCGAGCAATGACACCTACAAGCATATTTTACCTGCTTTTTCAAGGAATGGGTTGGCTTACCGCGAATACGTTGGCTAAGCACACACTGGCCAAACAAGTGTCTCGGGGTTTACCCAGTTTCTTTGGAAAGTTGATGTTTTTCTCACTAATCCATCATAATCAAGAATAAAACCTAATAAATCTGAAATAATACTCCACGATAGCAAGCGTACTGTTTTACATTATAGGGGCGAACTGAAGTGTCACTTTGACACTACTGACATTGCTCATCAACATTGCCATAGTCATCACTTACATTTATCATGATGAAAATAGTACCTGTCAGCTACGTAATCGTAATCATCATCGATCAATATTTTACACAAGTGTGTTAAGCATTTTAAACAGAATAAAAACAATGAAAGTTATGTTATGTGCTTTCTGGAACTAATCAAGACAAGGTTTTTTATTTGTAACTTTGACTTGTTTAATTTGTAAACACAGTTACTGTATTGTTCACTGTTATTTACTCAATTTGATCTCAACCATTCGACGACAGCCCCCATAGTACTTTTGTAAATATTCTTAATTCCTTTGCAACAGAATAAGTTTTCAACAAAAGGTATACACAATATAAGTTGTTACGGGTGGTCTTTTGCATTCAAACTGCATTCGTCAAAGGCTTGACAAAATGTGAGGGTTGAAAAGCTTGCTGTACACACTGCAAAAAATATATGAGTTCAAGCACATTCCAAAGCCCTTATTTTCGTTTGCATTGGGTTCTTGGGTCCATATCAAACATTTACCATGTGCCGATGCAATGTCCTCCGGACTTAAGTGGTTGGATCACGTTCACGGAATGTACTTCTATGCATTGTGTGCAGTCTTTAGCAGCCACAGTGCCTGTGTTTTTCCAGTCCTTTTGCTTCATTTGCTAGCTCAGTTACATATAAATCTGCTCGTCACGGATCACAGGAATTTCAGCTTGTATTTTGCACTGATCTCATAGCCCTTGATAGGGCTAAGACTATGTTGGGGAGTCGTGAAGCCAGCAACTAAGGTCACGGTATTTTGGGAAATTTTTTTCCGTCTAACGCATCTAGCCGTCACTCCCACTTGTTTTGTTATCTTTTTTCTCTACTCAGCTGCCTGAATTCACTGTGCTCGGTTAGATCACATGTCTTCTGGTAGCTTTGGAATGTATCAAACATGGTTAAGCACCTGCTTTAAGCGGAGTCAAAACGATTGACTTCGACATGCACATTGTCATCCTCGTTCGTTAACTTTTGCAAACGATCAATCTCCAAAATGTGTGGTCACTATGTGCAGCAAGGTAAAATAGCTACTAAAATCAACAGTCTTTTTAATAAATTAGCAACCTACTAAGATCACATCAGTTAGCCTCAAAAGACGCGGATATCTGCACCCACTGACAGATTTATGGTGGACTCTAAAGGATGGAATTTTTGAATGTGGAAATGTGGAATTCTTATTACGGTATGCGGCGAACTTCTGACGCCAAGTCCCTAAGATACTGTGTAGAAAAGAACTGGGTACTACGCACTCAATGGCAGCTTCCAGTAGATGAGGTAGTGGTCAGCCTTGACTGCCAACGCACTGTTTAACAGCAGTTTATGGTGATGACCGTCAACACCACAATCTTGATGATTCCCAATTAGAAGTGCATCTGTCACGACTACAATCATTTCACTTAACGGCGCATAGATAATTTGAACTGTGAATTTTTAACTCCCCAGCCTATATGTTTTATGCATTCATTTTTCACATTAGTCAAACACTGTGTGGGAAAGGTGTGACATACGTGACTTCACTATGCATGCTTACAGTTTACAACAAATACCGCCCACTACCGCTTGTGTTGTAGACCCAAAATGGATGTTTTATTACGTTGAGGACAAGGTAACATTATTTGCTTGAAAGTGCATATTGTTTTAGCACGTTCAGTTGCCAGAAAATAATACATGAGCAAAAATGACTCAAAGAAAGTCAAAACTGTCAACCAGACTGGGGCTTCCTTGATCGGCAGTGACTCTTTCGGTGATCTGTGTCCGAAAGTCACACACGCTTCGAGATTATAACCCGTTTCTTCCAGGAAGCTTTCTCATGTGCTTTTTAAGAAACAAGGACGCAAAAAAGTTTTTTTTCAGCGACTGCTCTAAGGCCTTTTTAGCCAATCTCTACATCAATGTTTTATGAAAATTATGCTTTGGATTACGCCTTTAAAAGCACTTTCACTGTCATCCAACGAAAACCAGTAGCATAAGCCTGGGCTGCAAACGTCTAGTCCAAACCACTGGACCGCTTATGATCCGCTACTTTTTCTTTCACCATGATCAAGTTTCTAACCACACACTGAGGTATTTCTCAACCATGTATCCTGACATGACCGGAACAAGAAGTTTTTGACTGTAGTGCAGCATACACAGGGTACGTTGCCGATTGCACAAAGTTTCTTTCGGGAGATATGTGCCTTCCAAGGATCACATGCCTTCTAGGCCTAGTTTTTGTTTCGCTAAAATTGAGCAGCACCAACAGTTAGCACTGAACGCAATGTGGCAAGATGCCTCAAAGTGTCGTGCTAACATTTCCGATGAATTTTTCTCTTTGCTGACCAAAAAGTAGGTTCATTTCTCGTGTAGTCCACGTCCCATTAGTGCTGTTTCGTAATTCTCCTACCGGTTTTAAACCAACTAAGGCTTTATTAAGGATGAAATGCGGGTATTAAATGTCGTTAGTATTGTATGTGGTAATCGGCCTTTTGTATCTGGACGATGAGTAATGGAGTGACACTTCGGAACGACGTATTAAATATGCGATATTACGACACTAATAGTTCGAATGTCGTTTCTTAAGGAAAACACAAGGAAATAGCGACTAGATGTAACAGTATCCCAATGATTCTCCAAAGGTTAGCGATTGAATAAGCATGCTATATACCATAATGTTAAACGACTCGAAGAAGTTGGCCAAATCTACAATAGAGGCATTAAAATATGGAGGAACAATACGCTTTTCAGTGTAGTCTGAAACCATTGGCAAACGGCCTAGCTCTTCGTTGCTTTACTTTGAAGTCAGCATTATCAAAGCTAAACAAATAAACAAGCATTGTCGTTTACGTGCTAAGGATGCAAGGAACTAACATAAAATGACCTTATTCAAATCTCAACCCTTGATATTTATCTATTTTAGAGTCAATTGCAGATGGGCGTAGCAAGACGCAATGCGTTCATCTCCGATGGCATTTTTATCCCCCGGACTGGTGTGAATGAAAGTGTAAAGCAGTCGAAAATTCACACATGGCACCTTATGGACACCTTACCCCCATCTGCAATTATAAAGATACCAAAACTTACCTCACAGGCCCATGGACTAATAGCTTCAGAATGTGCTGGTTAAACCTGAGATTCTACATCAGTGTTGCGTTCCCACGCAATTGTGTGAGAGGGAACACATGGCGTGGCAGCAAAACGCCAACTAGTAACGAAGTGTGTGTCCATCGTCCTGTTTCGGCGAAGTTTTCCGGACTGAAATATCTCCTCTCTGGACCTGATTACTTTAAGTAGATTAGAAAATGAACACGGATTTATAGGCAATCATAACAAAACGCATATTGTCTAGAGGTTACACACCAGTCCCAAGGCTCCTGAAAACCCTTAGACAACTCAAGATCGGTTTCGCCCTTCCTGGGGATCAGCAGGTAGACGCACCCCCTAGTTTCCCTCACAATCATGTTTTACTTGAACCCCTATTGCTTTTGCCCATGAAGGCCTAGTGATAAATAACTAATTAATATTTTTAGACCAACTATCTAAGTACTGCCTGTGCTAGATTAGGTGGTTGGGGACGGACAATCGTGTACTTATTCGTTTGGCTAAATAAAACTAAATGATTAAAGTGCACACTTCATATACTACCACAACGATCCTAAGGATCAGAAACTTAATCTGATCTTCTAATTAACAGTAAGCTTCTCCCCATTCTTTTCTTATGCCGTCCGTTTTATTAGTCCCAACTGGCAGCCTCGTTATTCCTGAGCTTATGTGTTTCCGAAGCAGGATAGAGCATATTACTCAGTGTGCAATTAAGTAGAGACGGGAATCATCAGTTAACCTTTTTTATACTGATCCCTGGTTGGTATTGTCTAATTCAGCCCAAAGTAATTCACTCACTAAAATCTTTGTTTTTGCCTCAGGATGACTATGTTTAAAAACTGTTCTAAATAATGTAGAACAGTCATCATTTATTTGTGAGCTGATCAGATGTAGCAAAGTTATTTGAATGTCTTTCATAATACTTACATTGTCACTTATTTCTATGTTCTGTAACCTAATAAGCAGCACAAAGCTGCTGCAAACTTTGGTCAGCCCAAAATTCAGGATGTCTTGTTCACCCGGTATTAACGGAAACCACCGATATCACAGCGCCCGCATCAAGTTCTCCAGCATTTATTGTGTGGCATAGTATCAGACAATTGTCAGCATTACTTGAATATTTTTCTGGTAAAGTGCTAGGTGCATCAACTAAATGGATCATGATTCGGTTCAACGATGAATCTCAAATGAGTCTATCGCATGGCTCTATAACTTTAAAGTAATAAAAACAGAAGTCAATCCATCTCAGTAAAGTAGTGTACCTTATCTTCGGATCTTAAATGCAGCAAAACGGGACGGTAAGTAGAAAGCTGTTAAGCGTGAAGCACTCTCGGTGGATTCAAATTTATATTATATTAATTTATACTCTTTTACGTTAATTTGTACGCGTTTACATAATTACTGAGCTTTCGTGACAAAGTTTTGTCCCTTTCTTGGTCAATTAAATTACCCAGGCTTAATTACGAAAATGGATTTTCTTCAGATCTGTTACAGAACAACGTAGGTGCAACGTTCTACGACGCACGAATCAGCAACTACACACAATTTGTCTTCCTGCCGAAGCAGCTGGCAATATTTGTTGTGGGAAACACGTAAGTTGAATTCTGACGACTCGATACTTTCTAGCCCATGAATAAAGCTCATTCTTTCAAATATCTGTAACCTCTGTTGTATAGTTCTGAACACAATTCCATAGATGACAAAAACCACGAGATTTGCGGTGCACTGGGTAGTTGCGCCAAGCCTGAGCTGCAGCGGAACGCCTAATGCTATAGTAATAACACTGATCCGAAAATTAAATAGGATAAATTTCCCGGGCAAAGCCGGCTGATCTAAGCACTTGTTACTAACCTTTCTATTTCATATATAACAATCATTTCATATTTGTAAGGTGGATTGGTTAACTGATTAGTAGCTCCAGTCATTTTTCCTGAGAAGACTTTTCAACTTAGTGATATACGGAAGAATAATACTAACATGAGGAGAACTTTTCTTTCCATGGTCAAGTCAGCGTTTTTTTCGTAAGAAACATTTATTCAGGAAAGTTATTGCGAGACAGCTTTGTAATTTTCCCTTCTATCACGATTTGTCTGTTCTGAGGGAGCAGAGTTACTGACCAACCAAGCGAAAAAAGATTGCATCTACTTTACAAGATTTTATCGTGAACAGAACGTCTACTTTTTTAGTGGTTGCTAATTTCTTCTTTGAACTAGGTCTAAATTTTCTTGCTAAATATAATAAAGGAAGCCAATTTCTTCAGTTGGAAAGCTTGTCGAGGCACGAAACTAGGTGGTTGGCTCGTGTTTGAACCTACCCCATTCTTTTTTAGTCTTGTGTGGAAGAACAATTATTCTGATGACTACGTCAGGATATCTTTTTTGTTCAGCTGGAAACGACTAAGTATCAGTGATTAAGCAAGACTGAACAAATGAATTGAAAGATTGCAGAAGCACAGCCTGTTGATTACTGACAAACATGGTTGATAATACACATTGGGGATTATCGCAATTAAGTATTGGGTAAAGGCCCTCGCTCTTAGGATAAGACGTTCATATAGAAAGAATGAGATGGGGATGAGAGAGGCAGGGGATAAGTTACCGACTTTGCATGACTGGGTAATATTACTAAGAATATAGTGGAGTCCTCAGCTGTATTTTGCTTGTGAAAGATTACCGAAAATGGAGTTTTTTGACTCCCAAAAATTATGGCTTTGTCTATAAAAAGGGCTTTAGTTTAAATCAGGCAGCATCAAAAATCGGATAAGATGCTAACGCGCGTGGTTTCTCCTAGGAAGTACCGTAATTTACGGGTAAGAAAAGATAATATAAAGCCATGAAATCTCATATATCTATTGTTCGGTTACAAGGCATGGTCAATGAATTTTTGTATTAATTGGTAAATTTGCTAAATGTATTGGTTTTTCAAGTGACAAATCTCAAAATCTCCTAGACCTAACTAGTCTCATTAGTCTAGCTTTCTAATGCGGTTATTCCTAGCGCCCGCAGTCTGCCGATGATTTATTTACCACCTGTACGATCAGAGTTCACTACCTACAGCGGTTTTCGACTGATAAGGTCAGACATTTTTCCAGACAAACTCTCACTGATGAATATCAGGAATTTCTACCAAATTAGTATAGCCACAAATCTAGAACGAAGGTGAACATGTACCCTGGTCTTTTCGTGAGACATTTTTGGACCGCCTCAGATGAACAAAAATTGTGGACTGGCATGTGAATTCCGGCAACATCGTCGAAATGCATGAAAACTAATTTTCGGCAGTGGGAAAATAAGAGACGTCATATTGAATGTGGAATATTGGCATGAAGTGATTACATTTGAACAGCACTTATGGGTAAACGTATCTTTATTATCTCAGGCAATTACCTTAAAAAATACATTCGGTGACCTTAGCTGGCTTAACAGTGGCATGATTGGTTGAGCTGGTTAAAGCTCATTTGGATTTTCAACGGTAAGTTACCAGAAACAAATGTTTAAGAATTTTTGGCCGGTAAGTCGATCCCCCCTACTCTAGTGAAATCGTGTGGATCTTCTGGCATAACACATGTGGAGAGTGGTTTGTTAGTGTTTAAGTCGATGGCGCCCAAAAAGTGCGTGAAAGAAAATTATTGTGCACAAACTATATAATTTTTATTCGGTCGAATAAATAATTTTTTTACCGCAAATACTTTGATCCGCATGATGGAGATGACAAATATATCCGAGCTTTATTTCTGGAAACTTGGTTTACGCAACTCAGATGAACATAACGGCAATAATTTCAAGGCTCAGTTTTCGCCAGAGTTTAGATAAACAGGTTTTTTCTCCTATTGGTGGGGGCTTGCTGATAGAATGCATTTAAAGAGAACCTCATACACAGTCGAACGATCCACTTATGTATCACTGGGATCTGTACATAATCTGGAAGCTGGTTAACGGTAAAGTTGGCAAAATTGTTAAGGCCGGTATCATACAAATTCAGTTATTTTACCACGTAACACACCCTCTTGAATACAAAACGTTGTTCTTGTGTCCGAACATATATTATTTCGAAATTATGTCCAAACTGAAAAGCATATAGTTTGTGATGTCGAAATCTCTAAATTTTCGGAAAAGAACTGGCAGGTCAGGATTTAATCTTTCTATGCTAAGTAAAGCTTCATGTAAATAAATGTTAGCTTTCCTAAATATAATCATGACGTGTCCGAAGAAACGACGATAGCTATATGTACCCCCAGCATAGGTGCTACTGTTTTTATCAAAGTCCTCAGTCATTCTGCTTGTTATAAGAGAAGGTGCAGTCAGCACACGTTGTCGTAACGTCAAGATTTTGGTCAACGCAGACCTTGCTCTCTAGATTTTGTGCAATCGAATTTACAGTAACCTGAAACCTAAAAACGTTTGGAGTAAATCATTGCAAGGCTTGTTTTGCAAGCATTATTTGTAGGTACACTTTGCGATTTTGACCATGGGTTTCACTCTTTTAATGAGTCCAGATTAGCAGGCAAGCATAGCTAGGAGCGTATGACGACGGAAAGCCTGAGAATCATTGTGATTGTTGTCGATTATGTCCTTTTATTCGTTCAGAATTTTAATTCATTTGTGAGTTCAACCTCATCATGTGGGACAGAGGCTGGTTAATGCAACATTTGTCGCAGTTATGATGTTATGAAACCCAAGTGTTTTATGGACATATATTTTCACTGAGCGCAAAACATAAGCTGGGGAACTGGAGTGAGTGACCCTCAAATAAACGATAATCTATCAGCGCGTGTTACGCAGTAGTCCAGTATGCTGTAGTTCATACGAGTTTCAGTACGGAGCAAACGCATGCAACTTGTAGTATTCTGATCACTATCTACTTACCAACCAGTTTTTGGGGAGATTCGCTCCAAATGTACCATTTTCAAGCTGAAACCTTCTATATACACCAATGAAAAACGTTTCCCTCTATCACCGAAAAGCTACAACTTCTCAGGCTCGAATAAAGGACATGGGGCGTAACTAGAGGAAATAACATACTGAGATCGGTGCGCTCCAAGCACACTCATTTGCATTTCTCGAAAAAAGTGAAGTGAACCGAATTTTGCGCAGCTTATTAAGACCAGATTCTGAATCAGCTCAGATGTGAGGAGATAGGACGCGCGCTGGATGACGTTTCCTTAACAATTAAGGTAAGCGACACTCAAGACTCATGAGGAGTCGTCCATAAAATTCTGTTGCAATATTTTGCAGTTTTTTCATTGATGTTTTGGATTTTGAGCCCTGCACGAAACAGTGACACAAAAGTCAACACTTTTGACAGGAGAATCCGCCTTATGTTAGTGCCTAGACTTTGAACCATGCACATCTTAGGACACACGAGATCGTTCTTAATATCAAAGGCCGTTGTCACTTGCGGAGAGTAACTTTCTCCAAAAACTATTCTGATCTTTGTGCAACAACCAGTCAATAATACAACAATTTTCTGTTGTTTAAGAAAAGACGTTTGTTTTGATCTTCATCAAATTTGCATTTTATCTAGTTTGCTTTTTTCTTCTGCTTTATCTGATAGGGAACGTGGGATTTACGATCTCATCTCAGTGAAATGTTCAATCCCTTTGGTCATTGATTTACTGAGCACCAGTATTATACTAATTATTATGTGTGTGACACAGTAATTTCTAACCTGTGGTTTCCTTTATTTGGTTCTAGAGCAACTATTCTCAAGTTGGATATGACGTCCTTCTTTTTAATGGACAGTTTCACATTACCACAACCCACAAAGCCGAATACTGCCTGCCGCGATCCGGTACGTCAGTCACCATTGTTGAGTCTCTTTTGAAGAATTAGGTTGCAGTTTACTATGCTTCGACCGCTTGATACTGCGGCAATCGTTTGCTATACAGATATAAAACGCATAAAATCCTAACCACATTTTTAATTCTTCCGCAAAAGTCACTTCACTAGGACAATTTTTGGATAAATTCTAAATTACAAGACCTGTTTCAACACCTAAAGATTGCCAAAGTACCTTCAAGTATTTGCATCGTATCCACAGCATTTCGCATTTTTTATTCGCCCCTTTTGCTTGGCTTTAGTCATCCATTTTTCCATCACTGGAAAGTCCTGGCACCGATTTGTAGGTGTATCTGAAAATTTGTTAAAACGAACAGACATGAAGACTCAGATGTGGAAATCCAGATATATGAATAATCTCACACCAGTCTCGGGTATTTCAGTCATGTTCAAAAGCAGGCATGAGGCTCAAGCGGTTGCGTACTACTCAGAACATTGACTTACAAGTGGTCTTTCCAAGATATCTACCGATATGACGGTGTCAGCTACTGGTGAGCCATGCGATTAGTCTGTGGTCGTGTCGAAGCTCCACTCCGAGTCTAATGGAAGGTGAAGTTTATTATGGAACTTGCGGAACTGCTTTGCAGTGTTCGTTTACAATTGCGTAATAGTCAATTGATATCCATGAAAGTTCAAGAAGACGCGTGAGAATGTTCAGTTATTAAAAAATATGTGCATATGAGACGTTCACTTTCTTGTCCAACAGCTTTTAACTGCTTAGTCGGTGTTTGCTAACAGACGACTTCGCAGCGAATGGTTTTCCTCCTTTCACCGATATGCCGCACTTTTCCTAATCTAGATGTCTTTGATCTAAAGTGCCTGGAAGTCTTAAAATGACGACAGTATAGCGGTTTACTTCGGTTGCATACTTACAAATACGAACTAGTTCCAAACTGTAGGTGAATACAGATTAAGCTATAATCTATATTACTGTTTTTTTTATGTTTACAGAGGAATTGTAAAGAAGCAACAGAAATAAGCCTGTTGGCTATGATGCCAAATGAACACATGGTATGGTTCTGCTACGTACATCATTTTCAATACTTGAACCGACCGCCTCAGCATGTGGAAAGTCGATGTATGGTGCCACAAGTACGTTTGTAAATGCAAGCACATCACATAAGTTACCCCGTCAAATTTAGCAACATTTTGTCATTGAGTCTGCGTCCAGCCGGCAGTTTAATTAGATCACGTGATTTTCATCGAGCCCATCGAAGGCACATATTGGACTTGATGAGTGGCTGAAGTGTGTATTAAATAAGCAAATGAGTCGAACAGTACATGAAAGCAGCCAAATATTCGCACCGAATTACAGGTGATTTGCAGAAATTTTAGAGATCCCCATGATGATTGCAAAGAACAATAATTTTTGTGCCACAATTTGGACAATATGTGTATGATTCATAAAACCGACAGAAAGAACACCCTCAATGGCGCTTCTAGTTTTCAGGTTTTGGCCTTCATCCGCTTCTCTTCTGCACCGAGCTGACCGCTTTATGTGAGGCTAGCCACACGTGTGCATCGTAATTAAGTTTTTGGTCTGGTAGAGTTGATACTCTGTTTAAATTCAGTGAACATCATCACGATCAAATGTATTTTTTAACTTAGCTTACAGATTCGGGGAACATAAAAGCGGCAACGGAAAATGCGTTTGTGTTATCTGAACCCTAGGTCATCATTTCGGAAAAGCCATCCTCTTGAAGAGTTATCTTACTGGTAATTAAAAGCAGCTGATGAGCGTTTGCAACGTTTTGGAGTTTGCGTAGGCGTCATGGGAGCATTGTGAACAGTGAATCAAGTACAACGGAAACGAGAACATCGATATCAGTCTGAATACCAATACTACTATCTTTTGAAGTCTGCATTTTGACTTGCTTTACAAAGGTGGCTTGTCCGTAATACAGAATGAAGTACACTAGCCTATGTGCGGGACCTTGTTGAAGACATCTTGATAATCCAAGGCATGTCCGACAATCTACACTTGACAACTGTTATAGCCATTTAAAATTAGTCTTTGACAGTTCAGGAAGATTTGTATTTCCAATCAAAGGTTGGCAATCTTGCCGAAGCTCTCGTTCAATGGGAAAATCCACATTTCAACTCACTTGACCCAAGACAGTCCGCAAGCATTTTGAACGCGGCTGATGGATACACATATATTTCGGCGTTTGCCCCAGACTATGTCCGAATTTTTCGAGCCCACATGCCCGACTGGAATGGCCGGGTAAATTGGACCGGAGCTCTGGTGACGGACAAAAGTCGTGTTTTCATTTCAGGTAAATTATACATTGGCCAGTTCTTGTATTGTGGCTACTTGTCTGGGGAAACCATAAGTTTACATAGCCCACCGAAGATGCAGTGCGATTATCCTAGTCAGGTTGCAATAAAATTAGCCGAGTATTGCATCCAATAATACCCTCGTTTATCTCAAGGTTTGCGCTCCTGCTTTAATTTTTTACTTTTGCTCTGGCACTTTCAACTCTGGTATATATAGTGACCGATTCCTCACGGTTGAAAGTATATAGAATGTTATGCCAACATTTCACTTAATCAGTTCTGGTGCGAGAGGTTGTAGATAGAAACAGACAATTACATTCTAAAGCTAGCGTCCTTTGTACAGAACCGTGGCGGCCAAAGGTATTGCTTCAAAATATTTGAGACACAAAGCTCACTTAAAAATATTGCTTATTGAAGCCCCGGTAGCTGATGGAATTTTTCGATTCATGACTCGTGAAAACACCAAGTAAAAAATATAGGATCTATCTAGTGGTTGGTTTTCAGTAAGGGCTAGGCAACTGATGAAGTGGTCGTCGTTTGATCCTCAATCTATTGGAGACATCTGCAGTAGAGCCAATCATGTCAATCTGTCTTGCCGTTGTGCCTCTAGAGCTGCAAAGCAACTGGTAAGTTACGTAGGCGTCTGAGAAGGCCTTGAGACAAGGTCGTGCTTTAGTAAAAAACCTCCGCCAAACAGTTTGCCAGTTACGTTGCGCGTAGACTCTATTAAATACCAAATTAAAAATTCTCTCTCGTGTCACTTGCCAGCCGATTTCCTTTGAGTCGCAGAAATATGTGTATATTCTTTAAATTTTTGAGGAGAAACAGCTGTATGTGTAACAACGAAGCACTCAGAGTAGCCATTATCATGCAACGTCTTTCTCAAAAATGCATCTCACCCATTCAAACTATCTAAATTACAAAGTCATTTAGACCAGCAATACAGGGTTTTCATCAGCCCACTCTTGAATACGATTATTGTAAATGTGTACACAATATAGCTAATACTCGCACCATGTGGCGGTCTGTAATACCAATGCCGGAAGCGAAACGTTTAACGTTGTTGTCAATCACGTTTTATCCGTTCTGTGTTGTAGGTGTCACCGTTAATGAGAGTGGGCGAAATATAATACTCCGATAAATATATTGTCTTGACTGATATGATGGGTATTAGGGACTCAGCTTTCGTAACCCCTGATTCATTAATTTTACCAAACAAATGGAGGAGATAGTGAATCATTCCATATCTTTTATTGACCACCGGTGACAATGATGTGACAACAACCCGACTGTTATGGGTTTTTCTATAAGGACTGACGCCCGAACAGGCAGCTTCCGTCAGCAGTGACACCCTCTGACCATACCAACAACAAGGGAGATCAACAGTCACATCTGAAATAAGGCTGTAGCAATACATCGCCAAATAGGCTCCTCAGAGAGCAACAGAATTTCCATTGGATTAGAAGGACTTACGGTGGACAGAGTGAGCTCTGTTACCAATAACGGATTCGTACATTGTCTAAACGATTGATTTGGATAGGCTTTTAAGTAATCATCACACCGAACTGTAACTAACCAATTCATATATACGTTGCTTCCGATAAAAGGCGCATAGGTTTGTCAACCAGCTGGATCTATACGCCACACTGGGCTCCACTTTCTTGCTTCTGAACAGCAAGTTACGTTTTTGCCTATCGTTCGTGTACGAAATAAACTGTCTCAGAACAAAGGAAACGTATATAATTCACATGATTGCTGCGGAATAGGCATTGTTCTTGAACACGAATGACCTAGTAATTTAGAAGCAACTACGTTGGGTCAAACCCGTTAGCTGAAAAGTATATCCACAATGTTATCCATTAGGTCACAGGTGATACGAAAGAAGTCCACATATCAGGATATCATAACTCCGTTCTTCTTAGTTTATGCCCTTGATGATCTAGAACTGCAAAGCAAATTAGTAAAATGCGGTAAGGTCAACCGCTTGATAACTTTGAGCCGATTTGGTGAAAGGCCAGGGCCTATTGGTTTTAGAGCCAGAAGTTAACGAAAGACATATGGAAAAATGAGTGAGATGACTGGGAAGAATAAACAGCTGTTCACTAAAGTTTGTGTAACACCATTAGTTTTTGAAAGTGCTTTATCCAATCACAAACTGGATTTAAAATTATTCCTTACAATGAAAATTTCATCAGCAGTGGAGGTATTTCTTCACGAAGTAAGATTCACCCTAGGGATATTAGTTTGGTCAGTGTTCCACCCAATGGTGTTTCGCAAGCCTCAGTATTTCGCTCCAATTCGTATAAATATTGGATATATTGGATGCATATAGATGTGACCAAGAAGACTTCTACAAACAGTTTAATTTATTATTTATAGTTAAATGGCTCGGTCACTGCAATTTTTGTTCTAAATTAGTATGCTAATTTTGAAAACATTTATGCTAAAGATGATAATGTAAGCTTACTGCAGCTTTTGTTTCTGATGTCTGTATCACCAGAGCCAGCCACCGTCATGCTAACATTTGAGACAGAGAATGAAGTATACTTTGTGCTCCGCGAAGAGTCTGCGGCGTCCAAATCAAAGTGCATCCAGGCGTGTGATAACAAAGGAAGTCCTGGAATGTTCGAGGGTAGCGTTTCAGATGTTGCACGGCTGGTCCGGATATGCAAGGGAGATCGCGGTGGACTACCGCATGTGAGCGCTGAGAATTTCGGTACATTTGCGAAGTCGGACCTGCAGTGCCAGGCCGCAGACAGGGATGGGAATTACTACACGTATACCCACATATCTAAAGCATACTGGGACAATTCTACACAAAGACTGTACGCGGTATTCACCACGGAGAAGTAAGTCCAATTTCATGAGGTGAATATATTTTCTTCTGGGGTGCATTTTCCAGTTAGCATCACTGCCTCAACTACGTCTGTGATTCAAAATCAGAATGGAGAGAAAGCCACTCATCTCCTTCCTTTACCATGCAGTCATTTCATGCAATACGGTTGATACCAGGTGTTGAGACCGCGTGAAACTAACCAAAGTTGGTCTTGCTATGGAGGAACCAACGAAATCAGAATATAAAATGCCAGAGATTTTTCTATAGCTCCCGTGATGCCGCTAAGCGGGGTATACCTAAATCTTCCAATTATTTGATCTAACTGACACAAAGTAGGCAGTATAATATTCTTCTCAATGCAGTTTTTTCAATTTGGCATACTCATCCGCATCAATATAAAAGTTGTCGATTCATCCACTTAAAGTGATTAGTCATACTTCTTTTCAGTTATCAAATAGAGTTTTATCTCGTCCCTTCGGATATTTTATCCTCAGGAGAAGAGAACGTACAAAAAGCCTACCAAGCTTCGCAAATTCTTGTTGCATCAAGGGTGTCCTTGATTTGCTCAAAAGCCCGACTGAAAGCAATAGCATAGCCTTTCCTAAAATTTACTCGGTGTACTGAATTCCCATTCGGAGGAACGGTTACACACTTGGCTAAATAGCATTCTGTTTTGTACCATAAGCTTTCATTCACAATGGTCCATTGAGGGTTTGTGGCTCTTTTACCTACAGCTGATTTATTGGATATTAGTGTCTGACGGAGCTAACGTAGTTGCTTTTATCATAAGCAACCGAAATTTTGGACTTGTGGCGTGTGACTGCTACTTACACGAAGTCACAAAAAGAATAAAGAGGCTGAAGAATTACAGATGAGTTAGTGAGCAGTACAAAATTAAATGTAGCCGGCAGCTGCCAGTAGTTTGCTCTCATGCAGAACACCTTACGAACTATCGGACAAGCTGATGCATGTAGATGTACGAATCAGTATTTTGGATGAGATCGGAGAAACTGAGAATTGTAATGGTTGACCATCAGTGGAAAGTGATCTCCCATGCTGATAGGTTTTTGGAATATTCAGAAGAGTAAATTTGTTCGCATGAGAAAATTAAGGAGAAACTTAACTAGAATTCTTGTCGGTTTACTTCAGCCGTCCCTTAACAGGGACTTTTAGCAGTATTGCATTAGCAGCAATAGCCTTTTACTTGCAATAAACCTGTCATCTGGGTTCTTGGGTGCTTAAATTTTTCCATTTTTGTAAATTACACGAGGTTTTCATTGACAAATGCATGCTCCTGTTCAACTCAAATATTGCTCACGTTGGTGATAAAAAGCGTGACATAATTGGTAACATATGTGGTTCCAAATATGCTACATCAGCTCACACTCTTACGAAATGAGACATATGTAATCAATAGACAAGATACGCAAGCAATGTGGTTAACTTTCCTGGGAATACCTTCATGGCTACGTGGGATCTGTCTTTCACAGTACTTTCTTCTCCACAGCAGGCGTTTTGTTAGAATAACTAGGCGTTTTTCCTCCTTCGGTTTCCTTTCACACCCACTCGCACGCACACGACCTGCACCTGGAAGCGTTGATATGGATTGTGTAGCTGTCTAACAGGATATGTGGCTGGGATTCAGACTGAGGGTTTGCTACAACGCGACTTGAAACGTTCATAAATCATGGACTCATGTCGATTACAACAACTCAAAAAACGAGCCAGTATTCCTGATGTGCAAAACTGTACCCCAGGGAAGCAAATCGCAGTCTTGTGGTCACTAAGAAATTCACGTATACGAGATCGTGTTGCTCTGCTTTGGAGTTCGTCACCAAATGAAATATTAAACTGTCAAAAACAACCCGGACCATGATCCCTATTTAAAACACACATCATTGCTTTTTTTGTTTCAGATGGGCTCCGATGGGTAGTGCACTTTGCGTTTATACCAAGCTTAACATCCAGTCTTCTTTTGATGGTCCTTTGTTGGAGTCAAGCGCAGTAGACACATCTCTGCCACCCACACCTGTCCCAAACTCCTTCGTTAACATCGTAAGTTGGTATCAACCTCAGGTGCTGACCTTCCTCTAATATCAAGTGCATTCAACAAAGCTTGAATCCGTTTTCCACTTTATTTGCTTAGCTGTGATTTTCACAGAAACTATAGCCACCAGTGAACATCGAGAAGTTCATTCATTGGGTACTTCCAAAACCTATCCTTATTCTGTTATCTGGACTACTGATTCACCATCATTTACGTATTATCAGGATTTGTCGCTCCTTACCCAAGTAGTTTGTTCTCGTTAGAATTCAGCGCGAGTGCCGATAGGATAAAGTCAACATCCAATGGATATGATCAGATATGTCAAAACCCGGTACGTAATTGAACAGCTGTTTACTCAACCGGTGTGATCACAAAACAACTAACTATGCACTTACCAAACAGACTATCGTCAATACATGTGCTGACCTAAGGTGCAGCACCTACACTGCAAGTGCTTACAGGACTTTACATGTCACCTATTTGACTTTTACTCCTGTCCACAGTGAGACAACGCAGCACAGCTGATTACCATGAATGTCGGCTACTTGTCTATACAGTACCCTCGTTGACCGGTCACTGAAGAGGATGCCCTTAAATTTTAATACAAAGCTCCGTCTTCATCTGTTCCAAAAGAAAAATCCTACGACTATGTACAAGGCTATGTTATTCACCTGAAAATTACGATACCCTATTGGTTTTTGTATCGACTAGGAGAGAGACGATTTGTTGCAGACAAATGTTTCTCAGCAAACATTAACATGAGGGATTGTACAAACCGTCTGAAAACAACGGATGATACTGAAAACTATCGTCTTGTACGCGTTTCAGACAAACTTCAACACATTAATTTGTTGAACGTAGCACCTCATGTATTCTTTATTAGTGTTCCTATGAGGCATTATTTCAACGAATGACAGAATTCATTATGACATGTGTATTCTAATATGGTGATAACTCGGCAACTTTGCATCATATTATGAGCAACCTTAATTTACTTTTTAGTGCCAGCGTTTCAACTCCATGAACTTGACAATGGAAGAACTGGATTTCGGACGCCGCCTCTCTCTTAGATATCCCAATCGATACGAACCTGTGTATCCACTGTACAAGAGGGCTTTGTTTGTTCAAACTGGTATATTGTGGGTCCATCTTCAAGTTTACGATTTGCCACCGTTGCCAACATACTTCCACTTCGGTAACCCGGCAAGAACAACCATCATTTGGTTAGGATCAAAGAGAAGTCTGGATAAGATTGTTGTCTACCAGCCAACCAATTCCATAGACGCAGATGACTCGCTACCGGTTGTGTGCAAACTGAATGAAGTCCATATAGGTCGATCACTGAACATCTTGAAACAACCTTTCGACGTAAACGAACAAAAGAAACAACAACATCAGGAACGTGTTAGGCGACATAAAGGACGTGAAGTTCTTAAGCGGAGCGCTAAGGAGTTATACTTGAAATTTTGGAGACTAAACTCTCAAAGTAGCGAAATTCCAGCAGCAAAAGAACCAGCGGAGGAAATTCGTGAAGTAAAAGTGTTGGTGAGTGGTGTTTTCTTAGATGCGATAAACATTTATTCAAGTCTTTTGTATGGCACGGAAGAAACTTTTTTGGTTTACTTTGAGAAAACAAAATTAGCTCTATGATACATTCGAGGAAGAGTGGCGACGAAAGAGAATTTTTCACTCATAATGTCTTTGTCATATAATAGCCTGGTTGTTCGTTCAGCCTATTGTTACCTGCATCTTGCCAATATATGTAGAAGACATGGAACGAGCTATTTTGTTGCTATAATTTAACAATTCTGAAGTTCTAGATGGTACCTCTTCCGGGAAGTGAATCTGTTCTATGCCGAAGAGTCGGGAATTAAATTACCGCCAAACATAACGCACTACTCATAAAGTTGCCCAAAACATTTCAAACAAGAGATTCATTTGGATTGAGATGAGTCCTTTTTTTAAAACAAAATTCTTGTGCAAACCGGAGTAGTTGCAGCTGCTTCGTCGCTCCCGGGAATCCTGAGCATTACGCATCTCACCAGTCCCAGGGATGATTTGAATCCAAGACGTTGACATTAGTAGTTTGGCACTCTGCCTTTCGGCCACGAGTGTCTGATCAGCAGTGTGGTTCACTCGCACTTGGAGCATACTGCCATTAATATCTCAGCCAAGCAGTTCACATCTCATGCGTATAGTGGGCGCCAGGACTGAGTGCGAATTATGGACTGTGCTGATCTCGCGTGATAGAACGACGTAATCCTCAAATATTAACAGGAAAGCGGCAGGTTGCTAGGTGCGCACTATTAATGACGTCCTACAAAGTTGGAACAACCGCGAAATACTTCTCGATTTCTTGGCATATAATGAATCCTACTTCACGCAAAAACTTCACAGAAGCGTCATGATGCGTGGTCGACCGGATCCAGTCTTTAAGCTTTGCACTCAACATGAAGCAGCCATCTAGCAAACATCTGTCTGATATACTTAGGACTGTTTTTAAATTTGCAGTCACCATTTACAAAACCCAACTGATAAATTAATCCATTTTGCACCGTCTAAAAGCCAACGGAATTTTCTTAGCACAAGTGTATTCTTGTAGAGCATCGCTTCTCACATGTTTCCGGGTGATTCGGTAAAGTGCTAGGCTCTCTGCCAAGACTGCGGTATACCGCTAAATTCCGTAGAAAAATAATCCTTTAAAAAGGATTTCTTTATTGAGAGAATAGTAGACTGCGTTCAAAGAGCCTAGTGCCGTACATCTACGTTTAGACCGTATTCACGAAACATGAGTAATACCGAAAACAATAGTTGGTTAATGCGTTAATCCAGGAGGACTTGAAAGACTGGAACTAATGCGTATTATGTCAGATCATCATATTCATTATTAGTGGAAACCCCCAAACAAGTAAACTTGTCCGTAGTAAGAAGAAAGTTAGGTATGCAAAGAAGCATAGATTCTTGTCCAGTCACTGATCCCTGATCTAACTACGCTTTGAGCACACAGTTACACAAAAGAAATAGGAGGTTACAACTCTTCAACCCAAATTTTTATCCTTACGAAAATTTGTGCCATCCGAAAGTAGAGGAAATTTGTATGTCTATCTATATTTGTTGTCTGGTTGACTAGTAACAGCGAAATCCATATGCTGCATACACCACAATCACTTGCACCGTCTCCCTTAGTACTAACACGTATAAAAAGTTGGATTAAAAATGGGTGTTAAATTCATCTCAGGTGTTTTCTAATTCCGAGACGGTTATAACTGATCAAGTGGCTTCCTACAAGCGTTGAGTAGTGCTCAGAAGATGGAAAAGACTACGGTTTCCCAAGTCACTTATTGGGTTAAATAGGCCCAAATCTGACGATCCATAGAGTCTTGGAAATTCTATTCGAATTAACTCCAAAGTACTTCTTCCTTCAAAACTACGTTTTTGTATATCGTCTGAAAAGTTTTTGAATCGTACGACGCTTTCAGCGTACCTGACGAAATTGGTTTCTTTTCTGATTAGAACGATCCAATCCTTTTTCAGTCCCATCGACAACTAGACTGCTACTGCAACGGACACCGCAGGTCTATTGAGGACAACTGCGTACAGACAATCAAAGGAATTAGCACGGAAATTTTTTTAAAAATGTACCTTGCTAGTGTTTAGTTTACAGGGAAGTCGTTCAGCGGAAACCCA
This sequence comes from Opisthorchis felineus, assembly GCA_004794785.1. Classification (NCBI taxonomy): domain Eukaryota; kingdom Metazoa; phylum Platyhelminthes; class Trematoda; order Opisthorchiida; family Opisthorchiidae; genus Opisthorchis; species Opisthorchis felineus. The sequence goes on from SJOL01006981.1 coordinate 200,648, forward strand.
GGCTAGCAGATCAGAATGCAAAACCTCGCCCAATTTTAGATCGTACAGTAAAAAGTTGTGAAGGTCTACGACATGTCAGCCTGCTGGCCAGTAATGGAATAACGAAGATTTAACCGTATTTTCCTAAATCAGTCTACGTAAAATGTGTGAGTATGAAAAATGGTTTCTATTAAGTTATTTAATCACGTTGCTTTAAATCGAAACTGAATTACCAATCGGCCGGTTGCCGGCTGGACTCGCCATAGAAATTGGATGATATGCATTATTGATGACTTCAAAAAAGGACTGACTCTACTTGCATCATAACAAACTAATTTATATTTCCTTTGTCCTAAAGTGGCTTTTTATGCGAGTGTGCTTATCGGATGAATGCGTCACAGTTGACCAAACACAGATTACACATCTATACCTGTGGAAGTTGTTTAAATTGGTTGGATTCAGTTCAAGCCAGATGAATTCGTCTAGCACATTACAATTTTTAGCGGTTTGCCTAACTTTCCAGGATCTTCGTAAAGCTCGTAGTAAGTAGAGCGCTAGTGAGTAGTAAACTAATGCTAATTATACGTATCCAGTTCTGAAAAATTGAATTCACCATAAGTTGTAACTGAAACGGGGCCATTCATGTAGGTTAAACTAGTTTGGTCTTTTGACGTACTAGTTCGGATTTCACGTGGAAATTCAAATTCAAAAGGCCACTTCATTCCACTCGAAAACGTCAGTCATGGAAATGATGGCACTGGTCAGCACCAAGTTACAGAGTTAGGAGGCGAAATGCCCAAATTGCCACTTCAAAGAGCCCATGAAGCCTTGTAAGCATATCATAAAGTAATTATTGATCCCGTTATAGGTAAATAATACATGAATGTCCAAAATTTAAAGGAAATTTGCTTGTCAGATGTCGCATCAGTGATGATCTCATTTTTAATATTTAAGTGTAGCTGATTGCGTTGGTTATCCTATTCTTCATAAGTCACTCTAGTCATCCAGTCACTCAAACAGGCTAGACGTTTTATGCCTATGCTGGCCAAGATACTAACATATGGATGTATGTTTGGTGCACAGCTGGACAGGCCAAACACATCAGACACGCCCACAAAATTGTCATATGTCAACGTCGTTTGGAAATGGACAGCTAAAGTGAATTAAAGGAATGGCCAAAAAAGACAAGTGAATGAAGATTCAATGTGACGACTTTGGTGGAAGTGCACCTGATTCCTGGGAATTTCAGCATACGGAATTTCAGCATACGGTGGACAACCGAGCATATTTTGAATCTAGCTGTCGCAAAGAGATGCGGCGTAGTAACGTAAGGAGAACATATCTGCAGGGCCAATGCAGAGTTTTGTGACGTGACTTCTTTGTCATTAGTTGGTGAGACGCGAACAAATATTTCTATCTTAAAACATGATAGAAAACTTTGCAACTCCCACAAAGCACTAGAAAGTTTCAATCAAAAATTCTCCGCTTTATTAACCCTAGTATGCGGCACAATCCAAAAGTTTCACCAGTTTCTATCGACAAGCTTTAGAACATATTTTATTCAGACTGAGGCTCGAAGGAATTTTTGACCTGAGCTTGCTTTTGATCAAATTCAGGCTGAGTGGAAGTAAACTACGCAGCAAAACTTCAGTTCAATTGCCAGGCGAAAACCGAAATTCTAATTAACCAGATATTCCACCACATACCTGTGATAATTCTGGTTCGCAAGAAACGTTTTTATCTTTCCCAATTTTTTATCTCAATTTAAGGCGATGACAGACAGGTATGAAAACTCCATTTAAAAAACATTAGGAATCATAGTGATCACTTCGGTTCTTTACGGCTCATGAGACTGAGGTTGCTCACAACGAACATAAAAACAGTTATGTACAGTGCATCTCTTTTCGTTTGCAACAATTTTATGGGGCTAATACTAAAAGGATTGTATTCTCATTCTGTCAATCAGTTCCCTAGACTGTTTGTCATTACTGATCGACAAATCCTCTGGTTGCCTCTCACCGACTGTTCACGTTCCATCGGGTTCGAAGAATGTCTTGAGTCCAAAGACCCTCACTGTGGCTGGAGTTGGCGGGATGGACAGTGTATGAATGGATACGATGAGCGAAATACACAAACGTCGAGTTGGTTTAACACATTCTCACCATCCGTTGATAGAAGGAGCGTGGAGAAAACACAGTGTCCATTGGAAAGGCCCACAAAACATCAGAAGGATACGGCGTGGTCACCATGGTATAGGTGTCGTTGGTTGGATGTGCAAGGAGATCCACCGAATCCGAACAGTGACACCGAATCTCCAATACGCACTTTTTCTAGGGCACTGGGTTACTGTCAGTGTCGAGTTTGTCTCAGCCAATGGGAATGCATCCTTGGGACTCAGGAAGTGATCAACTGTACACGTAAGTTCACACCCACTAACTTCTACTGCATAAGTTTCCTACCATCTAAAAACAAATACTCCTACTTCAGCAGCAGATGAACTCAATTCGGAATATAATTTACTGACGAAAGTGGTTTTATTCCTATCCGTTATGTGGTTTGGGGATCCCCCGAACAATCCAAACATAAAAACCATGAGGTGGATGATGTGCAATGGGTCACACAACTAATTAAACACACAAAAGTCCAACAAGCATCTGCGTACCTTCTGGGCAGCCCACAAGGTGAGCTGATATACAAACCTCCCGTGCATGGACCTCATGGGTAGTAAGCAAATGTCGATATGTTATGCAATCCGATTTCGTCCAAAATCAAACAAACCGATTTGCCTGACATTCCTCATTTTCTACTAATTTTCCTGTACTGCTCACTGTTTTTCACAGTGATTTGTAGTCATACAAGTTATAAAAAGGTCTTCATTAATAATTCGTAGTTTTCGAAGTTGATTTACTTCGTGTAATCCTCTACCGATAGGAAAAGTGAAAATCTCCTCCCCTCAGCATCTATCAGAAGATGCAAAGTATGGAAATCACCAAACTTTATTCATGTTATGCGTAAAGGGGATTGCATACGATCGATAGCTGTTCATTTCAAAGTCACCCCTATTTAATTCCGGTTAGTCCATCCATAATTTCATCCCACTTTCTTACCAAAACCCGTACTCAAATTCTTCCCAAGAACTAATCAGAAAATGCCCTCACACATAAATGCCGTCTCTTAAAACAGCACGACAAATCACATGTACGTATACATGGGAATCTTAGAAGATAACTGGTTAACTAAGGTTGAAGAGATTTAAACTGTGGACCAAAGTGCTCAAATACAAGCTGAGTGCTTGGGGACATTTTCGGAAAAAAGTTTTTTTATCCGACATACTTGAGTTATATCGGTTTAAAACGTTTCAACATCAAATACTATATGCTCCTAATGCTTCGGTATACAAATCTGAAAAGGTAAGACGCCGCCGGACCACAAATAATCCAAAAATGCTGACACCTCCCATGAGTCCGGACTTCTATGTTCCTCCAGATACTTTCAAGTTTACGGGAGGCCATTTCAACTAACTAGAAACTTTGTCAATATTTGAATGGAAATATTATTCCCAAGCACATGTTTTTTCTTCGTTCTCCTTCATTTGGGATAATAAGAACAGCACTTATCGTGGTAATTGTGATATTTACTGAAGTTATCTAATGGCATACATTTTACTATCCCACGGTCTAACTCCAGGAGATTTTGTTGGAAGGAAATGTCTTTCTATGTTATTGGAAATGCGGAAAAACATACTTTGGGTGCTGACATTTCTATTGCCACCCTCTGGTCACAGACGTAAAACATCAAAAAATGTCTAGCCAAGAGTAGAAGTATTGTGGAACAGGCATTTATCATTTCGTTTGCACAGTTGGCGAGCAAAGAACCAAATGATATGCCATAACAGTATTTTGCGTTCATAGTCTCACTGTTGTGATTCAAGGAGTAAAGTCTAATTTAACGCGTAGAGTGCAGAACAGTGCAAGGAGATACAGGAAGAGTTTGTTAAATCAGTGCGATGGCCAGAGATTTCCCTGGAGTCACCAGCGAAATTTTGTGCATTTGGTTCTGCATCAAACAACTGAAAATTATGAATATACCATTTTTTCTTCCTTCTTCAATGTGTGACGCGAATCACACGAGTGTCATTCAACCATGGCAGCACTAAAATGACAACAATCATTCGCATCGTTGTCACCAATTTTTAATCTCTCAGTAACCTGAGGATTAGATGACAGAGTGCCGAGATATGAAGCAGCATCAGTAATGGTTTTAGGTTACCAGTGCCACCTTCTTAACAGGTTTCATGTTACGAATGAAATAAAGTATATAAAAATATGACAAAATAAAAAACGCTTTAGAGTACAAAGCCGCATGACCAAATAAGAAATACTACATCATTGGAATAAAGCGTGCTGGATGTTTCCGTAAAAAAAATCCCTCTAAATATGCACAGTTGTTGTTTAATCATCTTAATATTTACAAAACATAGAGGTCTGTCCCCTGGGAATGCTTCTCTGGGTGGTCAACGGGTGACTCGAATCGTCAGACGACTGCTGTTACTGGGGCGATCACCAAATGCACAATCCCAAGCAGCCAAGCGGCGTTTCTGTACACATTACAAAAAAACAACAGGCGGTACCATTTGTGTGTCAACAGGGAACTCCATAAATTCGTTACTATTTCTTTAGGATTCCATTAAATGTAGTGCAAGAAAGGAGCTTGAAATACCTATGCACCAGCTACCCTAATTTGATGATACATTGTCCACTTCGGAATGTCTCTTCTGAGCAAATTTTATTCTACTCCACACAGAGTAATTTGAGTTTGATACTGCAATTTAAGGATACAGCAGTGCATATTAGTTGATGTGAGCGTTTGTGCGTTCATCATTTATTTTAAGAGACGAAAATTTCACATCTAAATATAGTTCGAGCAGCAGGCCTAAAAAGCACCGAAAAGCAGCAGTCTATTTGCTAACCATGAGAATTAGTTTCATTTTAGGGCTTCGCAAATCCCAACTGCAAGATTATTACAATAACCTACTAAAAGTCTAGCGTGTCACAAATTTCCTCCGGAGAATGGTGCACAAAATTACTCAGCATTGTAACTAACTAATTCTGACGATTGGCTGTCTTTAATGTCGCTTCAAATTCACCCAGATATGCATCACTCCCGCAACGTCAATCCCCTTTGATTTCATCCCTATATTATAATTGTATAGTCCGTAAAAAAGAGGAAGGTCAACAACCGTCAAAGTTGTAACCAAGTGCAGAACACGTTCCAAATTCGCAATCAAACTTCTACCTATTCTCAACAGTTTTAATGCTTTGATTAGCCTCAAATTGATTATTTCCGCTAACTTGATGATTCCTGTTTACCTGCCGCACTATTCAACAATGGCATCAGTCTGTTTTCCACAATATTTGTTAACTTTCGTTCCCCACGTTTCCAAACCTCAGGTTCCGAGAGAAACTGGCTTGACTGGTCAGTATGGTCACCTTGTGATTTGAAGACGGGTGTTCAGACACGGGAGCGTCGATGCCGTCCAAATGCCATATGCGTTGGAAGCAGTCGAGAACAACGATTCTGTTCTGAGATATCAGTCTGGTCTAACCCCTTTCAGGATAACAAAATATCAGGTGAGCTTGAATTCATATAAAGTGCGTAAGGTTGTGCGTATAGATATACGCAGTCCGCAACCGTAGGACAGTAGATTTGGCTAGCTGTGATGGGTTAATATAGAAACGCCTTCAGTAACTTTATGTTAATCCGTATTTTAAATCCAACCTATTTGTAGAAAACAGATCACTCTTTGACAAGATGCTCTGAATATCATCATCATCGTCATCGACAGTAAGACATCAGTGTTCAACACCGATGCTTCACTGCCCTAATCTGAATACCACAGGGCCGCAAAATCCCGTAATATATCATGATTCACTATAACCCAAAAGAATGCTTTTACCAGGAGCCACCTGGTTTGTACATCACTTTGTTCACATTGGTTGCTAGTATCTTCTCCTAGAATCAAGCAATCCATCTACGAAAGATCTTTCATTTGAAAAATCTACACTGGCTTTTTCACTGTCCATGTTAATATGGAAGGGATGGCGCCAAACGTTGGTGACAGAATAAAGTCTGAAGTCAAACACGCTTTCGATGGAATAAGGGCTAAACTGATCACTATCGTACACCAAATCAAATAGCTCAGCAGCGCCACCAATTCTACAAACCACCAGTCGTTATTTTCTTCGGATTTATGAAAACCTTACTCCTAGAGTGGCTGACTCCGCCAATTTTAGTTAGGCAGAGAGAAAAATTTGCAAACATTCGTTATGACCTTAATTTCAACATTACACTGGGTGCTTTGAGCATATATCCTCCTAATAATTACTGGAATCTGTCAAGCTTTTTTGTTACCATCTTCGTTTAGTAGACATTGTTGTTTATTGTACACTCCTGGCAATGCAGTTATCGAAATCATATCTGGTGAAAATTTAGTGGACTTGGACTACACGAATTTCACTTCATTCTAATATTTGTCCCCACAAAGGAGTATCGAAAGTGGTTCCATGTTTCTGTCTATCCTTTGAAATTCCAAAGACAGAAGTCTTTATTTAATATTCCCTGTCATTTTCTGTCCCCTTAGAATACCAGAATAATAAGCATGAGTTTTTTTAACCGGTTTTCACAGCTTGGTGGCTGCGTAAGCCACGATATTACTGTACCAGATGAACCAAAATCAAGGCTTGAGCAAGGTTTGCCAACGTCTGTCATTTAGGGTGTCGGAAGAGAATTTCGTTGGAGTTCGGAGGAAGTAGATACAGAACAACACTGAGAGCTCTCTCACGAAAGGAGAGATTTGATTCATCCGGGCTGACAATCAGATGGCCAGCAGTTTGTCTACCGATATTTCTACTGCATGAAAAAGCTACTAGCTGCAGTGAATACACAGCAAAGTGGCTCATAATCGGGTACTTGGTACTAGGCATTTCAGGTCGGCGTCTGTCTGACAAGGCGTTGTTTTCATTACAATCCACTGTCAGTGGAATTTTTTCCGGGGGCAGGCCGTGATATTGCCACTTGAAGTACACAGTCAAACCTGCTTGGCTAGGATTCACGTGATTATTCATGTAATTCTTTGGAAACGCTGTAAGATGTGGCGCATAAGCGACTTCGTTGACTCACGTACTGTCATTTCCCAAAGATCGTTTGTTGTTTTGTACTAAGCCTATGCTTTTTAAGGTTCTCAAGGGACGCTAAATATGTCCGGCTGTTGATGTATTATTCAGAGATGTCACAAATATATTCAGTTAATTGCTTGTTGAAAGCGTAGAATAGTTGGCCTTGATCGTTTGTCCGAGTGCAGAATATTCCTTCACAGTAAGTCTCAGGCCTTTCCTGGGCTTTCCACGCTTTACTGAGATCTTGCTTCCACATTGTTGTATAGCTACTAGGCGCCTTTATGTAATTCTGGTGCTGCTACTCCCATAGATGAAGATGGGTTGGAACCATCAGTCGAAACATATGATGGATACGCTTTGGTATTTCTTAAGCATCATATTTGGGCAGCACGAGATTTCTCAAGTAACAACGTCTCTCAAAACAGTCACATAACGTGACTTCCCAGATACGTTTTCTAACTTCACAGAAATGAAGAACCTACTTTCATGTGCATTTCAACGAACAACGACCTATGTGCACCTTTGGTTATTCGTGTAGCAAATCCTCTGTACCTGTTCCTTATGTTGCTGTAATACAGCTGAGTCGCGGAGACGAAAGAATATTATTTGTCACTTTCGATTTCGTTACAGAAGGCATGTTGCACTGCTCTGCTTTTCACCTCTATCAACTTGAAGCACTTCGGTGGGGAAAGCACATTGATATCTTGGATTGAGTGCGCTGGAGATTGAGTACTGTTGTGGGGACTGTCTCAGTACTGAGAGTGTAAAGTAATAATATTTTCTGAAAGCTGCAGCCCATTGCACACTCAAACTAGGAAGGCGAATCCTCCTGTTGTCTAAGCATACAGTTCACCGAGTACTCCCGGTGCAGAGAATATTCCAAATCTGACTTACATGCATTGAGTAAACCGGGATACTTTTGTGCCCTATTAGTACAAATAGTAGTAGGAATAAAAGACCTGTTTTTTGGGACGTCGGTATTTATTTTACTAGCGTAACTTCTGAAGCCAAGCATGCTGAGAATAGGCAAGAATCAGTTGCCGACAAATGTGGAAGAGTAGAAAATCACAATGAAAGGTGATCAGAACCAGGCGAATCCGGTTTACACAGAATGCTAGCTGGTAAGCGCTACTGACGGATGCAGTAATCATGAATTTAAACAAATTTGGACTCTGGTTGTGTAACAGCGCAAGGAAAGAATCATTTGGATCCCTATGGTGACCGAATTGCTGGAAAAGGCAGGTAATTGAGAAAACTGGCTTCGGACATGACCCCCGAACGTTCAGAATCATCTGTCCTACTGTCCACGGAACATCTTTTGCTCTATTATCAGCCACACCCTCTGATTAGCGCCGGGAGTGCCCTCAGTGTAGGAGACTCTGCATATGCAAGAAAAACGGTAGGTTAAGTGCATGACAGACGGATGGAAGTAAACCGTAGTTGAGCTGTTGGCAAACGGTTCCTCGAGCAAACTCAATGGGGCGCAGTTTGGTGGCATAATAGACTGATCTCAAGGCCGCATTTTCTTTTCATCTAAAATATCCTTCTTTCCCGCTGCCTAAGCCGATGGCATGCTGATAATGTTAAGCCGAGCACAGACAATCCTGTACAATGCATGCGGAATATCATTTGAAATCCGCCAACCAGTCATCTGAGTAGTTTTCAGAAGATGCTAGACATTCCACAGAAACATCAGATCTAGCGCTTTCTGTCTACGATAAAATGCTTTCTTCAGGATGCTTAAAATGAAAGTCAACGTCACATGAGTGGTTGCCTTTGTAGTTATGGGATTCCTACGGGTAGAAACCGCTCTTGGGGAGCAACCAAAATAGATTTCGCTTTACAAAGCGGACAGAAGAAATGGGGTGGTAGGCAGTTTTTGATAGAGTTCAAAAGGTCCATGATCCAACATGAAACTACATGACAGATAAAGAGATTTTCGGGCAAAAACGTGGTCTTGTAGTATAGTCGTCTTTATTGGGCTTGCGTACACCTCTAGTTGCGATTGCAAAAGTACTGGATGACCACATATAATTGCACTGGGTTGTCTGCCCACAACCATCGAACTGCACAATTTCACGCTTATTCTTGATCTACCCTTCGATCATCCGTTCCGAATTCGCTTCTTTGCAAAAGAACAACGTCGTTATTCCAAATGTACTGATCTTTGTTTACTTTAACTACTCAATCCTTGATTGGAGAGCTGATTTTGTTGACGTACTTTTTATCCACCTATGCCAGAAGAGCGCTACGATTACACCGATACAGGCAAGTTTTGGTTGTTGTTATCGACCAGTTCTGCTGCATATCAGCTTAGCACGTCTACATATTTCGTTCTCTGATGTGATCAAACCGGACCCGTGTGTTTAGATTTTCTATCTTTCCGGCACGAGCTAAAACGTTAGACCATTTGTCAGCGCCCCCATCCACCTGAAGGTAAACTGTATGCAAGTTGGATTTTGGATGCGGAAGATCCCAATATCTCATCCAAAATCTCGATTCAAAATTTAAAGAACGAAGATTTTCTTGTTTTCAGGACAATTGATTATGAGAAGTTCTCATACACTGTAGGGCAAACTAAGAATAGTTCCTTTTACTAGTTCCTCTCTTTGTCATGCAAATAAGCAAATAATAAGGAAAAACCTAAGTAGGAAAGCAAGTATGCATTCGAGGGGAGGACACCGCAGTTGACGAAAGTGCTCAGCATTACGTATCCAGAACAGAATATTTAGTAGCCAACATTTCATAAGTGTACTTTCAACGACTTCAAATGCATTTTCGACGTATAAGTTAGAAGGATCCCTTCTGTCAAGCGAGCACTGTGCCTAACTAAGACTGCAGGCACTTTATTTAGCTTAGTAAGACCCAACATGAAATGCTGGATAACCAGGATTTTGGAGGATTGTCTCGGGGTGACCCCAATTACAACGAGGTAGTGACTCACCAGTATCTGTCTCTAAAGGTTTAACAGTAAAAGATACTATCTGAGTAAGTTTCAAAAATCTGGCCTTCTACCTAGACCCTTTTAATGTACGTTCTCAGAAAAACTTCGGCATCTCCAAAATTAAGGCTACATGCCTCTGACTACTTTGTTAGCGAATTCGATTTCATTGAAACTGGATTGTGTTTTCACTAATGATTGTAAGCCGCTTTCCTACCGCTTCATTCTCCATGATAAGCACGCTTCGTTGTTGCGGTGGATATGAAGCATTTTTATTTTAATCGTCCATTTATAAACAACAATGTCTGAGCATGCGAATGCCATTCTTATCCCGCTTCTCACACTCTCGCATTTCAGACAAACTTTCATTCTCTCCGCAAGCACGAATCAAACCCGCCACGATAATGGCGAATCTGAATGGAGATTCATTCAATGTGGCCTATGTGATACTCATTGCTCTCTGCTGTTTGCTCATCGGAGTTTTCATCACTTCCTTTGTGTTCTGTCTCTTTCCGCGGTTTAGTCACATTTGCAGACCTGACGGGTACAATCGCTGCACCATAGAACAGTCGTGTAGACACTCTTTGCCTGTTTCCCGGATAAATTCGGACTGGAACAATGAAACACCCAATTCAGCAAATAAATGCTGGAATGAAGTTGAGACTGATAAAGTCGACTGGATCGAAAAACCTCTGAATCACTGCGGTCAATCCTTGGATCCTGAAGCAAGATACCAAGCACTCATGGAAAAACCGCCAGGTGGAAACAAACTGGAACGTTCTGACCGTAAACGAACTGGTTTTAGTAGAAATTTTACGGCTTCTCAACAACCGCTCCTATCGGGCTCACCGGTTCCTTCTCCAGTTTCCATTCCAAGCGGTGTGTCTACAGCGTCCATGTGTATTCGTGATAAATTCACTTTTGAACACTTGACAGATCCACCCGAAGATCCGAAAGCGTCACTTACGCAACCCCCGTCAATGATTCTGGATCTCAAGCACACAAATTCACCGGTTCTCTGTATGAGTCAATATCTCACTGTCTCGAATAATTGTGAATCCGCTGAAAATTCATCAGTAGAACGCTCGCTGAACACACCACAGTGTGCACAAAACAGTCTAGTATTTAGCAACCAGAGAAATCGCGCTGAACATAACTCCTTTCAGGAAGACAACTAACACTCTAACACCTCAGCAGGTCACTGTGTCAACAATTTTGCTGGCAATGTGCCCAATCTGCCCTCGTTAGTCCAAAAATTAAATCTATTTGTTTCAGTACCTTGCTACTTGAGCCCTGCTGCCATATTTTTGGGGAACGTACGGGTTTCTACCGTTTTGAAACTCAAACGGGCCTGGCGAATATTCTGTATAGCCCTTCATTTTATTCTAAACCATCATCTATCGTTTATGAAAACAACATGAATGCATGGTACCAAACCGTGGTATATACCAAATCTAACGTTATGAAACACCCGCATGCAAAACTGGATACTCTGGAAAATGTATGTCATAATAAAATGAAATAACTTGTCGAATTTCGACCCCTGTCTATCAGTTTCTTTGTTACGGGTAATTTGTAGGGTATTCAACCTGAGAATGAAAGGTAAAAATGGTCATCTACTGTTTGCAACACAACTGAGAAAAAAGCTCGTGGTACCTGAATAAAATGAGCAAATATTTTTTGCTATTTATAATCACCCAAAATTAAGCCTCAACTCCGGACACTGTTTAACATTTTCGGTTGAAAACATAAATTTTGTGGTGTCGTAAGAGCGTGGATATTTAGTTTTGCAGCTCTACAGAAGCGATCTGTGTGTAGAGTGAGACAGAAAATTCACCGAAAGTTCCACAAACGTTCAACACTACTACATGACCAAAACACCTCACTGCTCTCCATAAACGCTTCTATGCCCCTTGTTTTTCCGTTTTTTTTCGTCGTACGTGAAGGTCTTCTCGCCACTTTCTCGTATAAGGCGTTGCAATTCCGCAAATGATTTAGTTATAGGTTGTTCTTTCCTTCATCATATTCAAGAAGAATGCACAAAGTTAGTTGGTTGACAGCTCACCTGACCCCTCCTTTTGGATGTACCAGAGTACCTAGACTTTTTATTCACATCGATATTTTGTAGCCGGCACCATGCTCCGCATTCTCCTTCGGTAACCACACCAACTACAAGTTCATGGCTGCGATGTGTTTAGATGTCTTAATGGTCCGTAATCTACACATACAGGTAATAGGATGGAAAAATGTTTCGCAAGAGATTAAACTCATAAGCTGGTACAGTAAGGCAAAACTGTATCTATCTCCCTTGACCTGTGTTTCCAGTCCAGTTAGCCTGTATGGTCTCAGATCCAATTTGATTGAGAAGGCTAACCTACCATTTATAAATAAAAAAGGACAACGCATACACTTTATGTATAGTCCACCATGGACAGGGCATATTATCTGGAAGCCTCGCACGAGCCACTGGATCCTCTTTATAACAAGCTGCGGGTACGCTGATGAAATGCGATTTTTGGTGTGCGGCATTGTGTAGTACTGCTTTGAATATTTGCATATATTTTAGTGGAGTCGTAGTGACTTCAAACTTTTCAATGGAATTTCCGAGTAGTTTGACGCCTCGCTTGCACTCTAGTGGTCGTTATGTGCTCACCAAGTACGCTTGCTTTATTTATTATTCGATTTGTAATATTGAATCTACCTATCTTTAAGGTTACAAGAAGCTTGGACGATTCCAGGTACCTGACGTAAACGCTACAATGTATACCTTCTTTTCAAGCAGCAGGTTCCTGGCCGCCTTCGCAAGAACATCTTGTAAAGTGCTTTGCGCAGAATGAATGAGCATTAAGTTGATTGAAGTCAGGAACATCCGCGAGTTCATCTTATTGCCATCATGAGAGATTATAAGTATTTTGTTCATATTCTGACATTGTTGTCCAAATTTACGTCCTCTGGTTGCCAAACTACATAGCAGGCCGTTGCATCCAGAATTCAGTAAGTACTGCTTTTAGACCAGTACTCAGGTTATCTAGTTGACGGGGTAGATTTAAAAAACCCACGCACAAGGGCTGCATCACTGCTAAATACAATATCTACCTCATAAGGAATTCAGGGATAGAGGACTGAATGTTTGGACAGAAACCGTCGTTCAAATATCTTTTTTTTCATTTAATTCGATAGCGCAGTCATGGAAAGCGTAAAGCGCGTTTATCTGAAACTTCACAATTTACTTTTACAACGTTACAGACGCTTCCTCGAAAGCGTTAAACGACCCTGTGGGATAATTGAACTTTGGCAGAGTTTTTTTAAGTTTTCAACCGACTAAATTCTAAGAGAACAGATGGTCAAGTCGCAAAATCCCATTTTTCTACCGTTTCTATTACCCTAGCACACAAAGGTCAGCATGCTTGACACTTTTGATTTACCTGGAAATTTGTTAGTTAAATGTGGATGACAGGCAGGGATTGCCAACCAGAAAAATAACACCATCAACGACTTAAATGAGCAAGTTGATTCGCTACTCACAAATTCAACCCCATAGTACCTCCCCTAGTAGGACTAGGAGTAGCAATCACGTTCGGTGAGTTTCATGTTAACGGATTCATTACAAACGAAAATTCCGTTTTAACAGGACTCAGATGTGAAGAAATGTCAAGAGGTGAGAAAGTTTTCAGTTGGGCAACTGTTTGATTCAAACACAACCCGGATATTATGATGCATTTGCGTGTTCCTAGTACGATCAACAAAAGCATTATATATTTCTCAACTGACGAGAGGGATAAGCAGGATTTTGCACAGGGCACAGCGACTACCACTTGAGAACTTTATATCAAAGAAAAACCGAGCACTGAAATGACTGGAATCAAGTATGCCGAACACAAGGCAGCTTCAGGCTGAAGTTTGTGGATCATGCCAAAAATATTCGACGTGGACCGGAGGAGGTGATAGCCAAGCAGATAAATAGCAAAACTGAGGATTTTAAATCAAAGATGTTCACAGACGGAATAAAGCAAAGGCGAACGGCTTGTCTCCAAACTGGTGGGGAGCCACCAATCAGGGTTTTGATCACACGGAAAGGAAGTGAGCTGAAAAAATAAAATGCAGATAGTACATAAGGGCACGAAGAAAAGTGAAGCTGAAGCATGGACTCAGAGAAGCAAGAAAGAGTACTTTTAGCAGGAACCGTTGACTCACTTTCGGAAGTCCACCTATATATGAAAGTAGTGTCTCATTGTAAAAAAAATTGCAAAGAAAACGGAGGTGAATAGCGCAGTGGTAGGATGTGTACTCATAATTTAAGGGACTAGCATGAGGCTTGTAACGTACACTGAGAATGACAAGCATTAAAATCTCTAAATTAAAACAGCACACCAGGGTAATATCTAGCTAGCACCGCGAGTGGATTTCCAAGGAAATGCCTAAATATCAGCGTGCGAATCGTCAGTGCTGTTGGATTTTCACCATTAGAAGTGTCCACTAGTTGGTATGAGTTCAGAGACAAGGTGAAAGGCGAGGTTACAGAAGATCCCATCTCATTATCGATATTCTTCTGAAACTTTCTTACAAGCGCCCATGAACCAGTATGATAGTGCCGTAGAGTACGGTGGTTTTGGTCACACCAAGAAGGATAGTGTGAATATACAGAGAGCTATCGTTAAGTGACATGCAAAGCTCCAAGACCAAAATCGTCCGGAATGCGTTATTATGGTAAAATAATAACTTGATACACCTCAACTTGTTCATGCTCTCCATCAAGCGCACTGACACTTACTTAAAATGTGCACTTAAAATTCGGAGTTATCGACAAAATCGCCAAGGTGAGAAAAACTCGCTACCGCGGTCTTAATACACCACGATTGGTTCAAGGTCAGGCATAAATTTCAGCAGGCAACTATTTTTAGGTAGCATAAACATTTATTTTGTGAGCATGCTCAACAGAGGGTATGTTGAAAGCATGGTTGCAGGAGTGTATTTAGAAATGCGCAGCCACAGTATAGAGAAAGAACTGTTCTCTTTATCGAAGGTTTCACGCTTATGGCACCGTACCATCCGTTTTTGTTTATTCTCGCTCTTTCTTGCCTGCGTCTGTACGTGTTCTTACGTGTTACGTGTTACTTATTTAAGGTAGCTTCTATGGGTGCATAATGCAACCCTAATAGGCACAAGCCAAACACCTGAACTAAAGGCTAAAACTAGGACCGGTGAAACTGAATGTAAGTATCCGTAAACAGGTGACAAACGTGCGGGGCAACTTTTCACGGCGAGGGTTTTTTATGACATACAAACTATTTCACAGTGTTTCATCCGTCATGCTAGTAAACTGCAAGAAGGTGGGCCAACGAGCAAAGAATTACATCTTTTGCCCTGGGAGGGGACTCCATTAAGCGGAAGTTATTCGGATGGAAGTCAGGACACTAACACAGTTTACCTAGAATAAGCAGAGACACACAAAACAATGGTTGGTTGAAGCAATTCATGGAAATATCAATGGGGAAAAAATGCAACTCACAGGTTTGGGGAGCCGGAAGGAAGAAAACTGGGTTGAGAAATTTTGTGCCTTTATGTTTGAAAAGGTTAGCAAACCAATGAGAATTTTTCATGTGTTCTTATTCCCTTTTGAATTCCTGTGAATGAATTTATTTGAACTTCTGGAGTCATGAGTATTTCCACTTGGTCTTATTAAGTAGAGCGGTTAGGGCTAGAGTGGTGTCAGAGGCTGTACGGGATGAATAGCACAGGCCAAAAGGTGACGTTAAAGCAAGGAAAGCGGTTATCCACAAATGATTCACAAGATTGCTGTTTCAAAAGATATAAGGAACAATACAAGGCACTAGGTGTGGTCTAAAGCCCATCCTTAGAGGTAATTACCTAACGGTATCAGGGAGTACCACGTACTGGGCCACCTTCAAATAAGACTTCAGAAGGGCCGCAAATCGAAGTGCTGTTAAAGGGTTGAACTAGGACGGGAAGTTTCGCACATTTAGTAAGATAGTTTCAGATGAATGAATTATAAAATAGGCAAGATTTTACGAGAAGAATGGATCACAGGCGATTAGTGAATTATGAAAATTTCTAATCGAGATGGGAGCACAGTAAGTGATGTCCAAGGATACAAGGACAATTCAGTCCAGCAAACGACAGAACAGTGATGTTAGGCTCAAGCTTAATTGTTAAAAGTCCGAAATAAGACAACGTTCAATAAAGTGAGAGTAATCTGGGTTATGGAAGTGGCCTTCTAGCGAATGATTGTCGAACTTTTTCTATAACTAACCTGAAACTATGAGCGCAAGGACAAGGCTTTTTTTGAGGGGGGCGGGTATCGTAAGGGGGCCTAGTGCCTAAAGGCACCATACTTGCGTTACTCAGACAGAAATTGTGCATAGGCTTAGTGTCCGTGCTGGAGTGACCTGTATTTGGACTTAGCAAGAGAAGATGAAGTGATGCGAAATTCGGACGTCGACATCTGATTGCGGCAGAGGATGTAACTTGCACTCAAGCAAGCTCGCCGATATTACAAGGGATGGGGAAGCAACAGGGGATACTCTGGAATTTAACAGAGTGAAAACACAGATCAGAGGAACTAGACAGACGGCTGAAGAAATTTAGATCAAGGTAAGCCTGAGGAAACGTAATTTCTTCATCAGGTAATGGAAAACGTCAGGTGATTTTACATGGTCTGCGTGACAAGGCGCTGAGGACCTTATTGATACAGAAAATGTGAGCAGCCCAACAAGCGTTTTTTACCAACAGAACTGGCAGTAGATTGAGCAGAAGGCAAGTTGTTGCCTATCTTTCCAAGCTGAACTCTCCCATAAAAATATGGAAGGAATTACACGAAAAAGGACCAGACAATACCAAAAGAGCTGAGCTGTTTAGTACACTGTGCTTCACCTGCTTGATGACAGGTTTACGTTAAACGGGACCAGGACGATACAGTTGCAAGTGAAGTTCCATATGCAAAGTAGAACAGACAGCCCTCTTCATCCAAACCATGCCGCAATGTATTCAAGTGCAAATTTGTGTGAACGTTGAAATTAACAGTTACTGATAAAATAGTACAATCTGGAGCCGAAGAATAGATACTGAAAGCTAACCTTTCTACAAATATGGTTGTTCTTCAAAAAGAGCAAACAGACCGGAATAGTGCCGTTCCCATGAGCACTTTCTGTTTCGTGGTGAGTTTTAGGACAGATAGGGCAGACACCAGCCCATATAAAGGAAAACATTAGGAGTTGTTTTGGTGTCTCTGAAGAACTTAAAGTGAATATTATCGACATGCAGAACGAATAACAGAAGAACAAGAGGGCATATTTTATATCAAGCACCTTTTGGGCATGTCGGATCCTGGAATTAGCAAGTACACAATGTTGATGAAATTTGACTTGACACTTCTTTCAGTCAACCATGATTTTTCAGACAGATGTTCCTTGCTTTTAAGCCATGTGGGGTGGCCTATTTTCCCACTGAGCTGTAAGCACCCTGTCCCGTCTGTGGGAACACTTCCCTATCAGGTTGTGTTTTATACGCAAAATAGACTCTCGAACCCTCCAAAATTAGGGTGTCTACTTCATAAGAGCAATCCTCTGTAGAGGTTGTCTATCTTACCTAATGCACGCCAATTTGTGACCTAACAATTAGTGCACTTCCTGCAGACACCCATTAGAAGAACTTCTTAAAGGCGCACCACTGTATTTGTTCAAAGCCTTGAACGCGACGATTAGCTGTGAATGACTGAGACAACGCAAAGTGTTTTTTTTTTCAAAAACAACATTTTCAGTCATACTGCACATCTACGAGGGATTAATCTGAGACTGTATAACTTTGGTGACACCCTGTACACAACAAATAGCTGATGTAATGTTAGTTTATTTTTCATTCACTTGGTGGAATCCAGAAATTTATTGTCGTATGCGCAGAGAGGAATAAATGGCTAAGCAATTCCCGAGGGTGTGACTTTAAGACAGAAAAATGGAACAGGTTTTGCCTAAAAACCTGCCATACCGGTACGTTACTGAGAATCGAATGGATAAATATGGTCCAGATTTATGCATAGTCTCTTGCGTTATTCTCCAAGTGAAAACCATTTTCACAGTAACTAACTCTGAAGATTTTAGGTGACTTAAAAAGCGGCCACTAGATTATAGCAGAATATACTTCGCTCTCACTTACTACGTTGTAAAAGCCCTCTTCCCCACCCCGTAATTCGATTATTCTTGTGTGTCGGCGTTAAACTTTAGAAGCACTGAACCCTAGTTAGTCTTACATTAGAACCTGGTAGGAGTGTACAGTCCTGGCTATACCAGCATTGGAAAGTTGTAAAAATGACACGCGTGGAAGGTATTCTACCACTAATTCAGAGGCACGCTAGACGCATCTGAATGTTTATGTCTGAACAGGAGAACGTATTTTTGCCTGACCAGTAAGAGCAGCTTACCCAACTCTCCAAACAACGCTTGGCCGATTCACCTGTCGGGATTTCTTAGCTGGATAGAGCCATGGGCAAATGAAGTCCGCTGTAAATTTCTCAAATATATTTATTGATTGAGGAGTTGTGCTTACATCACCTCCACCTAGGCAATCTTCAACGCAACCATTCTGGTGGGTCCTGGCGAACGGAGGACCCAACTATGAAACGCCTAATATTATACAGTATCCCCATGAACTAATAATTTGCATGAAACTCAGTGATGTGTTTATAAAGAAAACGCAGCACGTCACGATCGCCACCAACAATATTAACGTACTAACGAATATATCGACAGGAGGATTCATCTCAATTTATGTGCTTCTAGAACAAGTTAAATTTACGCAGAGGTGTTTAACGACAGAGACCGGTAGCCATTTGTGTCTCAGCGGTGTTGACGAAATATACGGCATCTCAACGGAAATACCTGTTCAGCATTCTCGCAGTGACATGGCGGCAAACCGGGAGTTAGAAAACGCTAAGGTGGATTTTCCCACACTCATAATAGTGTGAGAAAATCTTGACAAAACGCATTTAAGTCAAACAATGGTTACATCGTTCGATTCATCAGTACGGCTACCGAAATATCGAAATTATTTCATAAGTAACCCATTTGTTGTTTCCGTCCCAGTGATAAGTTCTTCAGAATGTGACGGTTTCTTGTTTTCAAAGTGTTCTTGAGCACAGTCGTCATTCATTCAACCAAGTATTTACAACCCTGCCGAATCACCCAGTTGATTAGGACACCGGTGTAACGGTGGATACAACTGATGGGGCATGCGAGTATACGTGTTTTCTCGTAACTCCGCCTTGATCTAATGGAAGGTGGGATTTATTGCGGAATTCGTGGAACTGCTTTGCAGCATTCGTTTACAATTGCGTGATAGTCACTGAATATCCAGGAAAGTTCAAGAAGAAGCGTTCAGTAAAAAGACGGATATTCAGTTTTTTAAAAACAGGGAGAGTTTGACTTTCCTGTCCAATAGTCTGTAGCTGTTTAGTTGGTATTTTATAATAAACAACTCCGCGGCGAAGGGCTTTCCTCTTTACACTGATACAGGGCGGCGAAGGAACTTTCCCGTTCCGAGGCGTTCGTAACCCCTATCTACATAAGCTGTAGCCCTAGACACAAAAGGGAAACCAGATACAAACATTTCACGTGAAAATGCTAAGTAAATTGCCTGGATTTTTATCGTTTTTGGAGTAAAATAAATTCATTATTTGGATGGTAAAATTCATAAAGTAAACATAAATTTTAAGCTTTTCCTACAAAATTGGATGGGGTTGCTGCGAATTAACGAGAAGTGCACACGCCAAATTCCCAACGAACTACAACAGCGAACAAGTGCGAAGGAAATTAGTGGGCACATCAACACGGGCAATCATATCTAAGTAAGGTACTGGCTGTTTGAAACAAGCACTCCTGTGTCTAGATTACTTCAGGCGTTCAACGTTTTTGAGAGATTTTTGGGTAAAAAATGAGGATAATTGAAAAGTAAAAGTCATTTACTGACCAAAACGCCTTAGTCTATCAATCACAGTGAGTGCACAGTGCTGTTTTGCTACAAATGGGTAGCAATGTATTGTTCAGTGAGAACAAGTTGAAATGAATGGACGGTACCCAGTTAAACTCAGACCAAATCCTGTCGGTCAGCCAACAGTTAACTAAAGCTTCCTCATGAGTTATTCATTTAAATACAAATAGGATTGTCTTGACTTCGCAAGAATTTGTATGGATAACTTCATACAATCCACAAGAGCTCTCTGTGGTGGGAGAATTTACATTATGCCCTACTTGGGTCCGGAATGTGACAATATATGTATTGGTCCCTATAACTAAATAGTTTAGACAACAATTCAGTGGTTGAAATGGCTCCGTTGTTGTGTGTTTTCCATATGTAGCTTTGCGTGCTTTGTAATAAACTTACACGCATTTACTAGCAATTACTGCAGTGTGATTATGCTTCTGCTCATGTCTCGGCATCTCAGTGATCCTGAAGTCCCGATGCTCACGCTATTCTCGCCTTTTTCCATCCTGCCATAACTCAGTGCCTCGTTTGGAAAGGAACTAGTTTTGTAATTTTCCGATTACTGCAACCTATCAAGCCCATTTATGATGCTATACTGACCTTTTTTACCACCTGTGCTGCACCGTTACAGAGCCGTTATTGCTACTACCTGACATAGTCTGACACTTGGCTCACTTCTGACACTTGCATTCAGGCTCATTTTTCTGGTTACTTCACATTTCTTTCACTGGCTTCTTACACCTTATTTTGGTCGGTTCAACCAACCATCTCTTACCAGCATCACTATTTTCTAAACCAACGTTTCTGAAGTTCCAAATACACTCTTCTGTCTGGAATTGACGGTTGTCCTTCCCGTACCCGAGGAAAGTGGCTCAAGGTACCCTAATCCCAACTCAAAATCTCTAAATATACCCAATTCGGGATACATTCCCCTCAATCTATGACCTTTCAGCAACTTGCACCAGGTGTCAGACCAACTGCCCCCAGTGGCAGATAAACCCATAGCACCTTTATCCTCGTGATATCCTCTGAACGCCAGGTAAAAACACCGCTTATCAGCTTCCTTTTTATCACAACTGCTGGTTTTTACTTAGTAGACTTCAACTCCAACTCTTCGAAATTATCGCACTGTTTTATGTTTCCAGACACTCGGTCCTTCCAGTTTATCTTAATTGGACATTTAAAAACTCCGATCAAATGATCTGCTCAACCTCATTGAGTAATTAGCTTTTAGATTTTGTTTGCTTATGAGCTGCACAGTATCGTTTTGTCTTGAAAATATTGTGTGTATAGAAGAAGCACATATGGTGAGTGTTCGGTACACGCTAGACATAAATGATTAACATGAGCGTTTTCAATGCAGATAAAACAGATCACCTTGGACAATGTGAAGTATATTCGGGACCAGCGAACTACACTTATTTGCAAATAAATTTAGTTTTGCGAGAGACTTAACTGGAACCTAGCTGAATCTCTCGTTTATGTTGCTTTTGAGCTGGGTTCCAGGTGAGTCTCTAGCGAAACCAAATTTGTTTGCAAATGAGTGTATTTCGCTAATTTCGTGCAATTTGTTCAAGTGGAACATAAGGTTGACGGAAACTCAGGGACTGCGCCTACCTGATGAGCCCCAAGCAGGGCGAAACCGGTCGTGGGCTGTCGAAGAATTTTCAGCAACCTCATGAGTAGCGTATTACTTCTACTCGGGACTCTATTACACGATAAGGGGACGACAGCATCAAAACAATATTTGCCAACCAGTGCTTTGGTTGGACATCGCTTTGAACGTAACGGAAAGGCCACAAATGAGTGCAATCAGAATACGCGTATCAGAAAAATGGGTTGCAATTAATTTCTCTAGATCATTGCAGTCACCAGATCCCTAAAAGTTCAAGTTTCCGCGCACTTCTTACCTATAGTGGGACGTATTTTGGCAACAGTGGACAGAAGCGCGTCCGTTCAAGAATCCAAAAGAGACATGTCCCTGAGAAACGTGCATCAGATTTCATTTAGGGTACTGTAAGCAGGATTGGTGAACCCAAATTTGAAGGGTAGTAAATCTGCTGGGACGATCGCGCTGCCTCATGGTGTTAGAAAACAACATGCAGTAGGGTCGCTTAAATGCGCGGTTAAAGAAAGAATCGTTTGTGCCCCTGAGATCCCATGATGTTCGTCCTTACTATGAACCTGTGAGCATTTTCCCATATGAACCTGAAATGTAACTAGGCTAGATAGCCCTGCATGCAAGCATACATGTTTCACTGGATGAGGTTTCAACTTGGATGATTTCTTAGCTTCACAGGATGCAGCGAAACCAGTTATGGCATAGAAATACTTTTTATGTAATTGTCTTAATAAGCCGCCTTGTTAGCCTTGATACACTTCTCGGATTTTGTTAGCGCCTTCCATGTAGTTAGATCTACTGTGGGCAATTATGAAGAGTATGTTTTTCGCGACAGCCAGTCGTTTCTCTAATATACACAAGCTCTCCACTGCGCAGTCTAACCTACCTGCACGCATAGTCAAGGGGTTTTTTGATTGCCTAGCTACCCTTCAGGTACACAGTCTAATAACATGCTTTCATGCATAAGATACAAATCAGAGGGCTGGAAGCCTCTGGGTTTGAATAGGAAGGTGCTGGGATCGTTTATTAACAGACATTGCAAGGATGGTATATTACACTCAAGGCATCTCCCACGACCTCAAAATTGCTGCAAGCAATTTGAACATTTTGACAACTTTGATCTTCGGTAGAAGCTTAGTTGTCAGAAGACAACCAAGATGCAGTTCTGACGGAATCTGGTGGTTCGAATTTCCCAAAACCCGATAGCATTCCCGCCGAGAGAACCTGCCGCTGTTTATTATCATGCAAGTGTTGCGGACGAAGTGTGACCGCAACCGCTTTACCCCTCCGTGTTCAATCTACAACAGCTAGACGCACACCAGATGGCACGGTGTGAGCGACAATCTGCACCCAATATTATTGCACTGACGTAGGATAGACAAATTCACATGCGAGCTCCATTCGCGAAACTTCTCGGGGACACTTTGGTCGAGAGTAAAACGTTCTGCTGAACTTAGCTGAGCATGTCTGAACTCCTTTACCCAAAGCCCGGCAATGTCGATTGTCGCGTGACCTATATTTATCTATTCATTTGTTCGCGACCAAACCAGGTTCTTTAGCTATGAGGTCTCCATCTGCTACAAGCTTTTGCTGCGTATGTGAATGCATCAAAAACCAACTTTAGGCGGAATACAACACAAGCTTAGTCTCTGATAACAGGTTACGGGCTTTACTAATCACTAAGTGAAGCAAGTTTCCAGGAATTCGAGGTTTATGGGCGACAATTGAGAGTGGTTGTGTCTCCAACATTACTATCCCCTTACCATTCCTATACCAACCAGGTACAATTCGTTCACACAGGAAACCGGTGTCTGTAGCGAGGTACGTTCTGTCTGCGGTATTTTGCGTTCAAACTTATATTCGCTTTTTGCTCGTACAAATTTTTGATAGAGTTCTTTCGCTATATATTTTATTTACAGAGTAAACACGTCATTTTGCTGAATTTTTCAACCCAACATAAACCGTGGGTGAAAATCTCAGTCTGAATTAACCCTATTTCTGCGGTGCAACCACTCACTCTCAAACATGAACAAGATCATCACAGAATGCCCTCTATTAGAGCCCTCAGTGGACCGCAACATATGTGGGCGAAATGGATGTCCATTAAATATAAGACGCGGAATTCAGTGTCATGCCCGCAAGGCCTAGTGGCATTTCAAGTGTACGGGCTTGCAGAATGAGGAGATAAACCACTTATCCAACTCTCCTGACCACTATGTGTGCGCCAGTTGCCTCTACATTAGGGGTGCTGTGCATTCCACAACTAGCAAGACAGCTGTCATTAAAGAAACCAGGTATCCACGTCTGATCCGGAAAGACCAGGGGAAATATTCTACTTCAGTCGGGGCAGTCGAGGTAAAACCGGTACTTATTTTGAACGCTCTAGAAGACGCATACACAAAGAAAAGTGGCCTAGATGAAAGCCGGTAGCAAACTTTCATCCCTGAACGAGTGCTTATCACTCTCCATTCCAAGCCCTCTAGCCGCGAGGAGGGCGACGCAGCTCTCTGATGCGGCAGTCAAGACCGCCACGGTGTTTCTAGTGGACAGGCGCATGAGTGAGTCAAAGCTGACCATCTGATGGTCGGGCTCCAGAACAATCACTCCAACAAAACTGGTAAAGTTGGTCCTTGGAAATGCCAGAATAAAGCCTGAATACGAATTGCTTCACGCGAAAACGCTTACGCGGAAGGGGAAGCAAGCGACCATTTGAGCTTCTTGTCACACTTTCCCCAACTGCCCTAAAAAGGATTATAGAGCGGGCTGTCAGTATTCAGAAGGCTTTCACAAAGATCAAGCGTATATCCGGGGATCACCAATAGAGGCACAAAAACTGGGCCATGGAGGTCATGGGGGAGGCGCAAAACAAGCGTTTGCTTGGTGACAGATCAGCTGACCCCAAACTTATGGCCAACCCGATGGCATTTATGGAGCCTTCTGTTCTTGAAAGCACGCGGACGCAACCATCAGTGACTTCGGATTGCAGTTTCTACTCAGTCGCCACAGACCCCTCAAATACAAACGACAGTGACGCTCGTGGGGAGGCAAGCCTCGTGTGGACGCAGTGTCCAAAGTATTTGGAATTATTATTGCTTACTTTCTTAGCGGACGACAGAAGCGCAGCGGTAAACACTACATACAATTCACAAGCTCTATGCCAAATTGCGTCAGCTGTGCGGAGGCAAGCAGTGAAGTTTACCGACAGATAAACCAAAAGCGGTGACCGCGACGTCGGAGACTGCTGCGAGAACCCCACAACCACTAAAGATGCAAAACTGTCAACCCGTAGCTCCACTCCCTCAAAGGCGTTCTGTCCGATTGTGGACATGGTCGTCATTCAAGACCTTGATAGCCAAACCCAAAAGCAGTGTACCGAAAATTCCTACGTACATCCTGCTGGCCACTGTGATTGCAGGCGACCTGGGAGTCCAAAAAAACAGAAAAAAGAGGGACTGTGGCCAACCAAGCGAAGTGAACTTGGCCCAATCGATATGCCGCTTGCTTGACTCAAAATACAGTCCTCCGCAAAAACGAGCATTTTGGAAATGTCACCAAAACGAATACTCCTTAGTGGTGCCATTCAACGGACAAGAAAACAAACAAACGCATGTTCACTCCAAAACCGTGAACGATAACGAATCCAGGTGTCAAAAATGTGGTAGTGCACTACCGACAATCAGCAGCCATCAAAATTTTAGACCACAAGCGAGATCTCCGTCTCACATGGGCTAAGATCCCACGAAAACCGGACTTTCACGGGGCAGTTCTCGGAAGCAACAAGGCACGTTGCAGACAAGTACACCACAGTGTCCCGTTCGAAGACTTGGACTCAAACCCGGCGTACAGCTATTAAATCTTCTACCCACTCTAGGGGCACAACTGTCGATTTCCCGCCTATGGACGAGGCAGAGATAGTGTTTAAATGTTTGTCCACAAACTGCCTCAGACTTTTCACGCATCTCTTGCTAGCAGATGATTTTAACGCTCCGAAGGCCTCTAGGATGGAGTTCCAGGGCATCGGGTATAGTGGAGATTTTGCATCGACACCGACCAGAGACTTTCAACAGAGCACTTGTGCTCAAAATATCGGCTCACCCACCAGACACCAAGCGGGTCAACCACCATCCCTGCTGGATTCGGTTATCAGAAACAAGAAGCTCTGTTGATCAAGTGTTAATTAAGGCTACACTAATACGTAGTGACCACTGCGCGCTGACCTTTGACTTCATCCGCTACTGGGCCATGAAATCGGAACCTCAAACGTGGATGCGAAATTTCTGTCGTGCAGACTTCTCACAAATGCTTAGCCTCCTTGATCAAACTAAACTGGGACTAGCTGCAGTGGAGGAGACATAACAGACCATTTTCAAAAAAAATCACAAAATTCGTCCTGAGGAAAACAGCACGCAGCTGGATGGACCAACAGATGCCATAAAGGAATCGACGTTTTTTAGAAGAGGTTCCAACTACTTTTCAAAACGACAACTACGAGAAACACAGAAGAGGAGCTTGTATTTCGTAGGATTCGGAGCTGCTGTAGATCAGATCCGCCGATGGAACATACGAAAACGGGCCACAGTACTAGATGTCGCCCGGGAAACCAAAAAAGTGCTATTTAAGTGCACGAGATTCCGCCAAAGCAATGAGCTAACCACCTTCTCCTTGAGGGAGAAAATCGTGGAACCCACGAGTGACCCAATAGTGTTATTTGAGGCCTACAGATAGCAGTATGATGGCCTGTATTCTACGACAGCGATCTGATTACATCTGATGTTGGCAAGGCGTGACTACGAACTGTCCCTAACCGACTTGGTATTCACGCTGGCAAAACATTTCTGCCTAGTAGCTCGACGAGGGCGCCCTGCCCTCCGTTTTGAAGTAAGTTAGTGTAATGTCAATCTACAAAACTGGTGACCGCCCATTTCCTGGCAGCGACAGGCCTAGTAGAAATATTATCATACCGCGCAAGGTGATGGAACGCATTCTGAAACAGGCCATGTTTAATGGTTTCAGCACCAACAACTTCATATCCCTAGCGTCACTCGGATTCCCTCTAATCCGCTCTTACTTGACGAATGTGCTCGTATTTATTGGTATCGGAGGACGAAGGACCCGTATCGGATGCCATAATTTAAGCCTTCTCGAAGGCACTCGATCCAGTTTCACATGAAACGCTGTTCCGTAAACTTGATCCTTATGGGATTCGAGGAGAAATTCTACGCTGAATTAGGGCATTCTCATTTCACAGAACGTTCCCAGTGAAAGTACGCTCGACCTACACTTCTTCGGCACCGGTCCAATTGGAGTTTCTCAAGGCTCCGTTTTGAGACCACTTCTGATTTTGATCTACGCTAGCGGTCTTCCAGACATTAATTCAAGTCCCTGTCTACTTTCTGTGGGCGACTTGAAATCCTGGAGTTCCAACTCCAGCGCCCTCCAAATGGATGTAGACTCTGAGAACAAGTGACCATTTAACTGGCAAATTCCCCTGAATGAAAAACAGTGCGTGCATATATCAGTCGGAGGAAACTCAGCGAAGGTCTTTGTCATGCATGGTAAGAATGGACAAGGAGACCTTACGGAGACGGGTACAAAGAAGGTTTAGTTATCTGGCTCTCATCAAAGTTGTCCTTCTCACGTCACCGTGAATAATAGGCTAAAAAAGTGTTCGCCGTTCTACGGATGATTCGGCGCACTCTCCTTCGTATTGCTTGCATGGAATTTAAGATACTCTATGGGGTCTTCTTCAGACCGCTTCTTGAATATGCCAACCAAATTGTCTACTCGGGACTCAAGAAAAACGTAAACCCCCACTGAGCGTTTCCAACGAGCTGCTACGAAAGTGGTTTGAGGCCTTAAAACCGTGGACTATGAAGCACGTCTCGTGGTGCTTGACCTCTTTCCTCTGGAG
Organism: Opisthorchis felineus; assembly: GCA_004794785.1. NCBI lineage: Eukaryota > Metazoa > Platyhelminthes > Trematoda > Opisthorchiida > Opisthorchiidae > Opisthorchis > Opisthorchis felineus. Next base: position 228,268 of record SJOL01006981.1, read on the forward strand.
CATCTCCTCCTCCGAAGATTCCCAATACTTGCTTCCGCCCCATTTGAACAAGGTTTGGCAAACAGTTTTTTCACCGCTGACCCAACTTACACACGGCGGAGACATGGTAGGACGATTTTCAAGCTCATACTTTTATTGGGAAACCTTTTTTCATTTCTCGCATTTGGCGCGTGGGACAACCTTTCTTCAACAATTGCTCACGCTACATATAAGGCCAAGCTCAGAGCAATTTTAGACTCTCTTTTACGTGAGCTCCCTAGCTGGCAATCATACTGCCCCACTCTGAGAACTTAAAGACCAGTGCTACACCCCCTTTTCGCCTGTGCCTTTCAGGTTAACGAAAGTCGCTGAACGACAGGAACAAACCGGACCCAATAATATTGGGCAAAATCCTCGATCCCTTGCATTAATCCATGAACGTATCAGTGATTACCATCGTAAGTCGATCATGACCCCTTGCTTACAGTGTCCTTCACACTTCCGGCGGTTGATGTATGTACCTGTTAGGCGAAATTCCACACAAATACCGCTCGCAGTTAGGCACTTCTACGGCCGAGAAGCCTATCCCACACAATATTGGCCAAAGCTTTGGGCCGCTTGCCAGTCCTGTATCAAGGCGTGCTCTGACTGATCAAAAGCCTGGACCGAACAACCAATCAGGACACAGTATTCGCCGGATGCCGGTTGCCAGTGCCGCATCCAGGCGTCCGAATTTGCAGAATTTTGTATCGGTATGCACTTTGTATACGACGCGCTGTACAAATGTTCTTGACCTGGTTTTGGGCGTTAATGTACGTTGCGCACCTTTGGTGTTTGTTTCAACGGAAACGATAGCTTCGTAGGTCCAGGCCGAGAACTAAGCTGAGGAAAACACCGTTATTACTGAACGCCCTTTGATCATGACAAGGAACGCATGCTGTTGTTCGAAATCGTATGCCTTTAAAGGTAATGGAAGTTACCAGTGCATTTATGAGCCTCTGCAAGGTGTCACTACACTTGAAGCACAAATAGACGGGTGTTTTCTTGCGTGAAACGCCTCAAATATGATTCATCTAGATTTCCATATGTCCGTCCCAAAAACATGGTAGAGTGAATGAATTGGAACCCGAAAATAAAAACACAAATGGCAGAGAGTTTGACATTAATACCGGGAAATATGTGGATTCCAAACGTATCCCTGGGTTGGGTTAGGATTAGGCGCTAATGATCATCCGGATCTTGCGCAAAAGGACTAAAAGTTTACTGGGGTTGCGGAATAGTCAAGATATAACTACGGCCATCCCTAAAGTGAAGCAAATATATTAAGGTTCACTAATAACTCAGCCAGCCAATCTTGAATTTTTCGGAACAAACGTGGTGGATGACACCCCAAGTCTATTCCGGACTCATGTGACTAACGTCTGCCTGGAGACTATCTCGAATTGGTTTGCAACCACTAAGGCTAGTAAAACGTAGAAAAACACTGTGAAACCGTCTTGGTTAGTGAGGCTACAGAGCGAAGAACGCACAGTACAGATCATACACAAGTGCCTATGCTGTATTCAATAGCCGGAATAAGCTGGGATAAGTACGACCTGACCACATCATTCAGGCTGTGCTCCATATGTTCATGACCATGCTAAGCTGCGGAACTAAATATCGCATCTCGAGGTCTTAGTATTACTCCGTCGCATTCTGCGGTGGAAACAAGCGGCAGAATGCGAGCATCTCTCGTCCGTTTAGCGGGAAAACCCCGAGTGGGGTGGCACTTGAGCTGGGCGGCCAAGGGCTCCCTGTTGTCCGGAAAATTTCGCTATTTCAGGTCCAATTTAGCTAGTGGTGCAGACTCCACCACAGCTGACTGAGTCTAAGGCATGGGTGGATGGTGTTAGACAATCCAAAGCGAATTGCCGTGAATACAGTCAGGCAAGATCCTCTACATATAACTCCAGCCTAGCCAATGTCTCTTCGGATAATGAAGGGGCCAGTGTGGGATTCACCTCCTGTCGCGAATGAATAAGAGACGGCAAGTTGTTTAGAGACCGAAGGCAGGTGGTTATATGGTCCCCTATGCTCAAAACCTAGGTCAGTTTCCTCCAGCACAGCCCGGTCTACTATGATGGGTGATCGGGTTCGTCGGAAAATCGCTCAGATCACACTATTTGTATTCAGAGTGCAGGGTGTAAGACATGGGGTATTCTACTGTGGTCAGCTTTATTTTTACCTGATAGACCTAAGCAAACAGCCAGGTCACTGCTCAGAACTAAGTAACATAACTAGGAACATATCTGTAAATAAGTCTTGAATATGTTAGTTATGCTTTGAAGTACTAGATCGGATAGTCCAAACAAGACGAAAAAGCTGCTTGTTGTACTTAATGACATGAAATTTAACAGACCCCACTTCCCCTCCCTTGCAGCCGAGTGATCCAATGTGATTTGTCTTGTTACATCTGACCTAGTTACCGGATTTGTAGACTGCAGCTGCACCGAACTAAAATTCAGTTGTTTTACTTGATGAAATCGAGGCAACTGCGCATTAACGCCTACGTCTATCTTTTTGAAATAATCAATAAGAGTGGTATTGTGAAAATGGCGGGAATAAGTCTACTGGATAGCGCCATAAAGTCCTTTGTTGAAATACCGAAAAAACTGCACGAAAGAATCACATACACACGGGTAGTATCCCTAAGTATTAATACTCACTCATAAAATAGACACAACTTCTGACTTACCGCTCCTGTCGAACAGCACAAGACTGGCCGCCTATATTCGATAGAAGGTTTGCGAAGTCTAAGACGAGGAAGTTGTCTTATTTTTACTCTGGACTACATCGAAGTTTTGAAAACAGAACTACAAACAAGACATCCGTACTTGGGCCTCAGGGTGAGAATAAGCTATATTTTGGTCAATGATTTACGACGTTTTTTTGCTTTAAGAAGATAAAACAGTAGCCGCCACTAAAGGAGACTCCGAAAATAGAAATAAAAAGGAGAGCAAGTTCTATGATGAAGCTATTGTTTCCGCTGAACTCTATTCGAAGAATTTCCGAGAGAGGAATTTTTATGACCGCCCGAATCTTTCCAGCCCATATAGTCACGGGTGGACTAAGTATGCCCCTTGCACAAAACATCACCCTGAATGGTATGTTTTTGGTCCCGAAGACGTGGATGAGGGGGTGGACCAGTACGATTATGATATGTCAGCTGGAGGTTAGCGTTAGTTTCCCTCTCATTGGATGATTTTCAGACGACGAAAAGGAAAATAGTACCTTGCACAAACACCAAAATCGTAGGTTCATACACTTGACCAGAAGGTTATACAGCTTACTAAGGAGGAACGTTTGTCTGTGTTGATGAAGGGGTTAAGAATCCGACCGGAGGTTTGCGAAGTACCCACGCTAATTCTGAGTTTTCAGACTCCAGTTTCACCAAAAATCGCAACCCAGTTGGTCTTATTGAGCATTCGACAAGAGGTAAGTACACACCTTTTGATGATACTTCTAGGCGACCGTCCACCGAACATAAAAACTTTGAGGGAGATCGAGTCCAAGCTAAGGGTTCAACAGATAGATCCAAAATCACCTGCAGATATGAGTGCTTACTACAAACTTCTGGGCCTAGTAGGAAATTCCTTCCAGAGTTCGGCTGAGGCCCCACGTGGGCCTGATAGTGTTTCGCATAAGAGTACAAATAACAACCAACCTCGAGCTGCTGTTTCTACATCCCATTTTTCCGCTGCACTGAGTCAACTATATGCAGATCCGGCTGTGTCAGCAATCGTGGACAGTAAAATCGCGAATTTTTTTTCCGGAAATCCGCCACCACAAGCTACTGTAAGAGCGGAAAGGCCATCAAACCATCCAAAGCCTCAGTTCAATGAAAGGCCCGGTGTTAATACAACAGTGCCGTGCAATCCAATAACCGCATCATACCAGCGGCAAGTAATGGCATCTGGACCGCTGGGACAAAACGTGAGTTAAATTTACGTTTAGCTTAATTAATCTCTTAGGCTTTGCGTTGGTTCAAAGCAATGGTAAAATCGCTGTTGTTTTACATTACCACAACTGTGTTGTTCAGACAAACGCCGCTTCAGCTAACGCGTGTATTAGTCAGCAGCTAGATGTTGCCTCGCATAACCTACCTTCGAATGAACATTTGGCAGGTAATCACTTTTTTGTATCAACACTCCTCTTAAATTACCCAAAAGACTTGAGTCAGCTACAAAGTCAACCAGAGCTTATACCTGACAGTCACTTGCGGGAGCAACCAATCTCTCACAACACCGTCCATGATCAGGGCAATATGGCCCTCGATGTCAACCTGAAGCCTCCATTAAACGTTCCGATCCATATACGTCCATCGGAACAAATACTTGGCTCTGCACTGAGTTCAGCAATTGCAGGAAGCTTCCCAATTAGACCGATGAAACCACTACTATTTTACTATCCTCCTCACGCGAACCATCTTTTTGGGCGTCCAATGATGAATTCCCTGATTCTTCACCAACTGTTGCAATATCAGATGGGTCTAAGAGGTGAGTAACCCTGCAGACCTTTTACCTCTGGATAGTATTTGAACACATAGTTCGGCCAACAACTGAGAGTTTCGGTGGGCAAACGAGGATTCCAATGTTGTGTTGTCCTTTTTCTCCGCAGACTAGACTTCCGTTTCAGTCGGCTCTTGAGAATGTCACTGAATACGCTTTAAAGACCATCTCATGTCGTCGCGCGTTGTAGCGCAGCGGTTTTGTACACATTTATTTTCATAGTAGTGTTTTTATTTTGTGAAACAGTATGCACATCCGCAACTGGTAGTCTGGAGATGCTTCTGCTTTAAAAGCATGCACCTGAGGCAAACATCGTAGTAAGACCACCTAATTAGAAGGGTATTATGTGTCATATAAGTTTTGAATTGTATTAGTTGGGCATCCAATAGCGCAAAATCTATAGCCATAGTCATCATTCAGGCAACGTGGCTCAGCAGTCCAGTTTCAACGAAAAAGCGGAGGTAGTGACATTGTGGGCCCAGAAAGAGTCGTTTGTACTTCTGGATTATTTTCTGTTCAATCCAAGTTCCTAGTGAATCAGAGTTTTCTTTTGTCTGGTCTGTTCAACCGTGAGGATGACAGAGCATCCGGCTATGATTTGGATTCTGTACTTCAAACTGGTACGGCTACACTGTCCATAGTATATGGGAAAGCGTTTTGAGCTTATTCATTCAGTATGGCGTACAGAATGTTCTTGACCCCGACCCTGCTAGCTTCTAAAGCTGGTCTTGGTTATTGTTTAATAAATGCAATGGTCACCAGTGCCTTTTGGTCGATTTTATTTATTCAAGGATCAATGGGTTACGCAGCGCCTAACCAAATCACTGCGGTCTATGGTGCTAAACATATGTTCTAGTAAAACTCCCGCTGTATAAGCAATTAGCCACTTTTTGGGTTGGCTGTTACCTATATTAAATGATACTGTCCTAGGAAAAGAGCGGCTTTGTGTTAAGCGCAAGCTTTGGGACTCGGACGGAACGTTTTTTTCGTTATATATGGTTCAGAACAGAGAATAGTATATGGGCAGCGAGGATTCGCACATCGGCCGCATCTGTTATCGGAGGCATCGTAGCAAAACAAAACTAAAGGGTTGCGGTGGTGTCAAAAACAATGGGTCATTTACACAAAGGGGTTCGAGGATCCAACAGTAAAACTTTAATTGCAATCAACCTAAAATTTGGAAGCACACCGAAAACAGCTTTTGGTTGTAGTGTGGCAACTGCGTTTACACGAACCATTGCGGCGGCAGCATACAATGTCCACAGAAAGTTGAATGACGTTTGTTCAAGCTTCCAGTGTAGGAAGTATGTACACCACCAGTCGGAAAAATAGGCATAGGATATTCAACCACACACGAAGGTAAATCGCTCGGGATAAACAAAATCAAGCCAATTTTTTGTTCGATATCTCGTGTGGCTTGTGATTTAAGGCTGAATTCATTCTGCCATGCCGGTCAGTCGGTGATTCTGATGCTTGCCATGCACTCCAGCAGATCCCTCTGGCTCAGATCGGTATGTAATTTTGCAATGCGCATAGACTTGGCTGACCATGTGCTCATGAAAAGGTCGGGCCTTTTATGAGTATAATCTAACGATTACAATGCAGATAACTGACAGGTGCGGCCGGTCCTCACTAAAATGCTTTTATAAATCATGGTCTCGTACGACATCGAACCCCGGCCAAACGTTCTGCAAACTATCAGATGCATATTTTTGGTAAAAGGGAATATGTACATATTCCAGAGAATTGGCCAGCTGGCTTGCTCGCATTCACTAGCCGCTTCAGGTACTGGATAAATACATACATACGATCAGTAATAGCAAACTGTAACAACTTGCAAGACTACAGAGACCAGATTTAGGTCAACATAAGGTTCTTAAGTCATATAAAACAGCAGACAGAAGAAGAAAAGAACGGCGAAGATCCGCGGAGGGGGGGGCGTCGGAAGATGAGGGGAAATACTTGAAAGGTCACCAGTAGACGTATACATGCTGAGCAGACTGAAGTGGTTATGCCGTTGATGAGAATGTTGGTAGCTCAGGTAGCGTAGATATGCAAATACCAACCCATCCCTACGCCGCACTACGCTCCCCAACAACTCACTGATGATCACACCTCAATTGGTGATGAAACGTTTATAATCAACTTGCCCAACTCAGCGAGCAAACCAACGACCAGGAGTGGTTATAGAAAAATGTCACCAGGATTGTACCGTGCCGTTGCATGTGTCATTTCAAAATTCATGCCATACCCCGCACATTCACAACTTCATTATATACGACGCAGTCCGACACAAAGAGATGCCAGTCGGAAGTGCCCACATATTAACTGGTATGCATTTTGTCACGCGGCTTGTAGCCAGTTGGGCATCGGAATAAAATTCCGCCTAGCCGTGCTTCCCGATTCCAAACCAGACCAGCTTTCTTCTACCCGGTGCTAAAGAAGGCAGTCGTAAACAGTGGGAGCGATGAATGCAGGATTCAGACATTTTACAAGCTCTCGTACAGCTCACCAGCTGGATACATAATAATGGAGCAGGGACACTAGAGCCGAAAACCAGGAAAAACAGTCTGCCCACATAGCTGTAGCCTGAGATAACGTAAAGTCTGACCACATCAGTTCTCGCACAGAAACGACAATTCGCAAATTAAAAATCCGGCAATTCACTCAAAACCTGCAGACCAGAAGAGGAAATTCACCGCGCAGAACAGGTCGCAGTGACAAGCGTGATTACGCATGCCAGTAATTCAAAACAGCTTCTGGTGAAAACGAACGTTATCAAACAACTCCGTTATGAGTCCATACTCCTTACAAGTAAGAGTACCGAGTCACGAAAAAAACCTAAGATTAGATATACACCAATAATCTCTATATTTTCAGTTGTCGCCAAAAGCGGGCAACTTAGGTATTGTCATCATCCACGGGGGGGGGGAAACTTGAAAGGGAGTGAATGTATCGTTTTGCGCCCTTATCGTTCAAACCGTGAGCCGATTATCAGGACCAAGAAAGGCCGCCAATCGGAGGGAAGCCTCGTGAGAACAGGACGCGGTTCGTCAAGGTGCTGAGCCACAAGAAGCAGAGGAGCACCGTACAGTTATTTTACCCTTTCTTGTATTCAACAGCAGTGTCCATCGGTGAATCTTTTGAGAGATACGAACTTACAACCTCCTGGCTAGTAAGTAGCTTACTGACTAACCACACCGAAATCGGGTGTGTGGATGTCAGAGAATAGTGTCACCTGCCATGTTAGTGACGTTTCTACTGCTTCCTCTATCCAAACTTTTTGATTGAATGCTCAGGGGAGCAGTCCTGAATTAAAGAGGCATGCCAGCATTATATTTCTTGGTTATTTTGACATATGTTTTTCTGGAAAATGGAGTCAGTTGATTGCCTCTATTATTGATGATGCCTCCAGTAATGTTGTCAGCTGTCAGTCAGGAAATCTCGATTCAAGTCGGGGTTCGCGAACTTCACGGATTCTGGATTCGTCATTGTGGATTCATAGATAGTCCCATAGTCAAAATAGTTCACAATGTAGGTGCAGTAAAGTCACCAGTCAGAATCACCGGGTTATGGATGACCATTGGTTCACTTTAATTGGGAAAATGGGGTCACATGAATTTGTACCCAGGTTTCAATTAGATGATGGGTCAGCTCGTGCGCAAGATATTGCAGGTGCACGTCATACTCATATCCTTCAGACTACATAATACTTGTTTTTTTTTCACATGGCAGCCCTCCATATGCCATTCAACTACCTGCGAACGCAACCTGTGCTACCTCAACTCGGCTACAATCCATACCTCTCCGCATTCAATTATACTGTTGAGCCAAAACCTGAAGCTCTTCGGGAGGACACATACATTTCAGAATCAGCTCATGACATTTCTTCAACGGCTTCTCGGCCTCAAAATAATCGAGGAGAGGAGTAAAACCCACTTGTCATTGTTGTTTTTTGCAGTAGTTCATGCTTTGAGTTGCATTTCGTTAGATATTTTCTCCTGATGTTACTCATATAGATACAAAATTAGTATTGATTCCTTTCTGGATACTCCACTCCGTTTCAAATCTGAGTGACTTTATCTTGTTGAATGTTTTGCATCTCTCTACACTACAAGCTGATTTGCCCAGTAAAGTTAAACGTACTCAATAAAACGCTGTACACATGTCGAAAATGTGTAATAAATCAGGTCCACCTGAATCCTACCCGTCCCTGTCGGCTATCAATATATCGCCACCATAGTTGACAATACCGGTGTTGGAATGCGGGTTAGCAATTCACTCATGTGAAACGATGTGATTAGGAGAGCCATTAATGGAAGGAGTCCCTCCACAGACACGCGAGTTGGCCACCCTTCAACACAATCACTCGGACAAACAGGATAAAACCTAACAACACTATCTCAACTGGCGTCTCAAAAGCATTAAGAATCAGTCTCCTGAAAATCATCGAATCCCCCGATGGTAACCTACATTCTCTCCACTAGGACAATTTTTTCGACGGAGAAATGGCACCAGGTTTACACTCGCTTTGTGTTCAGTTACTGAGTACAATCTAAACACTGGGTCCTATTAATAGATAAGATAAAGCTCATTGTGCAATGACAGTCCTTCGTATGTTGCGTCATTAAACACGAGAACTCACAATACACTCAATTAGGGCTCTTGTTTTCCCCAAATGATCAATGAAATTAGCTAATGAATCACCGAATCTCCCCAGACTGATATCAATCTATGGGTAGCTCAGAGGAAGACCAATTTCACAAGATGGGCGAAACTTACACCGGAGTCGTCACCCGAAAGGCTAGTCAGCAATTGTGATCACGGTATGTGGATCCTGTAAGTGAGTGATGATTGGCGCTGTATTCGCTCTAAGTGTGAGTCAATCACATTGGTGTTCAAGCGCTTGTAGTGGAAAGGTTAACCTACTATTCGGGAGGTTGCTGACCCGGAGTTTCGTCAGATGCGCATTGTTGATTATTCCCAATAAGGATGATAGTTGTGCAGCATAGATTTGCTTCACTTAAGAACAAATCTCAGTTGAAAATTACCAAACCTGCTAACAGTACTATTAACTAATAAATCGTTCCTAGGAGACGGTATTTTGTGTCACCTTGCGAGACATATTTTGCCCACGAAAGGCTATATGTCTATAGGTGTCTCTTAATGTAGATTCGAATGAACTCAAATACCACTCGTTCCTCGGACTAGAATGAGGTGAGACTATCTAATTCGTTTAGAACATCTACACACACTCAAATTTTTAGTTCACGGTTTATGAGGCGGAATTCTGTCTTTACAAACTACTGTGGTAAAATTTACATATAATGATACGGATAGGTGCATCGAATCACCATCATCATAATGGCATCAGTGTTTAACACATGCTTAGCTGTCGTACAACATGATTTATTTGGAAGCCTTATTTTGAAGGAAAGAATAAAAGTGGACGAAGAAGGGACTTAGTGCTAGCCTGCCACAATCATTCCGAGGTGCCTACACCTCCAGACACTCATTCAGGCAATTCGGATAGAAAGTGACAACAAGAACACCATTTAGACCGATTAGAAACCATGTCTCGCAGCATTTCCAGCCAGGCGTATTGAAGATCACGTGGTCCTCATCCTGGAAGGCGAGTCGTACCGACAGCACCCAGAAATTCCTTTTTCATACCCCTCTGCCAGGTCAAGGGTTGCTCACCTCTCTGCTCACGCCACTCTGAATTGGGCACGGTCCAAAAGCACAAGTTGGAAAACACGAATAAATTTCACCCCGCACGGCCGCTTACACAGTATGCAGCTACATCATCCTCGTGATAGAAAACTGAAAAACATCGTAGGTGAACCAAATCGTAGCCAAACTAACTGATAACACTGGTTCGAATTGCGTTCGTTGGAAATTTTGTCCCAGTGGATACAACGCACCGAGTTGGTGGAAGTTCATATGACCGATGTTAGGGATGATCCTATGTGACTATCGTTGCTCAGAAATAGCCGTACGATATCTAATACTAGCTGGCCATACGTGTCTCGAGTGGGCCTGCCAAGTGCTGCGAACAACCAGGTACCATTATCCGTGCACTGTGGAGCTCAACTGCCCGGGTGTACCCACTCGAATTGAAATTATGGGCTGTCAGTTGAGCATTCTGACGGCTTTGGAGTTGCCCCGTCCTATGTACCCTCCCATACTATTCCTTCGGGTTTACAACTGTCAGTGCTTGTCACCTGATAATCAATTTAATTACGTTACAACTAGAGAACTAACAATTGGTGAGCCGGACACCGCTTATACCATGTCAGATCCTCCAGCACAAGATACTCCCTCACCTTCAATCGCATCAACACCCAACATCGATACCGCCTCTGCTCATCTCCCACCATTCTGGCACCACGACCCATGCATCTGGTTCACTTAAGTTCAAGCTCAGTTTGCTCTTCGAGGAATCACCCGAGAGCATACTATGTGCTTGCAGTACTCCCTCATGAAACAGCAGCCGATTTACATTTTACATTTTTAATAGACCCTGACGACATCAAGCCGTATACTTAATTACGTACCGCAATCATTAAACGCTGTAGTTTATCCGAACATAAAAGACTGGAACAACTACTTAGCGGAGAATCTCTCCATGGCTATGCCCCATCTCAACTGTTGCGACGATTTACATCATGAGGGACCGTAAAATTGATGAAGCCTTGTTCAAACAGCTCTGTCTGAGACGTTTACCCACCTACGTACAATCAATTCTCGCTTCCTGTTCAGAAAGTGTTCCACTCGCTGGACTCGCCGGCATAGCATATAAGATATTGGAAATTCAACCGCGCTCTTCTGTAGATACACCAGCTTCTGTGTCCATTTTTCACGATCGTCTTAACAAGTTAACTAATCAGGTAGAAGCCATTAGCTCGCCTCGACCCTACCAATTTCGCCGTACCCTGTCGCGTCCACGCTTGCATTCTCGACCACATTCACCCTCCAGGGGAAATGGTCATTACTGGTACCATAGCACCTATGGACATCGTGCAAACAAGTGCTCCCAACCGTGTTCCTTCCGAAGTATCCACCCTCAGTCACCGTCGAAAAAAAACACGGGCAAAACTATAAAGGCAAGTAAAGTTCAGTGCCCTCCTCATATCACTCGCCGCCTGACAATTTTCGACGATACCTCTTGTCTCAGTTTCTTGTTGACACTGGAGCCGATATCAGCCTTATTCCCTTATCCGCCGGTTACTCCCACTCCAGACCTACTTTTACTCTAACTGCCGCCAATTTTTCTTCTATCAAGACTTACGGACAGCATGTTTTACGAGTTAATCTCGGGTTACGCCCTGAGTTTACCTGGATTTTTGTTATCACTTCGTACACCACCCTATCATTGGCGCCGACTTTCTCACACACTTCATTTCAACATTTGTTCGATCTACTGCATGTTAGAGGACGATCTATCACTTTACCATCAACTTATCCAGTGACAGTTTCCAGAAGTGGCGATTTACCTTACGACGGTTTGCTTAGTCAGCTTCCATATTTAACCAAACCTAATTTTCAGCAGGCAAATACAAAACATTCCGTATTTCACTACATTCATACTCGCAGCCCAAGTCGTTTGGCCCTGAAAAGTTACAGATAGCCAAGGACGAATTTCAGCATATGCTTCAACTAGGTAACATCAGACCTTCTCGAAGCATGTGGATTTCACCGCTCCATATGGTACCTAAGAAAACATCCTCAGACTGGCTCCCTTGCGATGACTACCGAGCACTCAACAGTGTCAACATACCTGACCGTTACCCCATTCCACACCTGCATGATTTTTCTTTTTCTTTACACGGACGCACTGTTTTTTTCCACACTGACATTCCTCGCGCTTATCACCACATCCCTATACACCCTGACGACGTTCATAAAACTGTTATTACCACACCGTTTGGGTTATTCGAATTTTTACGCATGCGCTTCGGAATTCGTAATGCAGCCCAAACTTTTCAGCGTTCCATAGACCAAGTATTATCTGGTTTACCATTTGTAGTGGCACTTGTTTGATGTGTAATGAAGACTGTCGCTTGGTGGTGAAATGATAGGCTCGTCTTTTTGTAGTTTAGCCACAAGTCAGAGATCTATTATGGGTGTTGAGGAGAGTGAATCAATTGCTGGACGAGATAAAGTGTCAGCGACGATGTTAAGATGTCCTGAAGCGTGGCGAATGTCATTGGTGAATTGAGATACATAATCAAGGTGACGTATTTCGCGGGGTGAATAGTTATCAGGCTTGGCGTGTGACTTTAACGGCTTATGATCTGTATACATGCAAAACTCGCGTCCTTCCAACAAATGACGGAAATCGCGATTCGATAGGTAAATGGCCAACAGTTCTCTACCAGATGTACTGTAACGTGATTCGGTGGGTGATAGTTTATGGGGGAAAAATACAAGTGGCTGATGCACATTATTGATAGTCTGATGCATCAACGTTGAGTGATAGAAAGGAATTATGTTGAAATAGTCTGAGAATCAGCTAAGGAGGCTTTGGCTTGCTCTAAGGCAGATATGGCTGAATCGGTCAATCGAAATGTTCTAGTGTTTCCGGATAAAAGACTTGTGAGTGGTGCTAATAAGAAAGCAGCTTTAGGAATGAAGCGTTGGTAGAAGTTAATCAATCCTACGATACGCTTCACCTGCTTAAATGAAGTAGGGAAAAGAAAGTTACGAATAATGGTCAACTTATCAGCGGCAGGCGATATAACATCTTGATCAATCGTATGGCCAACGAAGATGAACCAAAAATGCACTTTTGAGTGTTAATAGCAACACCATGATGGAGTAATCGAGTGAACACACTGCATACATGGCGTTTAGGTGGATGAATATGCGGCTCAGCGCAATTGGTATGAGACATTACTCATTGCACGCGGGTGTCAGTTGGCTTGGTTCGGCGTAGTCTAGTGCAGAAAAGGATGCCAGTTCAGCATATGACCCATGGCCTTTCGGTTAACTTGGGTTACGAATTGTATGGCTTTAAATGAATTTCAAAGGATAAGTTTTCAAATGAACAGTCTACATTAAATACGGGTATGAGCTACGCAGTGGGATTATTTTTCATGAAGTAAATGATAGCAATTGTTCATCTGTTGCATCCCTTCGTTGCATAGTTGTCATGACACCCGAAGGAAGTACGAGGGCTGAGATACTGCCCGGATTGGATTGGGAACATGAACCTTCCGGTCAGTGTGTTCGCGCCTTAACCAATGAGATAACTAGAGGTTAGTGTACCTTATCGCACGGCATTTCAGTAGAGATAAGACATTTACTTCGGGATCATTTCGTCTCTAACCCATTAGATATTTGAGCAAGGGGTCAAAGATTTTGGGTGAATGGCAGATGGAAACAAAACCGTCTATCTTAATTATTCTGGTATTTTGTTGAACCAAGTCAGACCTATTTGGCTATCACGTTGCTAGGATTACCAATGAAAATCTATAAACCCAAGGGTGATTCAGCTTAAGGATGAAGTATGCAAATGAAATATCAGTGGTACCCAAGAAAGACAATAAGAGGTCCACAGTTCTTCGAAGAGCTGGGACTTGTTATTTATTAATTTACTGTCGCTTAACGTAGTACACCCTAAGACAGTGCGAACGGTGGCATTGCCGAATAGCCAGTAAGGAACACCCACACAATGTTGATCAGCCGCTCGTGGCCAAATTCAGACTAATTCGAATGACCTTCGAAAGGTGCATACCGTATAGTGATCACCAACGATCAGTTTGTCTAACAAGCACATACGGCGTGGAAGAAGATCGACAAGAGATAAGAACGCTAGCTTCTGGAACGGCGAGCTGTGGCCGAGACGTGCAAGAACAGTACATCACTACCAAATTTTCCCGAAGCGATGAATCCGAAAACGAATAAGCCGGGAGTAAAAAACGACTACATTCAGTGATAATAGTGGATACAAATCAAATCACTGGTCCGGTTAGTATATCAAGCAGAGGAAGTCAAGTCCATCCCAGAGGAAATAGTAAATCTGATCGTGAGGAGCAAGTAAAGTGTCACCGTAGCTGGTCGGTGCTGTCCTCAGCTGCGTCGTCAGTAGTCGACACTATTCTCAGCGGTGTCGTCAGCGAAGGTTGACTCTGGCTACCGGGGTACCGAAATTTGCTATTTGATAGGCGATTTCCAACTCGTGTCCCACAAGCCAACTGGACTCGACTCAGTGGCATCAACGACGGTTGTGCAGTATTGGCAAGACCACCATAAGATATCCGAGGAGCACTAACATTGCAAATAGACAAATTAAAGAAAATGGTGCCGCGGATCTCAAGTGCGAAGTGAGGATTCGCTGAATGGTACTAGAAAATATGGACTAGGTTATAAAATTTGGCGTTCGCAAATAAATTCGGACAGGAAATATTGAACTCGACAGCTCGTGCAGTAGTCTGACCAGTAAAATTAGTGATGGACTTATCCCCATCACTTTGACCAAACGCACTTCACACTACTGACCGAGCTGACCAGTCGAAGGATAATCGCACGGAACAGCTTGCGAGCTGCAGAGCTGCACGATACATTGACGATTACAAGATGACTTCGCTAGGCATGTGCAAAAAGAATCATAAAATGTGAAGTGAGCTCAGGTAAAAATAGTGAATTAGGTTTTCAAATATCGAGCTGCCCTGGAGTGTGGTACTAATCCTACGACTAGAATTTTAATATTTCGTTAGTGCATTTGGTTATCTAGGGGGCTTACCTGGTGAAGAGGAAGAGATTGATGGAGACTTAAGATTTACATACCTCAATTCTGCGATGATTCGTCACCTTAAAACTCAATGAGGATTTTGACACTGGCTTAGGAGCTAATTTTGCCAGTCGTTTGTAAATAAAAACATCTCATTTGCCAGCTAACAGACGGAACGGAGGCAACTGCAGTTCGCCTTTACAAACCAAACTTGGAGAAGCAAGTACATTCTGTCGCAAATCTTTTGTTACCCTCGTATAAGCGGCATTCCAGGACCAAGTACAACACTGTTTTCACTTTGAGTGATCAAGCATCAATCATCAGTTCAGTTTAGTCTACTCTCATTTGGTTCAACACCTGAGATACCGTCTGTGCTTTCTATGCTCAGTATAAACTTTTGACCTTGATGACGCAGACTCCATACTGAACAGCAGGCCTTATCGACAGCGTTCAGACTTGTCGGTGTTCCCCCACATACCATTCAACAAGAAGCCTGCAGATGCCGCCTCTTGTTTGATCAAGTTATGACCGTGAGGCAGTCACGAAACGTCCAACTGATATATATATATATATATATATATATATATATATATATATTGCAACTACGACGGATGGGCGCCACACGGAGATTGTCGTCCACCACTGCCATGACATCCGCACTACCACCGGCATCATACACAATGGTGCCATAGTATTTATTCGTTCAGGATCACTTCCATCTCCACTTTTCAAGCTTCTACTATTCGACCGAGTGTAATGGTTGTTTGAGCGCGCTTTTTGCTGCATGATTTGAATCGCGTTGTCTCAGGCTCATGGTTGCATTGGTACACAGATGGGTGTATTAGGGTTAAAGGTTCGCGTACTCATGAGTAGTCCATAGACAAGAACTTTGATATCGAACGTAAGTTCCGGACGGAGCAGGACATTACAGGGCCGCAGAAGCCACCTAATTACAGTCAGTATCCGGTAGGGACGCGATAATCGGCCATAAAGCAAGTCAGTGGATGCAATAAAAGTGGCAGTCGAGCATCAGTGCATAAAAATATTTTACTGGTGTATTGCTGTCAGTGATGAAGACGATGAGTGTGTTGGCTAGAGACGCTCTCAGTGGCACGGCAGGAGGAAAGAGTCACTAGGTGCACGTTGCATGTCCAAATCGAAGAAAAATAAAACGGTCTCGGGCAACCATTGGTTCATGGGTGAAGTTAACACCGATATCTTGTGAAGCGTAAGCGTAGAGCAAGAAAACATTAGAGGCGGGAGCTATTAGGCATTCATACACTGATCAGTCCTACCGATCGCACATGACTCAAACTAGGTGGCCACAACTGGTCACATTTCCAACTGGATTGAAATCTGCTCCACAGCGATCGACCACACTTCTTGGTTTTGTCTAAACGTGTAGCTCGGATATGAACTATTGACTCAATTCGAAAAGTGGCTAGACCTGGTTTCTGTCTTTTGAATAGGCCACTGGTACAATCTAGCCAATGTCTTGCATCGAATATAGAAGGATAATGATACCCTGATCCCTGCACCTAATGTTGCATACACATGTGATGCAAGAAAGTAGTGCGGATGGAGCCTAAACACAGATGTCACCTGGCTAAACCAATGACGAAGGGTTCGGGAAAAATGCTGAAGAACTTACGCAGATAACAGCTGTGAACGTTCGGAAAATGGGCGGCTCGTAGAGGGAACACTTTTCGAATTCAATCGACCTGCACTGTCCGCAAACTCACTGGTTCCTAGTACAAGCGAACCGGTCACTGGAGTGATCCCACCAGTGAGGCCAGAATCAGCGCCAGTTGCTCCGCCAATCGGAGCAAGCCGATTGCCTAAAACTCGCGTAGGGTGAGACACACCGGCTCCGTCGTTCCACAAAAACGAACTGCTGGGGTGAATGTTACTCGCACCCCCACTGGTTTGGTATTGTGAGTTTGGATTTAGTAAACGCCCCCGCTGAGCCTCCGAAAGCTCACGCGCATCTTGGAGTCGAATCAAACAAAGCGTTAGTAGTCCGAAAATAGTTGTGCCAATGATCCACGTTGCAAATATTAGCAAGTCTGCGTGAAAGGGATAAGTTGGGCATACAGAATATGCATCGGACACGACAAATGCTGATCACATGGACCTGTATGGCATGCCTAAAGTAAGCAGGCCCTATAAACGACAGAACAACCCGTTAAGTGACGATCCATTCAACCAAGGGATTACCCTGGACAGGTTCAAAAAATACACGAAACCATGCATGATCCACATGCTCCAATAACACAGGTAGTGACATTAAGGAATTTACTAGTGGTGGAAATATAAAAAAGTTTAGTTGCTTGTATACTCTAACAAAACGCATCAATATTGGCATAACCAATGAACCAGAGTTAATGACCACGGGGCTAGAAGTGCCTTATACGACAGTTACAAAGGAGCTGAACTACCGATGACTGACGCTGTTACAAATGAAAAGCAAGGTTTGTTGGGATGGGCCGAACAGGCTGTGGATATGACCGTGTAGTTGCGTGCAAATGAGAATCGCCGAAGAAAGCCTCCGATTCAGTTAAGGGTACTCGTCTTCCGAAACACACCTGAGCGGCACATCGACAACGTTCATCATCACATCAAAACGCGCTGTTTCAAGTTGCTACCACTTAAAGGTTCACGTGAATCGCCAGAGCGACTAACGTCGGATAGACCACCTGGTGGGAGGTAACAAGGGATAAAGACGGACAGTGTCCGTTCATCGCTGTTTCGCAGAGACAACAGTTTCGAAATGTGCACAAACCACCATTAATTGACCTAGGATCCTTCCATTTGGTGTACCAATGGACGCCTCGATAGCTTCATGAGACAGCTAGGTCCAGAAGTGAATTCGTATTTATTAGCCCACTATTGAGTTTGTGAAAAAACATCAGGTGGTGCATGCAATAATTAGAGTAGAACACAGTCGGTCATGTTTGGGCCAAGGCCAACCTAACAACACCATATGTTCCACACAAAACGTCGACGACCTAAAGGCAGAGGCACGTGATGATCAAAAGAGCGGCCTCGCATATGCTAAAAAAATGTACTGGATCACACGGCAGCGACTTTGATAAAGAACGTCCCTTAGCACTGTGGAACGCGTTCACGGGGAATTGAGTATAGGTGTGCGGGTTCTGAAAGAATTCCTAATCCATTTCGCTACTCAGAGATTTTCGTTTCCATGCACGACTTGGAACTTACCAATATCACAAACTGTAAACTAATTCAGAATGTGACTGTGTAACTTGTCACAAGTTACACGTAAAACCATGGTAGTGGCTCACTGAAGGAGTAGGAACTGAAGCACAGTGTTTTGAATAGATCATATTGGAGCATGCCCTACAAGCTTGTCCGTGTACTCAAGTCAGACCAAACACGACTCAAACGTGGTGGCTCTATCGTTTTGAACAAAAACTCAACCGAACTTGAGACAGTCGGCAGCTGCATTAATTAATGTTGGCTAATAGGTATCACTCGTTCAACTAGAAAGTAACGCAGGGAAGCCAAAGTACTTCAGCACAATCCTACATATGAAAGCCGATCTACCTTAATAATCGGAAAACTAAGTCACTTCCATTAGCACATCCGCCAAGTGATCAGGCAAAAGGCGAGATCAATTGCCGAATAGTCAACGCTTATGCAGTTGAACAAAGGCCTTGGAAACCAACCTCACCACCAAGGTTCGGAGTAACAAGACGACCGTCAGTTCAGTATTCAGATATGCACACGAAACTCGACCCCATCGAACTGACCGTCCTCGCAGGCTCAAGATGCATGATCATAGGTACCTTCAGTGTACAGTGAAAGTCCGATACCCGAAGACTCTGTCAGCACATTATTTGTCATTTCGGATTCTTCCAATGACGAAGTCTGAAGCGTTTCAAACATGTGCCGCCCAAACTTGATAATGAAGTAACGAAGTTTTCCCTGTTTCCATCGCTGTATTCAGGACGGGCGGGTCATCATCCAAGCACAGGAGGGGTCACATGGACACACCTGGAAGGCGTACTTCACAAACTCTTAGTAATCTCACACGTTGTCCATCTCGCGGTTTTCGCCATTCTGAAGGAGGCATGGAGGACAACAGTCGTCTCGGTAGACAGTGTTTCGGTATGCGTAGCACATGACCGAGTCAACGCAGTTGATGGTGATGGAAGTTTTCCGCGATTTTAGTACTTGCTGCACAAACAATTAGCTGCTTTCTCATTACCTCATTACGAACTCGTTCACACCACCTGACACCAGCAACGCTCCTGAGGCATCGGTGGTCAAAAACCTGAAGACGCCTCGCATCATCTGTCCACAGAGCAATACAGCTGATACTGTAGCCTGGTACACGTGACTCCTGAGACCCAGTGACATGCCGTTTTGACGCCGAAAGGGACGCTAATAACAAAACATGATTCGGGCGTTTGAGATTTGTGCACAGATTTCATCAAACATACTTCCGTCAGAGCTAATACAACTACCAAGGTAAGTAAGGTTCTCCACAACCTCCAGCGGTTCTCCCTGAATCGTAAGGGGTATGCTCACAGACTACATTCTGAGGCATGACTTTGCACTATGAAGGTGCAAGACGCATGCCGAAAGATGGTATGGTTGTGGTTAGATTATTCACTGGGGCTTGTGCTTCGCTTTGGTCTTCAAAGATGAGGGCGATGGCATCTGCGCACTCCAGATCGACAAGGTTCTCCCCAACAACAATTTGAACACCGGGGTTTTGAGAACCTTCCAGCGTTTTCCTCATTTTTTCATCAACGATGAAGTTGAAAAAGAATGGAGAGAATGAACATCCTTGTCGGACACCAAATTTTGTAGCCAAGCTTTTGAAGAGCTCACCATACACTTCCACACCCAGAGGTAGGAGAATCTAGGGACCAGATTATGTTCACAAACTTTTGGGGCACGCCCTGTTGGATAAGTGAAGTTAACAGCAATCACCGACAGACGGAATCGAACGCACCCTTGAAGTCAAGGAATACAAATATTGTGGGTCGCCTGCACATGTGGCGTTGCTCTAACACCTGAAGGAGTGTGAAGATGTGGTCAACACAGCCTCTACCCGATGGAACTCCCGCTTGATGCTTACGGGTCAAGGGTTCGCGTGCCGCTGTAAGACGACGATGATTTAGTGACGCCAGAAGCCCTGTTACAACGGGAGTCAAACCAACACTGCTGTGGTTACCACATTCATTGAGTGTCCTGTTTGAAAATGGGAATTATTATCGACTCACCCCAGTCATCTGGAACGACCTCTTTCTCCTAGATAGACTCAAATAGCCTAGACAGGCACTGACTGAGGAATTCGCCGCCATCCTTGAGCAGAGCTGGTGGAAGGTCGTCAGAGCCAGGAGCACGATGACGGTTGAGGAGATACACACTAGGACAATTCTGAGGCTAAGGTGTGTTCCATGTTCACAGTCCACCTTTCTACTGAAGGTCAGGATTCTGGATTGGAGGTAGCAGGCGGCCAGCTGAATTGCTGTTCGAAGAACTGTGCCCAGCGGTCCAAACGTTCTGCTTTGCTGCATATCAGGTAGCCATTTTGCTCGCTGATTATTTCGCTGACAAGAGGTTTCTGAGGACCAGTCGAAAGAAACAAGTGGAACATTTTTGCGGACGTTTCCAGCACGTTTCACATCCTATATTTCTTCGACTTTTCGGGTCACCCAAGTTTCTCGGTCTGCATGGACACTCAGTTCCAACTGGCGTCGGATGATGCATCGGGTGGAGTTGTGGTTGCGGTCAGGAGGAATCTGTCACAGTAAAACCACGGTCGTATCAGAGATCCAATGTTTCGATGAGGTTGGCTAGGTTGTACCACAAACGGAAGTTCCAGCTCTGAGTAGCACTGTGAATATCTGTTCCCAGTGGCCGTTAATATCCGACAAAGGACGGTCGGGCAGGCGTTTGAAAAACCAGTTCTAAAAGTATCGTTTGAATTCCGGGTCCACTAGCTTCTCAATGGCTAAGCGAGGTGTGCACGTTTCGCGTACACCCGAAAAATGTAGTGAAAAGCAGTGACGGACAAGTACATGGTTGGATGCCACGGCTGTAAAACAGTACTGTGAGTAACGTACCTGAAGACAATGGTATATACCACTAGCTGGGGTCTTACCACAAACCACTAGGTATCCAGCTCCTGCGAGAGAATGGTATTAATAGAAGGCCGAAATTAAGAGAGCATCACCAATCTTACCAAGGTGGTGCTACTCGGTCAAAGAAGCACGTTACTAAGCCCCATGCACCAGAGATTATTCCAAGATGTGCCTAACGTTAATATCACTTTCATCGCCTGCACAGCAAATAAAACTCCTGTAAACCCACAAATCATTTCTGGATAGGTTGAGATGCATCCTCAGTGGGAACACCAACAGTGGTGTCCGTTTATGTTCCACACGGAGCACATGGCAAGAAAGACCGATTACGGACACTCAGAACAGCGAGAAAAATCATGCGATTTTACAGGGATGCGTGAGGATCGGAGATTCCTTCAAAATTTGGATATTTCAAAAGCAAACTGAAGTCGAAATTCTACCGTCAGTGCACAGAGACGTCAAATAAAGGAAACTTAAGGACGAACTTCTCCAACACCTCTGCAGCCAAGGATGAGCAAACTTACCATAAAGACCGACGGCGTTAAATTGTAGAACAGCCAATCGGTGCTCAATCCAAGTGAGTCGTAAAAACTGTTCAATCAGAATGTGCGGCATAAAGGCATTGGGGATGAGGAAGAGGCACACGCACCCAAGGCTGAGATAGACACCAACAAAGGCGGTGGAGAGACCGAACGCCTGAAAGTGGGATAATGGAAAAAGCCAGCTCCAGTCAGATACACAATGGGATCAAGAGGATGACTGCGTGTAGTGCAAGGAACAATCGGTAAAACTGACCACGGCACAAAATGAAAAAACATGGACATGACACCACAACAACTGTAGTGACAAGCAATCTGACCGTAGCACGAGTATGCTTGTGAAACAGAACTAGTTATTAGGTTAACGGAGACTCACAAGGTTCTTAAACACGCACAGTGGGCACAGAATGAACACACCCATAAGGACTACGAACGACAGGTAGGACGCAGGCGAATCGTTCAAAGAGAATAGTTGACCTGAAAAGGCAATAGACCGACAGAAAACCAATGGGATGTAGTATAATTGTTGCTCAGAAGACAGAACACATCAAGACATAAAAATATGGAATCATGAGCACAAAACTTCCACAGCCATTTACTGATGTCAGTGTGCACTGAATCCAACCTGATAACACCACCAAAGTGGGCATTACATAAGCTGATGCGACCCACATGTGCATCCAGGCCTGCCAGCATGACTACAGCAACACCATTAAAGAATGACCAACCCTTTTGAACAGATTAACACCCTGATCCTACTCAAACTCATCAGAAGCAGATGAGTGCTCAAACACCATCCAAGATGTTCAGACACTGTACAACGAGTACCGGGCACAACCACCGACCCATCGCTAAGTTGCATTACGCTCCCTAACAACGCACTGATGATGTAAACTCGATTGGTGGTGAAACGTTTGCAATCAAATTGTTCACCTTAGCGAACGAACCAACGACCAGTACTGGCTACTGTTCGAACCTAGATCACACAACAGATATCAATCGGTGTGTAATATGCCCCACAAGCTTACCATCTCGTAACCAGATGACGTACGTTAGTGACGTTACTCGGTGGGGCGGTTGACAAATGGGTGTATGGCTAAGCAACGTACATTTCGCCATTCCGTGCATTCGATTCTGTCGTGCTAAAATGTTCATAGACTTGTGGTACTCTAGTTGAATGTGGGATTAATGCAGTAGGTTAGTGCAATCAGGAATGTTATGCCTAAGAAATTGTGCAGGGTAGTTTCAGGATGAAGCAAGTTTAAAAGGTATATTCTCCTTTATTCAAACGTAAATGGTCACATGCAATTCATGACTGATGCTTGATTGTATCTGTTTGGGACAATTTATAACAATTCACCACCTGCCCACCATTAATGGGGTCAACTGCTAGGTACGGATAATCATAAAAACCGTGCAGTTAACCACTTCATACAGGAGAGATATCCTCCAAGAAAAAGAACCATCTCTACAAGAATTTGAAAAGAACCAAAGTCATGACGTGCGGTGTCTTGCATATGAACAATTCGCCTGTTGTTCAACGGACGTAACGAGGAAACGACATGGTGGACTCGCGAGGGTTTAATGGGTCACATAAAACCTCCAGAACAGGCCGAATGATCTTTGCTACGTGACCGGCCATCACAATATACCGAGGAGTTTTCTCAAATGCTTCAGTCTATCAGCTACAAACGGAACAGTCAAAGTACACTGAACCTAGATGCTACAGTAGGGATAACGACAGGCGATAAGCAACGTAGTGACGGTGGTGGCCTAATAATTTCGTCACTGTTGAACATGTCCACCTGCCTGATAAAGTGGGAAGTTAGACGACCTCACACTGAAGAGTCTAACGAAGGGGCAAAATTCGCCGCATGCTTGAAAAATGTCTGGTAATTGGCGTGATTTGCCCCAGCGTACTTATCCATGAACAGAAGATGTGAACGTGATTCAGTTTACTGATTACCGCTTTCATGTGAAAATGGTTTAGCGGAAAAAAAGCCCTACGAGAGAGGTAGTGCGCGGGGTCCGGAGTAAGCAGCCCAAACAATCTAATAATAATAATTGGGGTCAGTTGGCCTATCGAAAGTGAGTCGCTGCTCCCGAAGGCAGATCGACGTACTTTGGCAGTGAAGATTCGTCACGAAGAGAATGGACCTTGACGCAGGCTGACGGTTTGTGTACTTTAGTGGCCGATTGGTTTATACTGCGTAGCACCCACAACCTGTCCTGTTAGGTTGGCTAGTGGAATGAGATCCAACAACCAAGGTATCCTAGGCTGGGGGTTGGGAAAAGGATGGCAGCATTTTCCTTAAGGTTTACACACTCTGACGGACCTATGTTAGTTAAGGCCGAATTCCTGTCAAGCTTTATAGCTAAAGACACTGGCTAATCGTTCTCCTGTTCAAATGTAGGTGCCCTGGAACTAACCCTGTCTGCATACAATAATAACAAGATCAAAAGTAATCGCATGCCACATCGGCCGTACCATGGTGCCATTAGCCGGGTCGCTTTACTTGTTGCACATAACAACATGGGTAATCGAAACTACTCTACTGATGAAGCCTACCTTATATTTCCAAGTATTCGGTCTCCTTAAGTCCACCCATAAAGCTGTTAGAATTGTTCGCCTCGAATCCCATGGCCGTAACACTTACGCACCAACGAGACTGATGTTCAAGACCTGCGGATACGTCCACTTGACCGCTTTTAATAGGTTCACTACACTCAAACATGCAGAATGTGCTTGCGTATGCACTAGTTAGGATTGGATTTGGAATCTATAAAAAGCTGCACCGATTGGAATCACCAAGGAGCGATTCAATTCCGACAAGCAGCCAAATTCGATTTCCATAGTCACGGCCAGTGAGGAGTTTGTCCTGGCTGGCTCTCAGTAAGCCTAATCAACAGACCCTTTAGGTCAGAGTTGCTGACCACAAGTGTATGGATATCAATCACAGCTTGAAGGGAATAAGGAGATTTCGAAGAGTCCATGAAAATGCAAGATGGAATTTTTATTGGAATAGTGAAGTTTCCTTACTACTTGTGGATTATAAGTAATCTGCACAGGGAAGGAGAAATCCTAAAACTTGCATAGGCCTTCCAACCGGGAAGTTATCATTCAAGGAAGTGCGAGTAACTCACACTAATGAACAGTCACTTGCAGCAATTAACGCCCCCATGGATCCGGATCTACCTAGAAATTCATGAAGTGCGTACTGCCAGTTATGCCCAGTAACAATGAGGCAGCTGTATGGTGTTTGTCGGGTTTTAACAGGGTGAACATTTCAATTGAAACAGACAGAGTCAGTAATAAAAGCCCTTTTTTGGTGTACGATGACACAAACCGGCGAAAATAGAAATGGAATGAAAGATGGTCGAGATGGGATTGGAGAGCCCATGACAGTGGTGACAGCAAAGTAAGTGATCAGCACAAGTGATTTGAAAATCAGGGGGCGACATAGATCAGTGGTTAGAGCGCGAATTAACCGATCAGAGGGTCCGTGGTTCGAACAAGACTTCTGCGTCTCGACTTCCCCTGTCTAGGCTTAGACAACCTGGCAGTATCCCAGACCTCGTGCTTCTTTCGGGTGGCATCGCGGCTAGGCTCCGAAAGGGCGTTACAGCCGAACGATTATCCTATTATTTATTTTAAAACCACACATCCATAGAAGATGAAACGAAGAAACAGAAAAAATCAGTGAATAGGGTTGGTAATCCGAGTAGCTTGTGAACAAAGAAACTGGTCGATAGGAAAGTAATACCGACAGATGAGTTGCCGCGAAACCAAGGGATTAGTCAACCCGCCTTGAGTACTCTTTTTCTGTAGGATTCAGTCTGCCGCAATCAACAAGCTGATAGAACACTAGCCGAGATACGATGATGAAGTCAACCAGTGCGCAAAAAATTAGAGCCACCTGAGCCAACAGTGTCAGGCGTATAATTCAAACCAACAAAAACAAGGCTGCACCACTAGGGGGAAGGCCAACTTACCCAAAAGCACCGACAACAAGGCGACGAATAGGAATACAGCTGGAAGCACAGGAGGAAGTCGCGCTATCCGGCGCGGCCTTAAGCTGAACACACGAGTTGATCGCCTTGCTCTGCATCCGGCGCAGTCGTACCGTGAATTTTGCTGATTTGAGCAACAAGAGCAAAACGGAGAACGGTCATTTTCCAACTGCGTCTGCTCCATATCTGCTTGGCATACGTGTGCGGTTGGCGAGTTACTGTGTGATAAAAGAGGTTCCAAGGTACCACAATTTGGCACCTCGGGGACAGGTGCAAGAGAATTCTCGACGGGCGGGTCACTATCCGCGACATAAAACACAGCCCCCTGTACTTCCGTAGGTACCCCAACCAGCAGTTCCGTGTTCCAAGGCTCGGTGACAGTGCTGGTGCCTGGAGTAGTATCCGGTTCCTGAATCTTCATCAGAGGCCCACGGCCGAATACTCTATGGTAGTATAGTGTTGGGCGTATGCATAGACACCAGATGAGGATGAACGTTGCAAGCGCCAGCAATCCAGGGAGTAAAACACTGATTACAAGGACCAGCATAGCTGCATAAGAGAAAAGGTAGTAATTTATGTTGCTTAACATGAAATCCGCTGGCAGGAAATGGACATTTACCAGACTACACCAAACAAGTGGAGTAGTGGATTACGTCCAGTTTGCATTTAAACATGAGAACGAACAGGCGAAATTGACAAGAACATGTCAATCGGTCAAAAAAAATCAAGTATCATGACAAGTGTCCTAGCTACTACATCACATGCTGGTTTGCATGTGATCAGATACGCACAAACCATCACGCAAACAATGAGATAAAAACGGTCGACAGTCTTGCTTGTCCTAACACTTGGATCACAGGGTGCCCGAATGAGTTTCAAACGTCTAACCTTACCACAACCAACAGCACTTAAACCTCATAGTTCTTGGGTCAATTGATACAAACTGGATTGAATGCGTTTCCCACAGGACTAGGCCAGGACGTTTTGTAACTGAGACTATTTTACGGATTAGTAAATATGCAAGGCGTTGCCATACAACGGTTGACCAGAACAGTTGACTAAAGCGCCACAAGTAGAAACCGATCGCTGCTGACTAGGGTGTGGATAGGAGGGAAATCCTCTATTCGGGTAGAAAAGTAGACTATCCGGTTACACCTATAAGGCACAAGTTACCCGCAAGCACAAATAAAAGTCTTCCAGTCGCGAAATGGGTTTCAAAAATACACGAATGTATCTGTTCACCTGATAAGGTAATGGTCATTAGGAGCTTATCTGAGTAAATTCTCGAAAAGTTGAGGGGAAATGGGGTCCAGAACGAACGTACCAGAATTGTTGCACACCTCCACCCCCATATTGTTCAAAATAGAGTTACCTAGAAAACTGAAGCCACCCGCCTTCAAATAGGATATACTGACGTGGAAACGTATCTCAGATAAGTTCGTTATACTGTTATAATAGCGGTGACCAAGTACGATCGACCGACATATTGACACTAGCTGCATTCAACTAAGTAAAAGTGGATAGTCCTTGATATTCTGGCTGATGATGACAACTCGTAGTTCATGAATTCTGACTCAGTGTTTGAAATTTAGTGAGCTGCTATCACACTCGAACGAATGGCATCAAAATCTAGGAACAACAGTGAAATAAGACCGGCCCTAGGTGGACACAACAGCGCACCAAAACTGATCGAATTCAGCCCGACTAGCACGTATTCGGTAAACAAAACATATACGCAAGGCGTGCATCATTCGGTCGAGAACTCACCATCAGACGTCGGAAGGGAATAACGATAGAAGAAGATAGTCCCTAACACAGAAGACATGACCATGACGCTGGCGGCACAACCTGGGGAGCAATATGCATAAATAAACAGTGCTGACTTGAAAAGAAGAGCGAGAATCCGATTTTTAACACCAAATCCGTGACCAGTTGCAATTACCAAAGCAACACAAAATGAGACCAGGTATTGACAAAAATAGCGACCCAACAATCTGAAGGAAGTTAATTTCATACCACGGTTTGTCGAGTAGAAACTTCAGCCTCAACAACCTTCACCCAGATAATCCAGTG
Organism: Opisthorchis felineus; assembly: GCA_004794785.1. Taxonomy (NCBI): domain Eukaryota; kingdom Metazoa; phylum Platyhelminthes; class Trematoda; order Opisthorchiida; family Opisthorchiidae; genus Opisthorchis; species Opisthorchis felineus. Next base: position 256,271 of record SJOL01006981.1, read on the forward strand.
TTATTATGATTATTGGGTTGGTAAGTCTATGAGCCATTTCTAACCTGCCGCGGATCAGCTGAAGGAGTCCATCTATCGTGGAAGTTCTTCAGTTGAAAACTGATAAACCCATCTTGAAAACTTTAGGTTTTGTACTGTGATAAGCTTCAGTTTATCCAATCGTCCCAGAAAGACATGGAAATTATGGTCTTTTAGAATATAGTAATTCGGAAAGCAGGCTAAAATCCAGTCAGTTGGTATAAATATCTGTGCCGCTGAAAAGCAAGTGGTGCTAAACTCTCTACGTTGGCAGACCACTCAACAACGCTAAAACATGTCTGTGGGTCGGAGACTTCCTCACAATTTGGGAAATGAGCATTGACGAAGATTCAAAGACGAGATGAAACCAGCGGAGGATGTTTCAGAACAGTGCACCATTCAATGAATTCGTTGTGTCAAAAATTGAAGTTGTGCATCACGACAACGAAAGTTCCCTCGAGTAATGACGCTAGTAAAGCACAGAACTGGCTCGCATTGTCTACTGGATGGCGCTGTAATCCGATGGGTCCACTGAAGTCGGCTGCCACCCTCCGTCTCGACCGGTTGCACTCCTGCTGTCTCAGCGAGAAAGATACGAAACAAACTTTCAAACAACACAAATCCTACATTGACAAATGCACTCATTTGCACATTAACTTAGTTTCAACAGGAGACTCAACTGAATTCCTCGTTTATGATATTCTTCAACTGACTGTGCTGCAAAAAAGCCGCCTCATATTTCAGTTGGTACGATATTCGAGATGTCGCAGTATATTTACATACAGGAAATTACTCACAAGGTTGCAACCTTGTGAGTAGTTTCATTTATGAACATAAATCCTAATTTAAGGTTCAAGACTTTAGAAACCGGTAAGGAGCGATATCGTTTCCCTGAAGGTTGGTGTCCTTGAGAAATTACCCTAAAAAGAAAAATGAGGAAACACGAAAGTTCACGTTTTTGAGGACCAAACGGTGACAGTAAAACCAGCCAAGAAATGTTGGTAATTATATAGCTCATCAAAGTAGTTAGAAAGTAGCCATCGCATATGTCAGTTCAAGTTTGCGCGATAGAATGTAAGGAAAACCTACAAGCTACATAGTCTGATGAATAAAGAACTTAGTCTCAGTATTGGTAACATTTCAGAGTTGTTTTTTTTTCCAGATGTTCAAAATACGAAACCGTACGTTTAGCTCCCTATTCACCCCCAAAAAACGCCTCCAATTGCGAACACAGCCGCCGGATGAGTGAATAATGAAGAATACTAATATGTGAGATACAAATAATCAACACGCAGCTGAAAACCCACGTGGCCAAATGAGCAAATTGCACGAGCATGCGTAGAACATGCTTGCTAACAGGAGCACAGCGACGGGGAAGTAGATCGAAGGTGAATTTGTGGGGAGAATGCCACAGGACAGACGACAACTTTGATTACGCACCACCAGTCCCACACCGAATTCGCTGTGGATCGGTGGAGTAGCCGGACACCCATATAGAACAACCGGCGCATAGGCCACACGAGATACTCTGCTCTGATCACGCAACTCTGCAATCAACGTAAGGACTACAGCTGTGCCAGGTCGTCGGGCGATGGGCAATTCCAGCAGCTGCTTTGCGTCCAGCATTGATGCTCTGAAAATTGATAAAAGGGCAAATGAAGGGCCGGCACCAAAGGTTTAACGGGTCAGTAAAGTTTCGGTAGTGTGAAGGGAAGTATATCCAGAATGGTCACTTACTTCGACCAGAATGGCTTGAGGATAACCTGTAGTTTGGATCGAGAGATAGCCCAAAGACTTGAGTTTGGAGCTAACGCTAGCAAGGCTACTGAGAGACAGAGGGTGGACACACCTAGTGAATGTCTTGATCACCTTAACCTACTGCGCTTTCTGTGCTGCTCTGAAAATGTGAATCACAATACCTACTCCATCAACTGACTGCCGACAAGAACCTGCATGCGTCCTAATACCATAGTATTCCAATGCCTGGAAACTTACGGTGTCCCCGGAAAAGAGTAGCTAGGTGTCTCAGGTTCAAAGTAGGGTAATTCCAAAGATTAGTCTGCACGCACGGACAAATAACTTCGCAGAAATCACACTGTCACACTGATAGAACAAACTGCGTATGGATGCACACTTTTCTAATGGCGCACATGAATTTCATCTGACATCGTACAACTATGTACAAGGTTTATACACAAACCAGATGATTCAAGTATGGCGAATAGGTAACCGGAAAATCCAAGGCTTCGTGTGATTATTGATCACAGTTGCCTTCCATACAGTTGCAGTCAACTTCTAAATTCCCTGCTTCACTGATTATGGTTAGAGAGTGCTTCATGAAAAGAACTCAGGATTAGTGCATGTGCCAAGGATATTTGTATAGAAAGGTGTTTCAACACAAAACGAGTTTAGCGGTTCCTCTCTGTATTATCCTTAAACACTTCATAACTGTATCCGCAATGAAGTTGGACTGCGAAGGAGCTGATATTCTGAATGAAAACACTAAGGGAAAGGTATTTGACACCACTCACCATGAGCTCTCACGTGACCCGAATTAGATGGTGCGGAGTATGAGCACGACACGCATTTACAATCGCCTGAGAATGTCTTAGTAACACGGCGGAAATCACTGTTGAAATAAAATAAAACGGGAAAGACTAGATGGCGATGTACGATGCTGTTGAAGCACCTGAGGAAGTGTATAGGCGCGCTCAGCGTATTACTTATCCGGTCGAAACCTTGAAGACCTTCGCTGCACTTGAAACCCACGGAAAGAAGCTGGCTAGTGGTTGGAATCTACCAACTAGGTTTCGGTCGGTGAGACTCACATTAACGTGGCTTCGACAACTGTTTCAGGTACCCTTTAAAAATACCAGCAATGAGAAGGTATCATGTCAGTAAATGAGCCTTCTGAGATGAGCTGAAGCAAAAAACAAATGTTCACTGTCACCTTTGAAAAATAGTGACGGAAGCTCAACTGGTTCCATGGCTCGATAAGGTAGCTATGCCAAAAGACAATATAGAAATTCAGAAACCGAGGGAGAACCTAGAACTTGGTCAAAAAAAAAAACAAAATAAGGATCCATGATTCATCAGTATCATCATCACAGACAGCAATACGTCAGTCCTACGTAGTGGAGCATAATCGCCTCAACAACTTAATTGTCATTCATGATTGGAAACAGACGCACAGAAAGGGGATTGGTCGAACTATGCCTGAAAATATTCTATCTCATTTCGACACGACCATTTCAGACCCCCAAATCCAGGTAGGATTCTTCAATTTTGACACCGAGAACTACGCTTATAACGGTGCAAACCAACGGTGTAACCAGTGACGCGCGACTTCGGCATGTGGTTGTGCCTCTGTTGTTATGTGCCTGGCTTACATCGGAAACACTGAACAAAAGCGTACTGGAAGGTAAGCAAAATTGCCCAGAAATTGCCACTCTGAAGACCATGAGCCAAACAGATAAGACGCTTGAAGAGAAAATCCCAAACCTGACTGATGGTCTACAGAAAGTATCTTATTCTACTTGTTATCGACCACAGTCTTCTTAATGCCTTCTTAATACCGTGAACCCGAGTCTGGATAGCCGCTTGATAGCTTGATGCGCCTAGCCAAACCAGAACGTTCGAATCGGCTGATCTATTGAATGCTGATGCGTACAGGTGTGTCATGTGCAGCCGAAAACGGGCTGTTTATAAAGCTCACGTGGAAGGTTCTAGGCGGGCCAAAAAGTGATACTAAAAATAAAACCCATCTGTCAACGGCAAGGGAAGAACAACCAATTAAATCTGCCTCAACAAAAACGGTCATTCCATTGGCAGTTGTGTAGTCCAGTTAAGTTCGGAGCTGGTTCTCCTAACACTACTGAAACTGTTGTGGCATAAGGCTAATAGAGCGTCATAGGAATAAATGACGTACACGGCTAGTAAAAAATGCAAGCACAGTGCAGAAATCCATATACAGTACGTACAACGCCTCCCATGGTAGCTTATCAGCAATGATATCGTGGATAGTTGGCGAAAGTGTATACAGGGGGCTGATGGTACGGAGTGACAGTCACAGAACGGCAGGCGAAACAGAATCTCCCGTTTAGTCTGATTACTTGCAACGCAAGTAGAAGCTAAAACGAAACCGAGTTCGAAGTTTCCTATTTGTTTACCGAAAGAGCTACGGCGTTGAACGTGCATGTTGTCCTCTTAGTTGTGAAAATAAACTAGGTGAATCTTAGTCACCTGCGCAAATGGAGCTTCCGGGGTTTACTTCACTGAAGTTATATTTTGCGTGATCCAACACCATTCTGACAAAGAGCATTTATTGCAGCCATATGCGAGCTTTAAACCTTTGTCGATCATGACAGGCCTGCTGGATTCATGAGCATAGTCAATCACTGGAACCCTTAAACAGGGCGCAGTTTGTAACCTTCATGCTCAGAGATAATGACGCGAAATCGCTTGCATCAAATCAAACAGTATTTCTGCTTTGGTTTGGACAGGGAGCGAAAATACTTTCAAATATGCAGACACAATAGTAGGCACAGTGTGGGAATAGTGTGTTGTTCCTATCGTTCGCAGACAGTGAAGAGGATGCACACTACACAAGTCTATCGTCAATCAAAAAAGGTTCCAAAGTCAAAGTAAACGTGTTGTTGATGAAAAGACGCCCGCGAAACGGCTCGTACAGCTCAAAGGATGTTAGAAAAGAAACCAACTATATTCAAGCGCTCATTGACCAACTTAATTCTGAATTTTTTTACTTTCGAAGCTTCGGGGTGCATGTCCGATAGACACAACGTACCGTGACTATCTCTCAAGGAACTAAACTGAAAGAAAAACAAGTTCTTACATTTTCTGTCCTAGAAACCATATAGTTTACCGTAAATTTCGTCCTATACGATGAACAGATGCGAGCTACAGGACTTCACTCATGAGAAATCTCAGGTTGATGCACATGAATCTGAGATAGTAGTGTGGCAAATGGATACAAAAATCCGGTCAAAATGGGCATCCAAGGGTAATGCAAATTCTGACCATTAAAGTACATGCTAGAACAGACTAAACGTCTTTCCATCAGCCATTCCAACCCAGGTTATTGGGCACTTTGTTGGCCACACCGCACCTTTCTATTTGAGGCCACATCTTCTCAGGGAAGTAAAATCGGGCCATCCATAATATCGGACATCATGTTTCGCGATAGGATGTGAACCTGGAACCTTGGGAACCCTGACTACCTCCGTTGCTGTACTGGACCGACGGGATGAGTCATCCTATTCGACAGTTGGAAATTCGGCCGCACTGGGGTTTTCTATGTGTTGTTGCCATGGCGCGTAATTATATGACCTTGAATAAAAACGTGGAGAAGGAGCAGAGGCTTAGAACAGTCAAGCGAGGCATACGTTGGATCCGTTTTGGCTTGAACCAACGACCCTAAGTACACGTTGTTCAGCATACAAAATAGCAGCAGAATTTGACATAAGCAACAAAGTTTAGTCAACTCACCCGACCACCGCTTGTATGCCAGGTCGGTGATTCTTAGCCGATAAAAAAGTGTGCGTAGTTTCGAAGCCATATTCGTCAGCTTCAGTGTGAGCTAGCCCATTTGTTCATCCAAGAATAAACCTCAAGTGGATTTACTATGATAATTACTTGGATTTTTACGGAGCGCGTATTATAGAAAACCTAAGTCACATGTGTCCTTGCTTTGCGGTGAGCAACTGTCGACTAAAACGATTCCACGAGGTCATAGTCGATGAGAATACAGTGCTGAGGTTTTCATGTCCCTCAAAATATGGAAGGTGGTGTCCACTGTCAACAGCCTATGGAGCCCATGAGTATCATCACTATCATCAGCTGAAAAGCATAGACGTGTTCCACTCTATCTCTAACAGCCACAATTTCAATGTATTTTGATTGAGTTCACTCTTTTACCGTCTACTTTCTATGAAACGAGGAAATCCGGAATTTCGGCCTCTGATTTCCACTCCATACCTTGGAGCAAAATAGCTTTCGTGTGTTGTCTGTAGATTTGACGGTGTGCAGTTGCGTGAATGCGAATCGTTGGAGGCAAACGTTCACACGCTTTGTGCCGTTACAAATGTCCGTGTCACTTCGAACTGGTCAGAAACCCATAACAAGTTGCCCCCTAACTAACATCATCTTCAAATTAAGAGGACATGTCTTTATTGAGGTCTATTCTTCTGGGGTGTATGTATAAAACACCCAAGTCCCTGGTTCTTATATTTACTATTTATTTCTTTTCGCAATATACTGATTATTTTGCCGGGCCAAGCAAGACTTGAAGTGAGGGTTGCAGCTGACGATATTTTGAAGGTGCGGATGTCGAAGTAGGTTAAAAACCACCGTAGTCTATTACAAAGATTTTCAAAGCTCAAACAGAGATTCGAGTTTCACCAGGCAGGAGTGAATTGGCAACTTGATGGACTAGTTGTTGGAAACAAAACTGGATGAAAAGTTTTGCATGTCCTTTCCGGTGGCGCACTCCTGTATATGGGGAACAAGATGGCTCAGTGTTTAGAGCATGAATTTACTGACCGGAAGGTCCGTGGTTCGAACCCGACCTCTGCATCTCGACTTCCCTTGTCTAGGCTTGGGCAACCTGGTAGTATCCAAGCCCTCGTGCTTCCTTCGGGTGACACGGCAGCTGAGCACCAAAAAGGTATTACAGCTGAATGATTACCTTCTTTCCCTTTATCTCCTCTATATGAAACGTAGGGTGCATGAACGGATTTTAGCAGAGATACAAAGCGAATCATGAAGAAAGTCTATAGGCAGCTCTACCGAGAAGTGCGTGTACTCTAACCAACGGGAAAAATAACAAGCTCAACCGAGAAAAATTTGTTATGACCAACCGAGACCTAGTAGGATGCAGTGAAACACTAATGTTGCCGTAATCACATGGCGTGACACGCAAAAACTACACAGCTGGCTCAAATGCAGTGTTGGGGGCAAATCAGTACGTCGTTACACAGCACAAAGGTCAGTTCGTTTGCGCAAAACCCAGCTGTCGGAGACCCTCACGTTGCTGACGTTTTTTTATTATCGGGATGTTCAAACGGAAAATGTACATGCTGATCTACCTAAACCACAAAGTTACGCACTCCAAGTGTTTTTTATCCATCTGAATGTGAACTTCTAACTTTCATGTCAATACCCACGGGACGTCTTGTCTCGTTTAGAGTTTGGAGCATGTTGGTTGCAGACTGGAAACTGGTGTGAAATGCCAAACTGAAAGGAGTTCTTGAAAGCTTGGTCCAGTAAGTTGTCTTACTATCCTAAAACAGTTGGGACCGGAATTATATTCCCTAAATATGTTGAATATAACGAAACAGGGGGAGTTATGTCACCCATAATCATATAAACCCTTCATACTAATTTAGAAACAACGCACACTGTTAATCACATACAATGGTGAGCTGATTCCAAAATAGCAAACTATCATAATCTGCCGATTGAAGCGTTAAAACCTACCTAACGATGAATGTGTGAGCTAATTTCTGAGGGCTGACATCCCAAGAAGACATGACATCGAGGATTCCAGAAACTTCATAGGAATTTGGATCAGTAAATGTACCATATAAACCACCCGCGGTAACAAGTGGTGTGGTGTATAAGTAATAGGTAATTTTATCGTCAGCAGCAAGGCAACCGGATGAACCATTATGTTTTCCGGATGCTGCAGCTGGAGGAAATTTGAGCAGTGACGTCCAGTATCGCAGCGACTGACAGGAGTCATTTCGGTCTACCAGGTACCAAGGAAGCTGCATAACCTCAGTCGCGAGGGCAGCGTTGGAAACTCCGCTGAACAAAACCTGTCCGCATCCTCCAGGCATGGGAGCTACAAAAGATCCAAAGAAGATTACGAAAACCATAAAACATACAGCCTGTAGCATAAGCGTCAGCGCGCACCCAAGAAGGCATACTGGTCTCATATTCAGAGTATATGAATAGAGTCACATTCGTGGAGTTAACTGGAAGTTCCATAAGCAAGCCGCAATGTTCCGAGTGTTGTGAGGCTCCGTAATCGAAAGACTCCAAGACTGATACCAAAAGTGGGTTAAACGGACTGTGCAACTGAATAACCACAAATGCAGAGTCCGGAGGGAGATCAACGAAAAGTATGCTGCTGAGACCACTGGGAACCGTTACATTGGAGAAAATGGCGTGTCTTATTTTCGCAACAATGTCAATAGCTATGACTGGAAATAGCACGAGAGCAATACACAGGAGATGAGGCAAGATCATTCCACGAGCAATCGAGGGTTATCCTTCGTGAGCACGGAACTCGTCAGCTTGTATCAGGCAGACCAACTGGGAACTCACCCGGAGTCCGAGTGATGTTCGACAGACATACTAAAATGGTAAGAAAAGCGGTGTCAGGTGACTTGAAAAGCATTTTGTTTTGCAGAACAGCACGACACACAATTCCAAAATCATTCAATCATTCCACTAGCTTCTTCATTTCCAGTCAAACATATCAGATCCGGAAATCCCCGCTGTTTCAAAGCTTCCTTCTCCATTGTCGCAGGAATTGCCAAAATTGGGGATATTCGTTCTCCTTCCCTGGTTTTCTTTTTCAGATTACTACAGCCTGCCGTTACTTAGGTCTCGGGCTATCTTTTGCTTGTTTGAAGTTACTACTAATGCTGGTGGGCCCGTTCTTCGTGTTGTAAATGCTATTCTGTATTATAATCTGTTTCTCTTTACCCGAAGCTAATGACATTCATTCACTTGAAACAATTTACGTAACTAATAAGACATCTAACTCAAAATCCTTGTTTCATGATGGCTGGATGAGCTAATTATTCCTCAAGCTGAACCGATACCTGGTCCACTGAGTCAGTAAAGTTCCTGGTCCATAAACACAGACAGTTATCCAGATAGTGCGCTCAAAGTCCACGTCCGCCGACGAACTGTCATCAACAGGTTCAAAATTTCTACTGTGCACAACTTGAAGAAAAGTTTTATTCAATTTCTGTGCACAGAAAGTCAATGGTAATTCAGACCGGTTAACTGGACAAAGACACGGTTTCATTCATCATTTTGGTGAAAACATGCCTGTTACGACCTCATCGTGAGCCGGTCAACTGCAAATAATGGAATATCTACAGTACCTCGACAAATGCTTCCATCTGCATATCAATTTGCTTTTCACGAGAGACTCAGCCGAAACTTGAAGAGTTTTCAGCAAACCTGTGAGTAGTTTCCTTCATGAAAATCCATAGTACCTCTTTCCTAAGGCAATCTATCTGCAATTTCCACCCCGTGACAGCGAGTAAATTCAACAAAATTCCACAATGCAAGAAGGCTATTTTCCTACCTGTAACGGCTACTATTTTCTGGACGCATAACTCCACTGAAATCACAGACGTTACGTAACCACTATATATTGCTTAAGATATTCCCGTTTATGGCAGCTGAGTTCATGATACTTGAGCTTGATACTTTGCATCGACATAGATATGGCCACATTATCCAAAAACGGCGCAAATATATAAACACATTGACCAGAGAGCTATGTATAAAGCATCGTTCCGCAACGACGTACGGAGGTACCACCATCAGATCACTGCACAGACTGAGGAGCATGAGTGTGACCTTATCGGTCGGCTATCCAAACCTCAGCTGTTTCAGTGAAATCGAGGACAGATTCTGAGTATTCGTCTGACCCAACCGACCCGTATTTCTCACGAAATGCTCCAGCTTAATCCGAATTGAAGAAGTCCCATTCACTATCTTCTCTTGGTGGTGGTGGTGGTTTCAATTAAGCGACCGTGAACTGGATCTTCAAATGGGCCGGCAGACCTATGGAAGAGATAACGTCTTGAAACCCTGGGTGAGAAATGAAGCTTTAATGGATAGCCGTGTCATTAAAACAAGACCTCATCCGAAAGACGTATGAATAGCATACACATACACCGGCTTCTAGTATCACCACATCACTTCATTTTGCCACGATGTGAACTAGGCTGGGTCAAACGTCTCGGTGGCCCTAATGTTCCTTCAGTGTAGGCCACCGGGAAGTATCAATCCCCCTAACAGTCATCATCATCATCAAAGACAGCAACATCAGTGTTGACACGGATGATTCACGGCCGTACAACCATAAGGTTCGTCTAA
>SJOL01006981.1:285878-320064 GCA_004794785.1 Opisthorchis felineus
GTCAACTTTTTGGAAAATACTTGAGACCTCTTCCAGAAGACGCCGAATCCTTTTCGGTAGCCGGCGAGTCATCCGGCTGCGTGCTGGTATTCTTGGGACGAACATCGCGTCAGCCTCGTGAACTTACTGGACAATGGTCCCGTATAAGTCGTCTACTGAGGCTGGTCCCATTTTAACGTGTTCGAGAAAGATGCGCATTCCTGAAAAGAATGCACGGCAGAAGTTTCGAATCCACGTTTGAGGTTCGGGATTCCTGGCCCAGTAGCAGATGAAATCAAATGTCAGAACACAGTGGTCACATATCATAGTGGAGCGTTAATTGTCACCTGATGGACGAAGTGTCTTTCGTTGGTGATGACCAAATCCAAGAGGGATAGTTGTTGGCCTGCTCGGTATCTGGTGGGTGCAACGACCTGTTGAGTCCAAGCACTCCGTTGAACGACTTTGGTCAGCGCCGCTGAGAAAGGTCCACTTGATCCGACGCGCTGGAGCTCCATCTAGGAGGCCTTTGGAGAGCTGAAGTCACCTACCAGCAAGAGATGAGTGAAGCGGTAGTTAGAGGAGATTTGATCAAGGGTTCGTATGAGGAACTGGTCATCTTCCGGAGGACTCGAGGGGCAACCGTAGATCACACTACGAAGGAGAGAATCGGACCTGCGCTGCGGGATTTGAATCCACAGTGCATCACAAAAAGGTGCAGGAGTGGTATCAGAGGGGACAGTCGGGATGGGCAGGGCCACATGTAGGTACAAGGCAACCCCACCAGCTGTCCGCCGTTTTGAGTCAGCTCGAAAAATGGGGTAGCCATCCATCGAGAACCCCCGCCAGAGACATCTGGTGTGAGCCAGGTCACACTGCGTGCCATTGTGGACGGCTGTTCAAGGTAAACTGGCTGTTTAGTATCGCAAAGTTTGTTGAAAAGGCTGATGCAGTTGGTGGACAGGCATTTCAACACTGTCTCTACTGCCTCCGAAGATGAGGAACCGAGAGGTGTGTAACCAGAGAGGATAGCAGGCTTAATAGCTGTGCGTCGGTTTCGAGTCCCAGGCTTCGGGGGGCCTCTGCGGCATACTGGTCTGCTTCCCGTCTTGGTGGCTTCGAGGGCTGCTTTTCATGTGCAGTTTTTTTTCGCCCCGTGGGAGTCCGATTTGTGCGGGTCTTATATCTTTGGGGGCGAAGTTTTTCCCTCGTGGGCGAAAATTTCGGCAGCTGCTACTTGTAGCCCTTTCAATACCGCCTTCTGGACGACCAGGTTTGCTGTTTAAGGATCTGGGGCAAACTTGCGTCTGTTTGGTTTCTTGGGCATTGTTGCGCGGTTTGATCGAAAAGGTGTCTCTGTGGGACCCTGAACGCTGGGTTGCAGCACCGAGAGATAGACTATTTGGTGACGCTCTCATAAGGCTTGTTTTCGCAGAGAACTGCACCTTGAAGTCAGCCAGTAGCTTTCTGATTTGGCGAATCTTATGCGGCTTGCTTGGCTGCAGTCGCCTTTCTTTCGCGTTTGTGTGGACCCCCGAGTTGCCCGCGATCAGCGGGTCAGGCTTGTGGTCTTGTCTGTCGGGTTCCTGGGGGACGACTGAGTCCACAATCGAAGAGGTCACTTTCGGCGGAGTGGAGCTGAAGAATGGCAGCTTCACATTCTCAGTGGTTTTAGGATTCTTGCAGCATTCTCCGATGTCGAGGTCAACGCATGTGGTTGATCTGTCGGTAGGCTTCGCCGCTTGTCTCCGCACGTCTGACCCAGTCCAGCTCAGAAGTTGTGGTTTGGGTGTGGGGATCACTGCTGATCCTTTATTGTCTGGTACGGAAAGAAGCGCTGATAGCTCTACGTACTTTGGGCGCTGCGTCCTCGTGAGGCTTGCCTCCTCCAGAGCATCGCTGCCTTGGATAGCCAAGGGGTCTGCGGTGGTTGAGTAGAAGCTGCAATCCGGATTCGCGGCCGGTTGTGTCGGCGTGCTTTCCGGAGCACAAGGGGCTACAACTACAATCGGTTTCGCCAGAAGTTTGGGGTCGGCCGAACTGGCGCCAAGCGGAAACCTTTTTCGCACCTCTCCCCTGGAACTGCTGTGGCCCAGCTTTCGAGCCTCTAGAGGGCGATCCTCTGATATACGCCTAATTGTTGGGTAGGTCTTTTGAATGCTGGTAGCCCGCTCCAAGATTTTCTGTACGGCAGATGGGGAGGAAAGGGTGACCAGAAGCCCAAGTGTTCGTTTGCTTCCCTTCTGACGTAGCCAATCTGCGTGAAGCAATTCGTGGTCGGGCTTCGTGATGACACTACCAAGGAACGACTTTGTCTGCTTCATTGGCGTGATATTTCTGGAGAACGACCCCCAGATGATCAGCCTGCTCTCCCTTACGCGTCTGTCCACTAGAGACGCCGTGGCGGTCTTTATTGCCGCATCAGAGAGCTGGATGACTTTCTTCGCAGCCAGCGGACCCGGGATGGATAGCGCAAGGTACTCGTTCAGCGAAGAAAGTTCTTTATCAACTTTCGTCTATGTCGCTGTATTCTTTGAGTTTGCATCCTCCAGAGCTTTGGAAAGAAGCTCCGGTTTCCCTTCGAGTGTCCCGATTAAAGCGGAAAAGTCGCACCGGCCTATTTGATTGTGCGGTGCAGATTTGGTCCCATTTTTGGTGGCCGTATTCTTAGTTGTGGAATGTGTTGCCTCCCTAAGGTGTAGGCAGCTGGCGCAGACAAACGGGTCAGGAGAGTTGGCCAGGTGGCTTACCCGGTCGTCCTGTAAACCCGTGCATTTAAAGTGCCACCAAGCCTTGCAGGAGTGGCATTGCATACCACGTCTTACATTCGACGGACACCCATCTCGTCCACATCTGTTGTGGTCCATCGATGGCTGCGGACAGCAGCTAGTATTGATTTGGGTCATCATTGAGAATGGGTGCAAAATAAGAACTGAGTGTGAAATAACAGATGTTATCACATAGACGTCATGTTAGAGTGAAAAAAATCAACGAACGATACTCGTGAACTCTGTAAATAGATTGAACAGTGAAAGAATTCTATCGAAAATTCGCACGATGGAAAAACGAAACCGCTTTCAAACGTGCCTCAGCGGTCTAAGAAGGCGGGGGACCATCTCTCGGTCACCTCTTATTGTCTTGAACACAACCATGAGGTTTCTAAATTTTTGCACGATCGGCTTCCGGTACATCAGCGGCTAGCCAAAGAGAACTTGGCACATGCAGGCCCGTGCCGAAATATGACAGCTTGTGGCCGCTGAATTCAGCAAGGTCCTTACCACTCAGGACATATATAAATACCTCCGAAAGTTTCGGTCATCTCTGTTGAGTAAGTGACGCATAGTTGGGTTTTATTGTGGCAGATGATACACCTTTGGTCCTGGCAAAACTTTGGAGGCCGAAAGCGTGACTTTGCGGCATGCTTGGGGAAGGTCACTATAGCCACATATGCTTCTCCAGATGGCAGCAAATAGTGATGTTTCCCCGCCACCCGGGTGTAGTAAATATCAAGGAAACGCACGCGATAAACAGTTTTGGGTAAGATGTTTTTGGAGAAGCCAATATCTGGCTTGTTGATGCAAGTCCTACACTTTACTGGTAACGGATGGCATGGGTACCGGTCGTCTGGTTATGTATGCTTTCGTGGAAATGAACAGATTGCCCCCATGCTTGAACTGTTGGGCTAGCTCAGGGAATTGATGGACGGAAAGTATCGAGTGAAGCTTTTCGTCACGGACAGGTTGGCAGCACAAATGCGAGCACCGAGAGTGGTGTTCGGCTGCGACGTCGTGTTGTGCTACTTCCGCATTGGAGAAGCTATCAGGGAGCATGTAGGTATCATATGACATCCAAGTATATTTGGTTGCGGACACACTCTGCGAACAACCGGCATATAATTCACCACATGGCTTGCCTTAACAATGCTGTACAATAGGTATTTTGTTAGCCATATTACGAGCACACAGAGACCGACAACTTCTACAACTACTGCGGCGCACGGACCCGTGATTTGTCTGTTACCCTACGGCCTACTGGTTGCACATCACCCACAAATGGGCTGTACACGCACAATTCGGGATGATCCACTTCGGTAACGTAACCAACAACCGTCCGGAGAATGCAAACGGACGCCTGAAATACCGGGTGCACCACTCAGACACACTGGAGCACGCCGTACGCAAGGTGTCCCGGTAAGCCGAGTGGCTCATGTGGGAATATGAGACGCATACGTCACATCAGTTCGACTGATGGGAGATCCGGGAGGGTGACGGTTACGTTCTGAAAGATGTTTCTCGAATGACTACGGATGAATTTTCCTTTGTTCTGAGGCACCTAGGACCGTGACCTCCAGGCTGCACTATTTTAGCGTTGGAACCAACAAGTTGAGGTCAATAGACGTTAACTAGCTTACAGTTCCTGGCGCAAACAACCAGGAGCTCCCAGATGGTTGACACCTTTGCCGAAGAACGCACATGTCCCTTCAGCCAGGTGATGTGTCTCTCCTGCATCCACTTGCTCTATGGATTTGGAAATCCGCCCGCTACAAGCAGTAACATTCTTCATAGATGTATTTTAGGTTGCTTCCCCATCCACCAACGGTGGCTTTCGGACTACATCCAGCCGGCATAAAATGTGCAACTTAAACTTGTTCTCAAGCCACCACCAACAGCTTTCGACGGCCTGCATAAACAAATAAACCAAGTGGTGGATGAGCTTCAGGGGCTGGAACCCAGGAGGGCCAGAGCCGTTAGTATGCATTTGACTGTTTAGGGTTGAATCCTGCTGCTCCGAGCATCGACGTCTCCAACTGATGACCTGCCGTCGGTGGTCGAGGATACCGCACCTTAACCCAGGTGGCGGCCTAGGGACACAGACTTGGGCTTTTGTGTGTTTTGTAACCGGCCGACAAGTACCAGTGACCGCTAGTGTGCAACGGATCACAGATCTTATCACGTAGACTGTTGTGATGATGAGCCTTGCCTGTTGTGTGGTGATGCTCTTCATGCTTGTCCCAAACGTGTGTCCGCAGATGATTAATTTTTGTGTGTGCCTAACTCCGGGCCCGTCCAAAAACGCAAAGTTGTGCTCGCTAACGGGTTCGCAAGGGGGCATCTAATGGTGTTTGCATATACCAAAGCACAGATTCCCAGCACGGTGTGAACCGGAAGTGTGTGTGCGTCAGTATTTTCGGCTCCAAGGTGTGGATCATCGACGGCCGCAGGTTAATGTCTCGCTACTAGGACTAACGCTGTAGGGCGACAGCTGGAGGAGAGAGAAGACGATTATTTCGTGTGACTGCTAAAAGGCCGATCAGCTCCAGACTGTTTGTCTGTTAGTGAGGCCTCACGCATATCATGTAAGTCTCCTATTTTTTGAGACCTTGTATTTAGTAGGCACTAAGCTACAAGAATTCATGTGATGCCAATCAACCGTTGAAGATAACGTTGTGTAAACGAGCCTTTACGACAGTGTTGCCTCTGAAGTGGTCCCCTTATAGGTTAAGTATTGCTCCCAGTTTGTCATCCGCCTGCCTCATAGTGACATTTTGATAACCTAAATTATATCTTCGTCTCATTTCGGGACGTCAACAGCTCAATAAACACTGTGCACCATGAAGGTCATACGCTTTCCGGCAGGACATATGTACTGGTCAAAACGACCAGTAAAATTCAAATTTTCATGTCGTACGTTTGAACCTTTGAGTTTTCTCCGGTAGAGATGGATGGGAGCGCGTCAGCCAGCTGATAAACCGTCATCACACCCTAGCCGCAAGTTAGTCGTGTGCATCAGCTAGGTTTTTTCGGCTGTCCGCTGTGATCGACGTACTTTTCACGTGCCTAGTTGATTCGGCATCGTGGAGCCCTAGCTGCATGTTAGTCGCGTGAGTCAGCCAGGTCCCTTCAGCTGTTCACCATGATCGGCGAGAGGATCGCCCTAGCATGCTTTGCCAGTTACGATGGCGAAGTCTGCTTAATACCAACAAACTTGCATAGGTCATCAACGTCCGCGAGCCTTACGTTCTTCCAACTCTCACAATCTATTCGACAATAACGAATGCGTCTTCCGCGATGTTAACTCAGGAAGGAGAGTATTGAGGTCCCTGAACACGTAGTTCTGTATTCAACCGGTCCAGCAGATATAAATAGCAAAGTTACAGGAGTAACGCTTCCGCTTATTTGCATCCACAAGGATCATGTAGTTTCTAGAAAGCTCAATGAATTATTTAAGCTGCAAAACTGTTTGAAAATTTAGTCCGTTGTAAGCGATTCACGTTTTACCGCAGTTCCCAATATCTTATTACATTAGGCACCGTTTTAAGTCGGTGGCGATTGATGGCCTTGAATATTCGCTCACTTAAACAAATCGACTAAGTAAACAATTTGCACAAACATTCGTTAGACACAGACATTCTTCACTCTGAAGTAGTAACCTTGAAAACCCCATAGCTTTAGAGAATTTAATTCGATTTTGTGATACTGAGCGGCATCTTTGATACGCGCTGGGGGTTTGATCTGACAGCCGCAGAGTTCCCCTCCCCAGATTGGCTATTGGATGGAGCTCTGATGAATACGATCCCCTCGTTCAGCAAGCTCGGCGTCGAGGCATGCAAGATGACCTTCTCTCTGGAAAACTTGTGCTACTCTTGGAATGGATCGAAACCATCGACCACCCTGTCAAACTTTGTAGGGAACGGCTTGCCACGTCACCTGGTCCCGTCAGTCGGGTCTTTTCACTTGCTGTTCACGACAAGGCTGGTAGGCAAAAAAATGCTGCAGCCGATGGCTACATCCTAAGCTTCCAAGAAGCTCTTCAAGCCTACTTCACCTTGTTAACCCTCTGTACAGGTTGCAACATCAGGGCTAACTATTTGGTTCTCCTTGCACCAGATTTAGCTGCGGGATCTGCTAGTTTGCCATTAGTGACAAAACTTAACACCTCAAAGTCAGTGGGCAAATCTACGCAGTTCTCTTTACTGTTGACACACTAAAGTAAACATAGGAACAAACATCCCTTCTCGTACTCTGTATCCGCCGAATGTTATCATATTTGTGCATGTAAAAAAATAAACCAAAACGCAAACAATTTAATCGAACTGGCTGCGTGTTGATTTTTCTTTGCTTCCGCCTGTGGATCCTTTGATGTCCCTAGAGAACAGGCAGCTCCATATGCTGGGATGGTGGGATGAAACACTGGCTGGAGGGTCTCGGGAAAGAAATCGTTGGTATCCCATTTATTGTGTCTTTTCACGCCCCACAGTAAGGTAGCTCTCAATCAGCTAATCGATTTGTATGACGTTCCAAGTGATAGTTTATAGCGCACCAGAACCTTTCATGTCAATGCGGGCGCTAGTTATGAACAGCCTGGTAGACCGGCCCCCTTGCGTTGTTGAGATACAGACGTCATCGGATGAAACTGAGTGCCCGTGCAGGTCAAGAGACCCGTTAAGCTTGAAGGGCAAAAAAAGGAACGGACGACTGGAAACATCTGAAGATTGTTCCATTTGATTTGTGTGACTGGCTCTCTAAAGCATCCTATAAGTGAATCCATTATGGAACAGAATAGCTGTCTGATGTCCAGCGAAGAAGGTTATCCGAACCCTTGGGTATGGAGCATCGGCTTATGAGAGAAACGTGGACCTTTACGGTTGAGTCCTGTTTGACCTCAAAAGCGTCTAAATGTGTGTACTCATTCAAGCGTCATTCTGTTCATGGGCCCAAATGTCTGTTACAGGTTTGTTCAGGTTGAACGGTGAATTCCTCAGCTAGTGCGTACCTAGCCACTTTGCGTCTATCCACGAAAAGCAGACCATCCAAAGTAATTGGAGTGAGCCCGCAGTAATGTTGGTTTTCAAAAGGCCATCACGATGGATATAGTATCCACAGAGGCGTCAGCTCGTCTACGGTCTCTGGCGTTGCTAGTCCTTTGTCAGCTCAAGGCAGTACTCAGAAGAGCGATCAGCCGACATTATCTTAGGCCTCGATCAAATGGGGGTCGCTCTGGCTACGTTTTTCCACTTTGTCAGTTATTAAATCGACTTAGTATGTATAGACAAAATGATGATAACGCTAAAGGGCCTTCCGAACCCCGGTTTTCAGCTCGTTGCTGGGGGTTTTGTTGGTCAGCAAAACAGACATTGTCTTTATTTTAGAAAGTAAAGATCGGTCATGGAAGCTGTGTACGAACCGACAAAATTGATTCCACCTTTCGGTACGTGTTCTGCACCCACAGAGCGCAAAGCCTCTCTTCAGCGTGTACGTTTCTGAACATGCCAACTGCAACTCGACGAGGAGTGCTGTATGTTGTGGCTGTATGTGGCTGCTGTGCTGTACATACCTCGGTATTTTTATTAGCTTTCAGAAAAGTGTCTTGTAAGGCCATGTCGAAGGCGAGTACTATGTTCACCGACCTGCGTCACACATATCATGACGATATACAACTGGATCTCAAGGTTCGTTTGGTTACAGTGCGGGAGTGTTGTCTTTTGGATGTGAGACATCACCCGCTGCGGATAGGTGAATAGAAATCATTCAGCTTTACCAACTTTTCCGTGCACAGCACGACTGTCAATATTTTGCCGAGTTGCCAAAGCCTAAATAAAAGACGTAGGGAGTCATCACGTTGTTGCCTCTAATCTCCCAGAGTAATCTGTAGTGAGACAACTAGAAAAAGGACGTCCGGCTTGTAGCAAGTACTAAAGTCGCTGGCGAAATACGGCAACATAAAATTGCGGTGGCCCGACCACGCGCTCTGTACACCGAAGCATCGTCAACGAAACTAGCACTCTTATTCGCGCATCCCCCACATTGGTGCAAGCTGCGAGGTAGACGACTTGCAATTTGACAGAAGAGACCACGTGAGGCTTGTGCGTTGTTGATGCTTCCCGGGATAGGGTCACTGCAAGCACACCCAGACTTGGCCAGTGACACTGCAAGCACACCCAGACTTGGCCAGTGACACTGCAAGAAATCGCGACCAATCGATGTCGGTGACTCTCTTGTTATCGGTTTCTTTACACATTGTTTGTTTGAGCGATTGAGGGTGTGATCACTGCTGAATGCTCCCACATCGTTGGCTCCAAATCACTCATTTACCCCTTTAGTTTGTTTCACTTTGGGGCTTTAAGTTTGATTAAATAACCTTTGCGGCCATATGGCGGTAAACTATATTTGCCAACACCGATCCAGCGGTCTATGGTTATAATTGACTCTCTCCTATATGTTTCTTGAGTTTTAACGGCACGGGTGCAAACAGCAACAAACAATCGAAAGCGATGAACAAGGGACGCGTCCGTCTAATTACCCATCGTTGCTAGTTGCCAGATAAAGTCTGTGCCCGACAGAGTAAGTGGAGAAGCACGACGGTAAATCAGAAAGCAAGGAAACATCAAGCCATTTAGGGGTAAAACACAATGACATAACCCGCAAGTATTTTGGGAAGTCAGTGACAATTTACCAGCCGTTGAGCACCCGGAGAAACAAACAGAAAGGGCACTAAATAATTCATGGCCAACACTTACCAACTCTGCAAACTGCTACGAATATTTCCTGAAAAATTGGGGTAACTCTGAAGCACTCGAACGGTATTAATTTCCTTCGTTCCTATGAAAGCTCCAAAAGGGAACCTAGCACTATTTTCCGCTGGGTGTCTGATGCTTCTGACGTAACTTCTCATGGTAGATACGGGAATAAAACGCTACGCTGGACAAGGTTCTGGTACATTGGCATCCTTTTGGTTTGGCTGGCTGACTTTATTAGGATTGCCACAAATCTAGAGGGTACAGCATGCTTACCTACATCGGAATAATAAGTTTTTCCAAAATAGTGGGTGGCATACTGTTATGCATCATCATAGTATTACAGCCAGAATAAATTCACGGCTGATGGGATTTGTGGGCACTCGGGTTTGCGCGAAAACGGGGCGGGCACACAAATACTGGGCATTTTTGAAGCAAACGTGGACATGCCAAAAATCGTACGATTTAAATGAGGTGGACATCTGGGGCAGAGAAACACATGTATTGGGGTTTTCCTCATCTTCTGAGGGACATACTGAGCTTGAAGCAGCCGATCCTTAGACGCACACCCCAATTATTTTTTGAAAGCTTTGGTCGAACGAAGGTAACTTTGACATAAAGTTTCATCATTTGGGGGTATTTATTCGAACACCTAAAGTCTCCCCGTGCGGCCGCAATTGTGTTGGAAGTCGTTCAAACGTACTCATGGGAGGATTTGTACTTTTGATAGCTGCCGTCGCTCAGCATGCTTTCTCCTTGAGAACGATAGAAAATGTTTTGAAAAGTTGGATTCTGCACACGTTTTCTCCTGTATTTGATTTGCAAATGTTTTGAGAGAGCACGTGGACAATATTTACACTGTCTTCGCCCACACAAACTTAAAATCAAGCAGTCCTTCGCCACCTATAAGGAGAAAGGTTCCCAATGCTGCTGCGGTCATTCTGTCAAACGAAGCGAAAAATCCGTTGCGGCAAGCAAGCTTGATTGAGCTCTTTACGATTTCTCAGTACATACTCCATTAGGTACACAGTGGGTTTTAACTCCTCCTGTATATTGACTCCTTGGTAGTGCCTCGGGAGGAATTGGTTAATCTGTGGGTAGTGCCAGCTGACAGTACAATAAGCTGGCCAGTATCTCGGAGTTTGGGCACAACTTTAACCTAGCGAGACGCTCGCACGCTCGGCGGTAAAATAATAATAATAATAATAATAATAATAATAATGTATATATATGTTAAACTACGGGCAAACAATCGGACGGGGCATGGCGGTCAAAGTTCCGTCATCACGACGTCATACTTAGGTCCTTGGACAGCCCTCTACATGAACAACCTGGTGAGACAGTTGGGGTTGTCAGGGCAGTTGGAATTGGCTAAACAATCGTGATAAATAAAGACCACCATGGATCAAGGATATTCATGGGCCTACCGAGGGCGCAAAGTCATTCATTGTTGCCATAAGCTGCTGCCCGGAATTGCAGGCAGCTGGGAGTGCTTGCACTTTCTAACTACAGTAGTGAGGTGACACTACTCGATTTCGCTATGTTGGCAGGCTTAGCCAGTCCTTGACTGCCAGGCCAGCAAGCACAAATCTACCCCCATCCTGTCTCATCTAGCCACTCGTTATCACCGCCCTAACTGTAATAAACTTGGAGTTAATTTTCCTGTTACAGGGATCAGCGCTATTTGATGCCTCATCAAACTCATCAGGTTTTACTGGTCCCACCTCATTCCATCCTCTTACCAAGATTTGATCTTCGGCGGTACCGCTCACGCGTTTGTTAGAGGATATCGTTAAGCTGATCTGACGGAAATTTAGCTCCTGGTCGATCGGCCACAAACTTGAGACTGTATCCGAGATAAAAAATTATGTGGGACAGAAGAGCCATACAACTTGGGAAATATTTTTTGTTTTGCTGAAACGGATTCACGGATTAACACAAGATCGAAGCTTCTGCCCAGGCTCCCCAAGTCAAGTTTTTTATTGTCGTATAGCGGCTTCCGTTCTCAGCGCAGGGCAGTAAACTTGCCAGCCGGAGGACGCAACTAACAAGGCGTGTAAAGTACTTTGAACTTGGTACTGGATGCAGCGTGAATACCCGTTGGAGGAAGGTTATTCCACGCACCAACTACCCAAAATTAGAAAAACTGTTGCCTGATAAAGGTGCGCGCTCTGGTTTGAAAATCTTACCATGTCCCGCCGTGTACCTGTAGGATTAGTTATTAAAGACCTGTTGACTAAACCTTATTCAGACAGGGCATAAACAAATATTAGGTCTTCTTGGAGGCAACGATACTCCAGGGGATGAGGTTAAGTATCGCAAGACGCGTTTCAATGCCTGTGGACTTAAGACCAACACCCATTTTTGAAGCAGTTCGTTGGACACGCTCAATGAGGGATAGGTATTTCTTGCGTCCTGAGTAAACGACCAAAAGTTTGTTCCATGCGAGCCAGTTTCCAGGCTTGGCAAACAAATCCGCTTTCACAGGATCGATGGTCAAATTTTCACTTTCACGATGGCTGCAACGAATTTAGTAAGAATGAATAAGTGTTTACTGGAACTCCTATGGTTTGGCTTTACTGTTTCACCTGCTAGGAACACACGGAGCCGCACCACATTACCTGATGTTCCACCATTTCCAAGCACCACCAGTTCTAGACGCATAAATACCATTTCGTCTTGATAAAGATATTAGGTTATTCTGTCTACTCAGTTCCAACCACGAATATTTTGATCGGAGATATGTACACACTGGTTGGCAGACATGAAATCTTGACTAACAGTCTGCATACGCTGTTTGTGGACGGTCGTAAAATTTGTGTCACAGACTTAAGTAAACTGTCAAACCTAAAAACTTCCATTAGTTCGCCAATGGTCGCATTCCCATTTAGTTTCGGATAGTTTTTCGGGGGTTAGATATTTCGTTGACTCTGTACAACGCTTTTGGGTGGTGACAGTGGTGGCCGAGAGGGGCGCACAAAATCCTAAAATCTTCAGCTGCTTTGAAAAGTTTCGAAACAGCCGGTTAGCGCGTAAACGAAATTTCAGCCTCCATACTGAAGACAATTCTCAGTGTATTCTCGTCTCCTTAAGGACCTGATGACACGCACATTTGCTATATTTTCCCCACTGTACCTAACTTTCGGTCAAACCGTTGTATTCCGTTTTGGTTGTGCGTACTGTTATTTGTAAATCGTGGTCCGCTAGTGTTTTCTGCTCCGGTTTCCATGGGACATTTTGTTTACTCCAGGGCGTGGTAATGGTACTTAAGATTTCATTTGAGCTGCATGACATTGTGTAGCCGATCACCGGAAGCAAACTGAAATGACTTTCGCCGAAGCGCTAGGGTCCTGGAAGTTGCAAATTTTACGGAGAGTTAGGCTCACACGGTTACACGTTTCAGCGCTATGTCGCTCATGGCATTTTGTTTAAGTGCGTGAAATTTCAAGGTCACCGATTCGCATGTGACTGTCAGTTTACGCGGTAAGGCACGAAATCAAATCTTAGCATATTTTACTGTTTGGCGGCGTTCTTCAAATGGGAGGCAGCATCTACAGAATATACTATGTATCTCCCACCCAACAGGACAGTTAAACATTTGTACGTCAGACATAACCGATTAGCTGAGTTAGTTCAGCGAACTTCTGCACAACACAGGTTTTTGTGAAGGTCGCCCTCTGTTCAGCACAATAACGGAAGACAACTTGATGAATTGTGCAGTGCTGATGCAAACACGCACCTCTGTGAATTATCTACATTCTCAGATATGCGCAGCTACTCAGTAGATAATGAAGCGTTTTCAGATATCTGCAGGTGAATTACCAACTTCCCATTGGAAAGCATGGCGTTACTAAGCTGGATTACTTCATAATTCGCAACGACATTGCCGGAAAATAAGACCAACCATTACCCATCATCATGATAGCCGTACGCATTGTTGTTTGCCTTGGTTACCTGTCGTAACTACTAGGACCGTACCTATGCACACCGCGAATTTGTGGGCCGCAACTATGCATGATGTCCTGATGCGACGAGCAAAGATGGCCATTCATCACCATAACCGCATATGTTATCGCTTACCATGGCTACTTATCGTAACTGCTAGTCCCGTACCTAAGCGTGACGTTGATTATGGAAGCTCACCTATGCCCAAAAGCCTAATCCAACGGCCGACGACGGCCTTTCATTGCCCAACTTCCAGTAGTAGATAGCACCTCTTTCCGCACGGCAAGTAATATGAGAAAGCCGTCCCACGCAAACCGACAAACCAGCTACTTCCTTCCATGATACAATCACTAAGTCGAGCTTCCTGGATAAAACAATTTACGCAAACTTCTGAGGTCAAGCGGTGCTAACCACCGAAAGTCAGTCGAAGCCTTCTTCAGAAAACAATAAATTCCCATGGGGCTACCAATGGACTAAAGCGCTCACCTGCTGATTAAAACGGCATAACTTGTACAGGACGATAGCCCAAAATCAACAATCAGTCAATTTTTGGGCTTATCAGGTGAGCGTAGTTAGGAAAGGCTGAATTGAACCGCAATTTAGTTGTATGTAAATGCACTTGGGCTCAAAGGCAACGCTAACTACATGTTGTAACATGGTGTACCGGTACATAATTATCGCCGTCAGCAACGTGCACAATGAACTGAGGAACCTGTCTTCCACAAAGGTCAGTGAACCTGAAGATGTACCACTCCTCTGGTTCCAAAATATTGTGCTGCCAGAAATTTCCGTACCCTATGAGAACCGCATACTGTCAACGAGTAGAGGATTACCGGAGCTACATTCATATAAGTCCTATTCTTATGACTCCGTCATATGCCTCCTTGCAGTCATACATAAGATGACGCTTACTGTCAGTATGTATCTTTATATATATAATAAACCGGAGACCTGTCACCGAGGTTTGCCGAAGGCATTAAATAAGGAGTCAGAGGCAAATGAGTTTGTATATTTCTTAAATCTTGGTGGTGATTTGGATTCAAATGACAGGGCTTTGCTCTCCCGCAGGATTCTTGGGTCGTACACAAACAGACGTGATTACGCTACTAGTTCACTCACCGTAAATGATATGTATACACTGATGATAAAAAATCAACCACCGTTGCAACTGAGTGCACCGTTCGTCAAGGGGGCATCCCGTTACTTCGTCTTTTTACATCCTGTGTTGTTTACACCTCGACTACCAAAGCATAATGGAATACGCGGAAGATATCTCTGCTAGCGTGGCCTACTCTATAGTTGCTGATTCTGGCATGTTTCATGGAGCTCTCCGGGCCGTATGCTGTTGGTCGCACAGTATGTCCTTCAATCGAAATCAAACCAAGCGAGCCGACTGTATTCACATTTTGTATTGACCAAAATCTGAATGAGTGGTAACCCTTCTCTCGCCGACACTTAGCAATTCTTGTCCCTTGCTCCATGGCAACCGTAGAACCTGTCTTGTCATTACACGATAGAAAACGTGTTATCCGAAATCCGACGGTTGAGTCTCTCAGAGGGTTAACTACCGTATACATCCTCCTTTCAGTAATCGAAGCATATGTTGTTACTGCTGCCTTGCCCATAACTTTGCAATACACTTGCAATGTTCCACGGCCTGTTGAAAGTGGAATTTACTGTCACCGCACTATAAGAATGCTGCCCTACCCCAGCATTAAGGCTTCTAGCATTTTTATGGAAACCTAAAAACTTGCTCGAATCCTGCCGATGCGGCCTTCCACGGTTCTTCTCCTCGCATGCATCCTGCAGTACAGGGCTTCCTTTTCAAAAGCATTCCAGGAGCACCAAGGTGGTTGTAGACAGGAATCGCTGCCTGCAAAATTCTATAGCCCCGAATTTCGTCCGATTCAAAATTTCATCCTCTCCTTTCAGGACTGAAATCCGTCATTTATGAGCATACGACCAATCCAAAACTTGGTAATACTTATCGTTTTCGGAAAAGTTTGGTAACAATCGGTAGATTTATTGCTGGGCAACGTTTCGCTTTTGACACAAAAGCTTCGTTAGGCCAAGTGACTAGGTTACGAGGTTGGTCGATATTTAAGGCGGAAGGAGAACCAATCTAAATCTCTGTTGGGTGTCGGCCGAAGGATTTTGTGTGTTAGGGTGGGTGACCAAGTGTTGGGCCGATGGGGGAACCTAAATGGATTTGGGTAATACTTAGTATACACAGTTAAAATTATTCACTTCTTTTGACCAATCTGTCGAGAAAACCATTTGAGAATAAAAAAATCCATCCACTATTACTGCCTTTGAAGTCCACCCAGAAGAGACATCCATGATTTTTAGATCCAACTTCGAACGTGATCATAGAGTCCAGGTAGTAGCAAGAACAGTGATGCCGTTCAACTAGATCAGGTGGTTGACCCAGAGAAAACAAGCCGCATTGGCTGACTAAAGGTGGAGGTAATTTACACAGCAACGCGTAGGAAAACAAATCTGGAACATAACCGTCGGTGAGATAAGCAAAAGTGTTAATAGGCAGAAGGAAGTGAAGCCATTTACTCAGAATGGATCGCAGTGTAAACTAACCATTACGCTTCTTGTAGTCTACTCAATGTGGTTATTCACATCCTGTGAATAACTTAGCGGCT
This sequence comes from Opisthorchis felineus, assembly GCA_004794785.1. Lineage (NCBI taxonomy): Eukaryota > Metazoa > Platyhelminthes > Trematoda > Opisthorchiida > Opisthorchiidae > Opisthorchis > Opisthorchis felineus. The sequence continues at coordinate 301,971 of SJOL01006981.1, forward strand.
ATAGAGTAATCATTGCCTTCTCCAACAAAACCACATTGAGCGCTGCAAACAGTAGGAACGCAGACGAAAAGAGCAAATTACCTTGCTGTATTAATACATACAGCTGGACAGCCATAAATGCAAAGCTTCATGGGAAATGTTCTCGCGATTCAGGAAGCAAGAAAACAAAATAAAAAATAAGGTGAAAAATACATAACCCGAGATACTAAACCTTAGTGGAATACAGAACCGCGCGAGAAAAGCTGCTCAGTTTCACGAAAGACCCTGTTTAACAACGGTTGAAAAATAAAGTCAAATGGCTTGATACACCAAGTTAGTTTGTTATTTTCGGTTTTGACTGAACCTGATTGGTCGGTGGGGAGGACGGAGAACGTGCGGACAATTTTCCTGCGAGTAGTCTGCGTTCCTTGAGTGCCTGTTCCGCGCGCTTCGCCTCTAAAGCCTGTAATTCAACATTAACTGCAGCTGCCATATCCGGCATCAGGTCGGCTACTTTGCGCAAGTCTTCAGCAGACAGATCCAGGTCCCAAGTCTCCGAATAGGCCTTTGAGCGTCGATATAGTGCTTTCACGTTCTTTGGATCACGCGACAGTGCCTCGGACGTGCTTTCAATCGCAGCATAATATTGCTGTGCAGAACAAGGATGAGAAACAGTTAACTTGCAGAAACTGCTGAGGAAAATAAGATAATCCACTAAACACTTTTGCAGGTATGCTAGGGAATCTAGATTCACTTCTGGGATTATGAACTGGACGCAGTATGACACATAAAGCGTCCTAGTTTGGTGGACAAATGAAATACAAATTCATGTTTGACAAAGATAGCGCCAGACATTGATTGCTTCTGATCCAGAAAACACGACCGATCGGAATGAAGTCTTATGCTCCTGACTCAACGACCTTGATTTCAGTTCAGGCAAGTGCATGAATGAATGCAGAATCATGCGGGCAAAGCAAACTAGAGCATTCCTGAAAGTTATCTATCTACATAACTAACCAAACTCACATATACACCTATTTTATGGAATGCTATGGAGATGGCAGTTAATCGGCTACAAACCGCGTACCACGACACAGTAATTTGAGCTCCCATTTTTAAGGATCAATAGGAGAGGAAAGAGGAGGAAAACAAATCACTGGAGGTGGTCACATTCAATAGGTTGATGAAACAAAAACTGGTGGTAGGTGTGGTGAAAAGGTGAACGGCAACCTTTGTTCGGAATTGCGGAAAAATACCCCCGATATTAGAACTATGTCCGACACAGGAAACTGATTGAACAAGGGACTGTCTTGAGTCACTGGTGTGTGTTGTTCCGGATCCGGTTACGAAGAGACTGTGTCTTACCGAGGTGTGACGCTTTCTGCATTTCTGTGATCCATCAAACTACATTGCAGGTTGTCCCTCTGACATTTGCAGTCTCTCAAACCAGGCTAGTCAACTGACACGGATCACATTAACACAGTATCTTGACTCCCTGGTTGGGAGTTGAAACTTGCGTGACATGTTCCTTAAAAGCTGCACTACCCTTGTTGCCACAAGCAGACCATCACTGCCTCTGGGTTAAACTTTTGAGTCAAAAGCCTTGTTTGAGTGTCTTAAACATCCTCTTGTTTAGGTCTGAGTGCGGTGTCAGTCTTGCTTGTTGCACACAATGCAGATGTGCGAAAATGGGTTACTGATTACATATCTCCCATCCTTCTTCAACGCTATCGCTCTACCCCCTTCCCATACCATCTAAAAATCATTCCTAGATCTCAGTCACACATACGTCGAAGCATGTATTCGAAGAAGTGACTACTAGCATGCTACCGCTAAAGTCTGCCGCTTCGCGTCCGCTTCTCAGACCTCATTCCCCTGTCTTTTTCGCAGTGTGCGAAATCTGAAGCAAATCGGCCACGCAGTTGCTCTGGAGAGCAATCTTGACACTTTATCGATAGATATTTGCTACGTTTCTGAAACTCGAATACAAGATCCATGTACAGCAGCTTCGGCAGCTTCGTTATCTAGACGCTACCACCTACATCAGGTAATTCTGTATCGACCGGGGTGGATTACGCCGGTGTTGGCATAGCCCTCAGCTCCTGAGTTGAGGCTCCCTTACTCGACTGGACCCCCGTAAGTAGCAATCTTTGCGCAGTTCCTTTGACAGCTTCCATTAGAAACTGCACTGGTTGAAATAATATCCGTCCTCTGTTTGCAGTTTCCGCATACATGTCAATCAGCTGTAGCTCCGATTCGGTGAATGGTACTTTTATACATGATCAATCACTTCTATCCAGCATGGGGGTTTCAGTTATTATCCTAGTTGCCGGCAACCTCAATGCACACGAGGATGTCTCAGAGGCGCGGTCCGGTGGCGTATCTTTCATTCGAGTCGTGGTCTGTACATTTAAACCCTCCCTCAGCCTACGAAGTACCAGTATACCTTCTTATCCTTAAAGGTCATCGGACCACAGGGCCGGATGAGCTACCACTAGCGTAACTCAGGGACGGTGTTTTGTCTTGCCTTAACACGGTTCATTAAACTAATTTTGGAACAAGAGTGCCTTCCAACGATTAGTCATTGTATCCTTATTGAAAAATGTGCCCGAAAAAACAGCTCCGACTATGGGAGTATAAGTCTTTCACTAATTGTAACAGGGCTGCTAGCTTCAGTAATCATGGGACATCTGACGACACCAGGAGAGACGCAAGTCCGAGAGCAGCAAGCAGGATTTCGACTAGATAGAGGGTTCACTGATCACATCTTCGCCTTAAGTCAAGTACTCGAACAGCGTCACAAATACTGAAGATCAACTGTGACGGTTTTCCAAGACTTCAAGGGAGCCTTTGACTCCTGCCTGAACGCTACTACCGGACTATCCCGTCCGTTTTTTGAATGTGTTACGTTTCTTCTTCATGGCTATTGCCATTCCCTAAACTAGTTGAAGTCTCAAGTAACCAACGGACAAACGTGAAGAAACTGCCTAAGTTTCATCCGCTGTCTCCTCACGGTTGCGATCAACAAACCTCTCACAAGTTTCAGTAATAAATCAAGTGCACACGATAGGCCCTGTCCACGAGGCGCCAAGTGTTATTACAACATCGAAGAGAGAAAAAGAACATAAACTTATCAAGGAGCTTGACTCTGATGTCTGGTGGGCGAAACATGACGTACGTTTGAATTTTCAGACTTGAAGGTCCCCCAAACCTACGATGAACCAGCTTTTGCTTCAATTAAACGAATCATCTCTTCAAGGCTAGTTGCAACAGCAAAACAGTATTTAAATGAGTCACCTGCCGAAAATAAACATGTGCTTACGAGCGGACCTATAACCAGGTACCACTACGGGTGGAGTCAAAACGACAATAAGATATCAATCTAAAGAGGTTACGCTTTGCGAACCCGAGTCAACCAAGCGTTTTCGGTGGTAATTTTAATGAACCGTATCTAATGGCACTTAACAAAGAACATCAAACGACTGAGGATAGTTCACTGGATAAGGCGAGATATGAATATTGATGGTTGCAATGAATTCTTGGCTTTTCGGTTGTTCTTTCCTTGGTTACGGCTATTTGGCAATACCTTAGTTCTCGTGTTCCTTTCGGGTCGCACTGCAGCTGTGGACCGAAAGGGTATCACAGATGATTTTTCATCATCATCATCGACACCACTACATCCGCGCTCAACACAGGTGCTTCACTGATGCATGCTTAACTAAACTGAAAGTTTTATTCGACTCATCCCACTGATTTGACTGAACTGGTAAACTATGGGACAGCTAGTAAGGTTACGCTCCTCTGCAGAATGATGTGATAAATGAATCTGAGAGTGGACACCAAGATGTTCGGTCTCAATAGTCTGGGAAGCGTTCAAAAGCCAATGAAGTGTTTAAAAACAGAAATAGGTGGGCACATCACCATTGAGGCCAGCGGCTCAGAATTAGCTGCCATTAAAGTGTATCATTAAAAGAATCGTATATATGTTGGCTTAGAGAATCTGCTGCCTGGAGCATGGCTGCTTCCGAAGACATGTTGTCGGTGTTGCCTCTCTTCAAGCTAACCAACCCCTTTAAGATAAATTGGTCAACGATATCCGATCAAAAAGGGCTCCTCGGCTGCAGCACGCGAATATAGACCAGTAACAATAATAATACCTTAGCGTCCAAATGGGTCTGCCAAATAGGAATGGATGACATTAATACGCACCTGGCTGTTGAAATAGCTACAGATCAACGTGGCCCCTCTTTGGACAGCGCAGGCTGGAGATTAGCTGGAGGAAAGGTTACACAGGGGGCTTTTTTCGTACAAAATAGTAAACCGTCAGCTTCAACCTGGCATGAAACTCGATAGGATGAGCGAGTGTTTTCATCATGCGACAGAGGCACTATCAAAAGAGCTTATCAGCTGCGTAGATGGCGGTATACAAAGCTTCAACATGTTCAGACAAGAAAGGCTGGGGGTTGTCCAAAATACCTTGATACAGCTGAGCCTCGTTTACTGAAATTCATACTCGGTAGAGGGGCCTTAGAAATGTTAATCCCACCAACTTCAGCAAGAACGTTGGTATGGACAAAAACAGGGAGCCATGGTCGAGACGGGAGGACTAGCCATTACCCGCGAGCACACAAAAATCCCGTGTGGGAATGGAGCCAATAAAACTAGCCCTTATCAGTTTCTGCCCGGATAGATTGGACGAAAGCTTGGTGCTGTAGAAACCTTAGAATGGCCATAGTAGGCTAGCACTAGACCCCTATCCTATCCTCTTTCATTCATTTTCTTCACCATAAGCCTTTTACATAAACTACGGTACGAAAGCATCCAGGTTGAACACCAGTAATTTGCTATCGATGAGGATGACGATGATGAGTCCTCATCAAATCTATAAAGGACGCCTCCGGTGTTTTTTGGGAAATCGAGGCCGGAGGGAGTCACGAAAAATATATAGAACAGCCTTACCTCATAAAAAAGGCAAATTAGCCAAAAAGTGAAAAGACAAATTTGGCGGAATGTTTAGATATCATATTAAAACGGATACAGATGATGTTCTTTGGACATACCTTTAGTTTAAACTGACATTGGGCTAAGTTGACGAATAGTGGAACTCGTGCCATATCAAGTGCTACCCACTCGGGTTCGCCGGGTTTTTCACGGAGCACAAGCTGTTCCAGCAGTCCCAGTGCCTCCCTGTACTTATTGGCTGCAGCTTCGAAGTCCCTATTTTCGTACAACTGGTTTCCCTCTTTGCGCAGCGTGGGGACCAGTTCGGCTTTTTCTTCGGAATTCATAATCCAAGTATCCTTCCTCGTAGATCCTGGAACGTCAACCCTGAAAAATTGATAAAACATCAACGGTATGCTGTGAAATGCATCCTCAAAATAAAAAAATGGATTGTACTGTATGGTGCAAAACAACTGATCCAGGTTAAATGAACTCATCAGCAGGAACAGCGCACCGGAATGTTCAACTAGTGCGTGAGGAAAATTTCGTCGATTGTTACAAGGCAGACTGGATCCACTCTGAAGGTTACTGTGAACTTGAATACAAGGCTTACACTTCTAGGAGACAAATGGCTGTTGAGCCCCAAGAAGGCTCAGAAGCTAGAAAGCGAGCTAATGACGAAGAGATCAGTGCTTCAAACGCACACTTAAGTGCTGATTTTTCTTCTGTAGCCATGAACAACCTGACAATGTCTCAGTTTTCTCGTTTCCTTGAGGTTGAATGGTAGCTATTACGGAGAGGGCGTTAGCCGAAAGAACGGATTTGGCATGAACATGTCTGTTGAAATTAGGGCTAGTCAAGCCTATTCCGCCTAACCCCCGTAAGATAACCTCCGTAAGGGCTTCCACGCTATTTGCAGTCACTTGAGTGTTCAAAACAGACGTATAAGTAGGCCTCGGGATGCCACATTGTGGTAAATGTGATAACCACCGAGTACCTGTACATAATTAGACGTGCCAGTGGAATGTGAAACAGGGACTGAAGAAAATAACATGACATTAGGATAGTGATGAAAGCATCCACAAGTACCAGACTGCACGTTTGGTTCAAACATGGATAGGGGGCGCGACAGCACCCAAAGTGGCATTTCGTGTTGAATGTTTCATAAGCATTGCATTGTTCCGTATTCGAAGCTGTCCATATTGCATCGAAGCAGAGTTGAATCACACCAGTCAGATGACCTGTGTTCAGTCCAATCTGAAGACGTCGGAATCCTGGATTTATTATTATCACTCGTCTACTCACAAATGGCTTTTCTTGACGAGATAGGTGCTCATTAGTTATAGAGGTCACTCGTTTGGGAATAAACTGCAGGATGCAGACTCATGTGTCCGAGAGGTGGAACACTTTTTGTTGCAGCCCCATGTGGTTAGTATACTGCGGTAAGTTGTCAGGAAAACGTTTCCTTTTGTTTCCCGATATCAGTGCATTTGACTATCCAGCCTGTAATCTCATTATCAGTTCAGCTGAAAACGTCCATGGATATACTTGTACATCGAGTGCATTGTAACGCAAGGTCCATTGTAAAACAGCTGAAAGAATGGCTAAAATGTTTGATTCCATGAGGAAAAAAACAGAAAGCATAAAAGTCCAACAGTTCAAGAGTGTTGAATAACCATTCTTCTAGAAATGTTCGCTGTAAGTACGTCAGTCAAAAATCCACTGAGGTTACCATTGGCGGGCCAATACTACTATCTGCTTTCACTTCCTACCTGGACTGTTTTGTGTGCGGTTGTGAGCTGGGTAAGTGTTAGGTAACGTCCGAAAACAACGCTTGGTCAATTCAGCTGACCAATTCTTACTCTGGCCCAACGCTCATATATGTTTATTTCATTGCTGTTGTAGGGTGCAAGAACCCTGGTCTTGACCATTTTCTGTAGGAACACAGGACATTTTGCTCTTTCTACACCTTAGCAGGACACCATTAAGTCATGATTTTGACGACTGAGTGTAGTGTTTACTACTGATGTATCGATGTCAATGATGATGACGATAATATGATAAGTCCCACCTTTGGTGAAATGCACAGTGGATTGTGCTTACAAAGGCTGACCAATATCCTTCGAGATGGTCATGGCTTATATCGTACAAAAGTTGTGAAAGGACGTCTGACTATTCATAAGTACATAACCAGTTGAGCCGCTGAAGTGCTGTAGGCAGTCCGATTTAAATCGGTTCAATTGGCGCAGTACGATTTCTAGCTATCATTACAAGTTACACTTTATATGAGTTTGTTTGTCCGGCACAAAAGGTTAGATGTAGTTTTGGAGAAGTCAAAACGAAGCAATACACCTGATGGTCGCAATATGCGTTGTTGATTGTCGCGTAAATATCACTAAAAGCTTACCGGAGCAATTCAAATATAAATTCCAGCGGTTCCGGTTTCATCATCAATTCGTCCAAATCCGGATACCCGAGACCACCTTGTTCTTGCAAGCTCATCAGACCACAACAATGCTTGACCGCGTGGCCCTTTTTGTCCAACATATAGTCCCGCAGCTTCTTGTTTACTGCCGGAAAGGCAAGTAAACGTTCCGGCGGCACAAGGAACGAGGCTACTTCACCAGGTAGCATGGTTCCTAAACAATGCTCCCAGAACTTTAAACAAAGGACAAGGTGGAACAATGACCACCTGAATTAGCAGAAGCAAATTTCTGATGGCGTTTTTTTTTCAAAAACTACCATTGGCAACAGTCTGAATCAATGGAAATGCACTAGCTGACGGTTTGCACACGTTCGAAGATTACAAATTACCGTTTGGCTTATGAAAACCGCTGAACACTGAGAAGGCAGAGGGCAATCCAGCTTCTTTTCATTGAGGAACAGTATAAGCCGGACATATATCCGAAGCTCGCCTGAATTTCCCGTCCACATAAATTTGCCAGGGGAATGAACTATAAGGGGTGATGTTGAGCCACTTTGATGAGCAGTTTAAAGGGAAAAAGTGACTACATGGTCTGGGATCTCCTGCCAGTAAAAAAGCAGAACAAGTGCACAAAATGATGGTCAGGATGGATTCCAAAAGACTGCGTTTGGAGAAGCCAAAGTTATAAGAACTCGGGAAACGTGGGTGGTAGAGTGTCTCAAAATCCAGTCATCTAGGAGGGAAGGGAAAGGCCCATCCGGTAGTGGGGTGGCTTGTTTAACAGGTGGCGTGTGAAACGACTTTAAGTTTGTGGAAGGGGTTCAACTGACGCCATCTTGGAAGGATATCTGCCATGATAGTAATGAGGTGACTACGGAACGAGAACGGTAAAAATGGTTTGGCGGTGGAGAGAACGATCACTTCTGGATTCGTTCCAAAATCGAATGGCCAGTCATAGGCCCCAGACATGATGAAAAGATGCGAAATTAAAACAAATCTGAAGTTTATCGACAAGAAGCTAAGGACGCGTCTAGTACTCAAGCGGGATGAAGATAAACTAACAGATATAAGCATCGTCAGCGAATGCACGGAAAATGGAAAGCATGCCGAGAATAGATAGTTACCATATAATAAAAATAGAGTGGCAGAGAAGTTGGAGCCTTGTGAAACCCCTGTGTTGATCTTGGGAACACAAATTAACCAGTCGCTCAAAAGTTCCATAATCCGAGTGCTCGATCTCGGATGTTCCACTAGAAAAGCCATGCCGCACAGGATTAAATGCAGGTGACAAGAGATTACTTCCGTTCCACCACAAGATTTCGGCGCAGAAAATCAATGGAGGCTGACGTACGCAGAAGGCTGTCGATGGAGCGCTGTGTTTGAAACCATACTGGGCGTAAATCAGGAAAACACTGTTCTACGAAGCAGTTACTCGATCAGTACGGACTCCATGACTTCTAAAGGATAGTAATGGTAAGAGTGGTACGATGCTCGTCACGGTATGAGTTGTACATAAGTTTAGCCACAGAGAGAAACAGGGCTAAAAATACAAGTGGATAAAGATAAATCAAAAAGGCTAATCACGATGGGAGCTAGTTCGGGCACAGACTTCAGAACATGGTTTACAAAAGTTGAGCAACAAAACGACTGACGGACGTTCTGCGTATTGTGAGCGGAATGTATTGAGGAACAGATGCAACACTGGGTGCGGCAGTTTTGAGATTTTGAGAAGAGCTGCCTGCAAAAAGTTTGGCTTCTGCAGTGAATAGATGACATACGGAGTCATGAGAATAAGAGGTAGGAGGAAATGGATGGGTTAAAAAAGCACGAATGAAGGAACAACTCCACACAAGCATGTTGGTCTTCCGACGGTAGTTACGCAGAACACGTAACGGTTTACGTAATGAAAATGGAGGAAAGTCCTAGTCAACACTGGTATGGATCAGTGTTTTATTTGCTCGTGGACCCGTCTACCGGTATGGGAACTGGTTGACAGATTTAAGTTACAATAGCACAACCAATTCAGCTTCCAAGACTGTGTACACATGGTATATATACATGCCCATCCTTGAAACACCTCAAGAGCACTGCGACAAAAAATAAATGCGCTGTAAACGGAAAAGCACTCATTGACGATACAAATGAAACTGACCTTCTGCTTTGAGTGTAAAATTAAGTCGTGGGATCAAATCGGTAGTTCCAGTCACTAGCGGTCGTTTTTCAACTTAAAGCATCGATTACAAAGTGGCCCAAAAGACAGGCAAGCCTCTTTACTTGTATACATTCCTCGACTAGAAAAACCTGGTAAAACGGACCGCAGAACTTCTTTCAGAGATTCTGTTATAGACAAAGCAAGAGTAAGCCACTCAAACGAAAATAATTCGTGTTCGGAGAACTTAGGAGAAAGCTGATACGAGTACTTCAGTAATATGTTTCACGAAAGTAGATCAATCGTCTGAGAGACATCCCCGGGGACAGAAAATATAGGTGCCTAGATTCTCAGTCGGTGTAGGAGTATCACCGGAAAATACGCCGTAATAGGGGGTGGGGTGGATTAAATGAGCAGAGGTGTGAATAAGTGCCAAGGTTATGGTCAGAGGGTCCTGACACGAAAGAAGACACAATAAAAGTGTGGTTGGTGAGAAGGACTAGCCACGGGATACGCAAAGAGTCAAAGTGGAGAATATGTTCGCAGGTAAATTCAAGAGGAGGAAGTTCCGGGGCGCAAGCTCACTGATATGATGAGGACAAAAAGGTATTTATTATTACAGGTGAAATGGAAACTTGCCTAAATCAACTGAAAACTAGATGTATAAGAATCAGATGGTAAGCGGATGACAGGTAAGTGTCCGTAAACAAAAACTCCACGGCTTAAATGAGAACGATGATAAACAGCGTAGGTTGCGGGTTATGAACAAGACTGCAGAAGAAAAAGACTTATTGTTATGAACCTAGTAAACTTTGTTTGGGCCTCGTTTGTTGTAAAATGCAGTGACCAGAACAAGTTTGTGTTGTATCATAAATGGAAAGCCAGGGGAGCTTTGAGTGACTAGTGACATAAGGCTCCATTGTTTTGAGCCGCCTATCGCCTGAAGATTGATGTATATCGAAGGATGAACCACATCAGTGAGTCCCAGAGGCGGCGGGACCGGTAGTAGACTGTTCAGGAATTCCGATTAGAATAATATTATTCTAGACACTCTTATGATAGAATATGGAGGTTGTAATTCTGACAGCTGCAGACTACACAGCGTTGACATAAGACGACGAATCTTCCTGTCATACAGGACGAAGACAGGGATAACTCTTTTTCAAAACTGAAGGGAGTGAGTTATCTGTAAAGACTTACGTCTAACTGGAATTCTTTACCAGAATAAAGTTCCATTGACTTGCCGTATTTCCGCGTATCATCTAGGACAGTGTGATCGTCATCCACTTTGCGTATTCGGTAGTGGAAAACGAACTTCGATTCTTTCGGGTACGCTAGGCCGCCTCCGGGAGCTTCACATCCTGGCGGAATGACTCCCGCGCTCCCATGGAGGATGTGCTTTTCTATGTTTCTCGCGACCTCATCACCGCTGTTTACGGGTTTTGCTGACTTCTTTGAAGAATCTGTTGCTTCTGTTGTCTTCCAAGTCTTGAGTGCCGCACTCAGTGTTTCAAGTAATTCCGGCTGACAACATTTCCCATCACTTCCGTGAGTGTGTTTTTTCAGCTTTTTCTCCATAAGTAATTCAGGGTCAAAAGCGACCAATCCACCTCAGAGGTAGTTAAAATCACCTTGAAAAGGAATGTTAAATAACTGTGATTACATTTGCTTAGGTGCAATCGATTACATTAAACACTCACCATCAACGAACACACCATACAGACGAATCAAGACCCCTTCCTCACAAAGACAGCTTTTCGATTTCAAAAAATCTTACCTACTGCAGTAGGAAATGCCTCTGCGAAGAAAGCGCACACCATCATGACAAAAGAGTTGGAATCCGCGAATGCTTTATGCAAGGTGGTTTGCGTAGGCACAATATAATAGCGGGTAGTATAGAAAGAGAGGACCACAGGGGCAAAAAGTGAATCAACAAAAAACAATGGGGCAAGCAGAAAAAAATAGCTGGCTAACGGTCACGAGTATGAGATGAGATATAACAGTGCAACGGAGTGTTTGACATTGCCATATTAGTGACTACATCTAAACATCAATGTGGTGGGCCTTTGATTGCTCAGCCTCAAGGACCTCATGTCCAAGGACGATTAAGATCCGTTTATGTATTCTTACTGCTTTCCTTTCAGGTCCTGCATTGCCAACCTTGAGATCGCAATCTGCTTTAGTAAAGTGAGGGGAAGAAATCTATCATTGGCCCTTGCCAAGCTAGTCAGAAGTATATCTCAAATGTTTTGCCAGGCGGTGGAAATTGCAATGAATTTCAGAGCCATCTTCTTCTGTGATTTTTAGTTGACTGGCAGTTTCGTTGTACCAAAGTCCGGATGAGTTAGAACAAAGTTTGAACGGAGCTTAATTCCCTACCACTTCCCCCCATTAGTGAACGGTGGGTTAAGTCTGGACCACAGGTTTTCTCGCTGTAACGTACAATCGATCTAATAGGATTACCTTACTGCTCTCCATCGGGAACATGGTCTGCTGTGAGATCCAACCTTATATCAGCCTCGGCTATGTTTCCGAATGCTCAGAGCTGGAGTTCGAATTCGCAGCACTTCAGATTCTGAACACCAGAATCGGAGAGCATAGGAGAAAAATAAACAGGCAGCCGAGAAACGCAGATGAATATCGAGCGTTACTGAAAGACTCGGCAATGGTGGAACATGCACTGGGCATGGGATACAAAATAGATTTAGAGAATGTAAGGGTTTTGAGGCGAGGACTACGGTCCACGCCACAGAGACTGATGGCCGAGGCGATAGAAATCGCCAAGCATCCCAGAATAGCAGGCGTAGAACTGGCAAGTGTGTGGAGAACGGTTTTGGATCAGTCGAGCTGACACGTGTTGGTGTGCGGTTCAAGAGTAATCCCAACATTTACTGTTGATAGACTTTCGGGATATCGGCTCCTTGCATGCAGTGAACGTTGAATGTTCACCTTCACCACATGGAGACAAACACCAAAGCAGCACAAACCACAAGACCAGCTGGGTCCGCACATATGCTTCGAAAGTTTTAGAAACAAGACCATCAACGAGAGCTTATCAGTATTCGGCCAGTCTGAGCTCTAGGATTGCTACGGCTAGGATGGGCTAGGTAACAAGATGGGCACATTTATGTGGTGTCCGGAGGTCGGCCACTCGCAATAACGGAACATCTGATGGATTAGCCGGAGTTGGGGAATGGCCATGAACCAACCAGAATCGATGACTTTTGGCTCAGTGCTTCTCGTGCCATCAAGAAGGTTCAAGAGTAACCACGAACATGGCTGCAGTAATCTTTCGTTGTCCCATTAAGGGTTGTTTTAAGTTACTATGTCTTTTGGTATACCACAATAGATGGAACAAGCCAAAGACAGGCATAGGAACTGCTAAACCACAGTAACCAGGTACTTATGCTTGTGATGGCGATCAGTGCACAGTTGAACGGAGCGATCGACCTTGTCGGCTGTAAAGTTTCTTATAGCAAATATACCACCAAGGAGGTCTTGAAGTTTGCCGATTTTACCTTCTTTGGTGTTTCAGTCGCCAACCAACACAGTGAAAGTCATACAAGCCCATTCCCAGGAGTCAGCTAGGTTATCACTTGTATAGCTCGCTGAAGTGTGTTCAGAAATATTGAAGAGACTTCGAGTCTTCGGTCATTGATTTTGGATGCCGATAGCGCAGTTGACCGTTCACAGGGATTCAACCAAACAGAATGACTTCAGCTACATACTCAACATAATACATAAACCAGTCAAAGGTTGAAAAACTTTTAGTCATGATTTCAGCCAATCTATGCTGAAAAAACGAGGAACATTGTACTGCTATTTCATGCTTGCTGAGGATCCCTCCAGAAACTCTAGGGAGTGCATTCGAATCAGCTTGATAGTCTTGAAATATTGAAATTAACTGAAATTAGTAAGCTGAATTGCTCTGCTCTCAACCTAAAGCAGTAACCATTTCGCGACGGTCTGCCTTCAGTGCTGTAATAATCCTGAAGGACACACCTGCTTGAATTTAGTTCTTTAGGGTTCAACGAGGCCAGCAAGGCCACCGGTTAACAGCCTGACGAATAACAGTTGGTCCTTATACTGTGAGAAGTCATCATCGGAAACAGCAACATCAGTGTTGACACCAGTGCTTTACTGGTATACAACCACAACGTTGACCTCATTGCATTTAAAGCCTAAAAGTGAGAAGAAAACGGTGATTGAGGGGCGGACCCGGTTTCAGACTACCGCAAGCATTCTGAGGTGCCTACACCTCCAAGCGCTCAGTACGACAACCTGGAAAGAAACTGACAGCAAGAGCGCCACTAACGTGGATTAGAAGCCATTTCTTGCAATGCCTTCAGCCAAGCCCGGAGAGTCACGGGGGCCCCATTCTTGAAGGCGGACCTCACTAATAACACCTTAACCCTTCATAATCTCTTTCAAACCCTACTGCCAAGTCACGTGTTGACGATCTCGCAGTTTGCATCATTCTGAAGGAGGCACGAAGAACAGCACTCGCCCCAAGAGACGATGCGTGGTACATGGCTGAGCCATCGCAGCTGATGGTACTGGGTGTTTCTCGCGACTGAAGTACCCGCTGCACAGTCAAATGCCCGTTTTTTAACTGCGAATTCGTTGACGCCATCCGACACCAGTAACGCATCTAAGACATCGGTGGCCAAAACCCTGAAGATGCCTCAGATCATGTCTGCAGAAGCCATGCCTCGCAACTACGCAACGATACAGGCCTTCGCGTATTCTGGTAATCGCTACCCCTGAAACCCGGTTACGTTTTGACGACACACGTGATGCAAAGTATCAGAGGTGATTCGGGCCTTTGAGATTCCTGCAATGAGTTCACCATACACACTTCCCCCAGAGTTAATACAACTACTGAGGTAGGTAAAATTCTCCACAACCTCCAGTGCTTCTTTATGAATTGCAAGTGGCATACTCACAGATTGCACGATCTGAAGGATGACTTTGCAGTTTGTAAGTGCACGGCGCGTCGTAAACGGAAAGTCGTTCAGCTGTAGCACCCTTTCGATGCTTAACCGCCATGCCACCAGAAGAAAGGAGAGGGGTGGGGTACTGCCAGGTTGTCCAGGCCTAGACAGGGGAAGTCGAGAGGCAGAGGTCGGGTTCGAACCACGGACCTTCCGGTCAGTAAATACGCGCTCTAACCACTGAGCCATCTGGCCAAGGCGCACACTAAATAGTGGTCAGCTCATTCAGCTGAGTTTATGCAACAGCAAAAATAAATAAATAAATAAATAAATAAATAAATAAATATGCAACAGTGCTTGAACTTCGTCTTCAGAGATGAAGACGATGTAGTCTGCATACTCCAGATGGACAAAGTTCTCACCAGCAAAGATCTGAACACCGAGGTTTTGGGGACCTCCCAGAGTTCACTTCATTGTTTCATCAATGACGAAGTTGGACGGGGAGATTGGACATTCTTACCGGATACCACTTTTTGCAATGAGGCCTCCATAGACCTCGCCTTACACTCTCACACGCTCAGAGGTATGTGAATATTGGGACTGAATCACGTTCACAAAGTTCCGGGTTATATCCCGTGGATCGAATTTAGATAAAGACACTGACCGATCTACAAGAAACGCCAAGATTGTGGGTCGTCTGTACACATGGTGTCGCTCTAACACCTGACGGAGTGTGAAGACGTGGTCAAAGCAGCCCCTACTCGGTCGAAATCCCGCTTGATGCTCACAAGTCAAGGTGTCGCGTGTCGTGCTAAGATAACGAAGAATCAGTGACTCCGGAAGTTTTTTTTATGACGGGAGTCAAACTGGCACCCCCTGGTTACTGCAATCACCTCGGGTACCCTTTTGAAAATGGACACTATTACCGACCCACTCCAGCTGTTCGGGACGGTCTCCCCCTACCAGATGGACGCGAATGGACTAGACAGGCACTGACTGAGGGATTCACCGCCATCCTTAAATCGAGCAAGTGAGGTCGCTCGGACCGTACGGAAGATGAGGCCCGAATAGAGACATGAAACCGGACAACTCTAAGGCTGAAGGGGGCTTCATGTGTACAGCCCACATTTCTGTTAAATGCCAACAGTCCGGAATGGAGATAGTAGGTGGCCATATGAATTGTTGTTCGGAGTAGTACTATGTCCAGCGAACCAAACGTTCTTTGCTGGATATCAGAGAGCTATTGTGGTCACTGATAAATTAAGTGACAAGAACATTGCGAGAATTAGTCGATCCAATTAAGTGAAACAACTTGCGGACGATTCCAGCATTTTTCGCTCTTTCCAGTTCATCGGCCTTTAGAAGCCACCAAGTTTCCTAGTCGGCATGGACACTCATTTTTTCCAGGCGTCAGATGATGCGTCGAGTTGAGTTGTGGTTGCGGCCAGGAGGAATTTGTCGCCGGGCCTACAGCAAAAAAAATCGGCTGTAATACCCTTTCGGTGCCCAGCTGCCATGCTACCTGAAGGAAGCACGGGGGCTGGGATACTGCCAGGTTGCCCAAGCCTAGACAGGGGAAGTCGAGAGGCAGAGGTCAGATTCGAACGACGAACCTTCCGGTCAGTAAATTCGAGCTCTAACAACCGAGCCACCTCGCCTCCAGCAAACCAGGGTTGTGTCAGAGATACAGTGGTTATATGAGTTCGGCTGGGTTGTGCCGTAGGTAGAACTCGCGCCATCACGTGCAGCTCCAGTGCTGTGTAATAGCCTAGGCCGAGTCAACAGACAGGCGTTAGAGAAGTACGTTTTGATAATTCGTTTCACTCCGAGGTACACGAGCGTCTGAATGAACAGGCGATGTGTTTTGCACAGATCCGAAAAGTGAAATGAAAAACAGCAACGAACAAGTATATGATCGCGGCCCACACAGGAATTCAAGAGAGATTGGCAGGCGCAGATAAACGTCCGCTACCAGTAACCAATGTGGACCATTCGTATCAGGGGCTGGTTCGTTGGTGGGTACCATGTAATCAACCCAATCACATTATTCCGGAAATTGGTATTGCAAAGGAACGGTCTGTGATTGGCACAAATCTGCAGGGGGCGCTCTCCGCTTTCCATGCGTCCCGTGCCCAACCCGAAGCATCCAAAAGGGTCTCAGTAGCACAAAACCTACCTTTCAGGGCGTTCAAGTCACTAGAAACCACGACTATGAGCTTTCAGACCATTGTAAGGGAACACCTAGAGCCTCATAGAAATTGTTACTCGCAGATTCAGAGCTAGGGTTCGTCGGAGGGTAGGCAGACACAATAAGCAGACAGAGATGGACCTCACCTCCTCGAGATTCTTTCAGACGTCGCCAAAGGAACCACGTAAAGGTGACATTCAACAGGTATCCAATCGAGTAAACGCCTGCGCTCGATGGTTCAACATAATGACCACCCCGGCATATCCAGCTGAAGCGGCCTCGGCATCACCAGAGTTGTGTAGCAGGAAGCCAGAAGAATGCGAGGGTGCAACCTTTCAATTACAGTGCTTGCATCCTGTATCCTTGTTTCTGGCAGACAGCATACATCAACGCAGAAGGAATCCAGCGTACGAGCAAGCTTGTTATCTTGCTTGCTTCAGGGTGCGAAGATTGACGGCAGCTAAGTAAACCGGCTTTCGAGATTCGAAAGTGTTTAGGGCTGTTAGTGAAGACAGACATACAGGAGTTGCGGCCGAGCGTGATTTATGGTGAACAAGGCGATCATTCTTAGTGGGACAAGTATTGTTGTTGTGTCACTCCTTCCGACATCCAACAATAGTAGCTTTCCTCGATCTCAGATCTGTTTTTAACTTCGTTGGTTGTCAGAAATAGTGGAAAAGTCCGGGGATTAAGGGTGCCCCCACTGCATTCATGTCTCTCGTGAAGGGTCTACATGCCTCATCTTATGTATGCGTACTTGTCAACGGCGAATTCTCTTGAGTTTACCACATCCAGTGGTGTCAGGCAAGAGTATAGTCCGTCGCTCTTTATCAGTAACTGATGTGTTGCTTGAGGATTCCTTATCTATCTTAACACCTTGGGGATCAAAATGCTCCCGGGACATTGGCTCACGGACACTGAGCACACCGACGATCAGGTCCTTTAGAAATATAAGCTACCTTAACTAACTTAAACCACTCTGCAGATTTCGGTATGCCCTTCGCATCTGCAACGTGTTAAGTGTTGCTACAAGACTGGGTGGTGTTAAATCCAAACCTCAAGCTTGCACGTGAATCAATCGAGTTGGTAGATAAGGTCGTCTATTTGGGTAGCTGCATAAGTCCCGGTGGACTGGCGAAAAACGAAATCACCTCCCGAAACATCGTCTTCGGTTATAGTTGTTGTACAGTAGTTTTAGCTGCCACATTTGTGTCCATCAAACTAGGAAAGTCAGGACAGCATTTGCCAACTTCCAAACTTTCTGGTACCGACATGAAGTCATAAAAAAATTAATCCGCTATAAACCGTGTGCTATAGGCAAACTGGTTCCAGCTGCTACTGTTTCAACCACCAGAAAGTGAGAGAGTGCGGGAGATACGACCAACCCTTGGAGGCGATGGCATGTTTGTTTAGTTTAGGAATTGGGTAGCTACGCATTGAAGACGATAGCTTTGATGCATGAGCGCCACTGACTGTGC
>SJOL01006981.1:336346-350709 GCA_004794785.1 Opisthorchis felineus
ATATGACGAAGGCAGCTGCAGCTCCGTACGTCGATGTAAGCCATGGGCATCACAGAGTCTTCAGGCTATCCCATCTGTAATTTTTTTACGAATTTCTTTCTCCCCTTTTTTACGGACGAAAGTCCAGTTTCTTCTCTTTTTTTATTGTCTGTAGTTTATAGCTTTGCCAGTTAAATGACAACCGGGACGAGTCCAGCCCAGCGGCAACAAACAGAAGCAACAGTCCTCTTTTATTGGTTTCCTGAATTAAAGGCCATGCTCAGAACCACCGGCGATGGGCGAAGCACCCGAGCTACTGGAGGGGTGATGGGTATACGAACGCACCATTGTGCAACGCAACAGGGCGACCAGATCTGCAAGGTGGCATGCCACCATGCAGTCATAATTGCGGCTTGTGCAATAATCAAAACTCCAGCTACCAGATATTTTATCTAGTCGGGCGAAAGCCAGGCCAGTAAAATAGCTCAGTCATTTCGAACAAGCAAACGACAAACAGCCGCTGGAAAAGACAAGTCGCGGAGGCAAATGAGGCGGCAGCTACCATTGGGACAATGGGAACAGAACGGAGATGTCCAGAGCGTGTGATCCATGGCTAAACGATGACGGAGGGTGAGCTATCGAGCCAAACAGAGGCATACCGCAATGTTGTGTGCGTGTGTTGAATGGGTTAGGTGGCGTATAATACGTCCTCAGGTATGACGAACCCTGTTCTTTTCTTGGTTTATGTTGGGTAGGGTTAGGCAAGACGAGGCACCACTCATTAATCAGAGCGGATAGAGTAGTCCAGAGCAGGGACTTAGCTGGGAGGATGTTGTATAAGTGCTTTAAGCAAGTCAAGAGGTAGCAAAGTATAGTAAGGGGGTGGCTTATTTTTTAAATTATTGTTTTAACTATTTATTTATTTTTTGTGTCCACTAAAATGCACCTTCGTCAAACTCAGAGGTGGTGTGGACCCCGTTCATAAAGGAAATCAGGGGATAATTGGGTATTGAGTAGGGTGGCTGCGGCTTCACACGTAAGGAAGTTATCTACAGACTGTGAAAACGTATGTTGGTGTGTGATATCTCGAAACTGATCGGGGAGACCGTTCCAGATGCGAGTGAAGTAGACCAGGAAGAAGTAGTGGCGCAGGTTTGTATGCGCTTGAGGGCACACTAAGAGGTTGCTGGACTTACGGACTTCATAGCGCGTACATAACTTTACGCTTGGCCTAGTCTCTGCTATAGAAGCCTTTCGGTACAACAGACGGTGCAAGAGAGTTAACTTCAGCTTTAACCGTCTCAGCCATAGTTGCTCAAGGCCTAGGTTTGTACAGCGGGAGCGGTAGGAGAGAGGACTGGTCTGTGGGAGAAACGTTTTGGTGAATGATCGTTGGACGTTCTCGAGTGCCAGCTTACAACTTTGGGTAAAAAGAGAAGAGAAAGCAGGACAGAATTCCACAATTGGTCGCACGCATAGCTTGAAAATTGCGACCTTTGTGTCTCGAAGATGGAAGGAGCGTAATATTAGAAAGCAGAACCTACGTGCCCGGGCAACCTGGAACTGGACTTGATGAGAAAAATTAAAGGTGCAAGAGTATCTGAGACCAAGGTCTTTGATCTCTGTGGAATGAGCGACGGGGTTCCCATTAATTGTGAACATATCAGCTGGCACGGAGCAGCGGCAGAAAGTTATATGGGACTTGGAAGAAGAGAAGTTTAGGCTATAGGCACTTGACCAGCGAGTCAGAGAGTCTAAGTCTTGTTGGACCTGGCGGAGGGCAAGATCTTTAGCAGAGGGGGGAAATGTGTAAGTGATTTTTATATCGTCCGCGAAAAGGAAGGGTTTGCCATGGGATACGGCGTCGAAGACGTCGTTGATATATAGTAGGAAGAGGATGGGACCTAGCACGCTCCCCTGAATGACTCCACTGGTGATCGGTAGTGGGGATGACTGTTTGTCACCAATTTGTGTTATCTGTGACCTATCAGATAGATAGGAGGTGAACCACTGAAATAAGGACCCAGTGATGCCAACAGAATTAAGTTTTTTCAGTAGGGATGCGTGAGGGACCTGGTCAAAGGCTTTCTGGATATCCAAATAGACTGTAACAATAGAGTGTCCGGCATCATAGGCTGCTGTGACGGTCTCAAAGAAGTGAAGTTGGCAGCCATTGACGGATCTCTGAGATAGGAATCCGTACTGTCGATCATCTATGGCATTTGTAGCTAGGAGGAACCTGATTAACGGGCCTTTGACCAGCCGTTCAAGGGTTCGCATTAAAAGGGGGGTATGATGGATCCCTCTGTAGTTGGAAGTAGTTTGCCTCGATCCGGATTTAAAAAGGGGGCGAACGACAGATCGTTTCCACTGGGAGGGGACGATTCCACATTTGATTGAATGATTAAAAAGAGTTAAGACAAGGGTTTTGACATCTTGACCGCCTTGACTCAGGGCACGTGATGGTATGCCGTCGGCCCCCGGCACGGTGGAGTCCTTGAGGGTTTGAAGAAGGGCTGATACATCAGCTAGGGAGATGGTCATGTTGCTAAGTGACGGGAGGTTACTCTGTTGTGGAGATGTGAAATGTGCAGCAGGGCTTGTGGGATTGAGTTTGGAAGGAGAGGGCAAGTAGCAGCTGGCAAAGTAAGCGTTCAGGTGGTCAGCTATATTTACAGGATCGGTGATAAAACTACCGTCGGTGGAACGCAGACAAGTAACTGAGTGACTGTTTGGGGTACAGCGCCCACGGAATAGGCGGCTCAGTAACTTACAGCGAGACGGGTCCCTGAGAGTGGTGCTCTCTTCACGGCATTCGAGGGATACCCGTAAGGACTCTCGGTTAGTTGAAAGTTTGCTGATGAGGAGTATTAATGAGAAGTCCCGAGTTTTCCGATATTCTCTGCCAGCTCGGAGGATTTTATTGTCCAAGGTTTTCAATAACTTATCATGGCGGGAGATATCAGGGTGAAAACTCTTAATGGGAGAAGCAAGGTAGAGAGAGGTCAATAGGTTTCGGTAGAAGATATCACAAATGCGTTGTGTGTTTGTCGAGAGAAAGAAGTCGTTCCAGTCCCGGGAGGCCAGCAGGGATGAAAAGGCCCGCAAAATATCCGGAGTTAGGAGGTGAAAGAATGAAGGACTCAGAGAAACAGTTTCTCCATACCTGACTGCGTTGCACGAAACGACGCAGTGATCGCTACCTGGGAAGCATGGACCAACTGCGGCCGTAGCCAGATGACCCTCGTTTGAGAATATTAGGTCCAAGGTATGTTGGCCACGAGTGGGGCTGCGTACAATCTGGGACCAACCCTCTACACTAAGTTGGGCAAGCAGCGAGGCATAACGAGTAGGACCCAAAATAGGAGACCAGGAAATATCCGGTAGGTTGAAGTCACCCAGCACGAATTTAGACGAATGGGAAAGGGCATATGCAGTGGAGAGAATACGGGACAAGTCAGTTATCGAAGCGGGGGAGGGGGCCGGTGGTAGATAGATACAACCTATTAGTACAGGTCGTTTGGTCTGTTCTACGGAGATCCAGATGGCCTCTGGAATCCCTTCTAGGCTGGAATCATCAATGTGGGTTGCACGGAGTTCCGATTTGGAATAGATGGCACAGCCTCCACCCCTTGAGTTCCACCTGTCAGAGCGGTGGACATTATAACCAGGGATTGAAACAGCCGTGTCTGGAGTTTCAACTGAGAGCCATGTCTCAGTCACACAAATCAGACTTGGTTGCGCAAAGGCGATAATGGCACGGAGAGTATGGACTTTTGGCAGCAGTGAGCGAGCGTTGAACAGCATCATTGATAGGTCCATTGCCGGGCACATCATACTAATTAGGAATTTACTAATCTCGTTTATGGTGGAGTTTGGTACTAGGGAGAAATGGATAGGGGGGTTAAGGGTACACGAAGTAGAGTTGACTAGGCATGTGTCCGGAATAGGTCGAAGTGCATTCACCACTGGGGGCAGGGGGTGAATGGTGGGTGAAGTAGGTTTGAATCCACGGCAGAAGATAGAGTATGAGGTTCATTATGGGGTAGGGAATATCTCTGGAAGGCTGGGGTGCAGTTGGAAGGGTTTGGGAGTCGGGAAGGGTTTTGGGACACGAAATCATTCGCATCGGCAGGATGTGTGGAGAGTGGCATGGTGCAGAAAAAGGCGGTGGGTGTGGGGGGATGGGCGGCATCCGAAAATGGTCTACAGTTGGGACGGAAGTGGGTGAGCAGGGTGGTGGAAGCACATAAGGGTCTGAGCTGGCCGCCGGTATTTGGGGATGTGAGGTTTTGCCAAGCTCGCGGTACGTGCGGTTTGAAGAACTTGCCATGTAATTGTGGGGAAGCCGGAGCAAAGTCCAGTTATCTTGTGAAGAACAAGGGACCGATTCTCCAGGTTGTAGTTGAGGGTGCCTCACGTATCGCGACCTAGACGTTAAATGTTTCAGTCCGAAGGCGTATTTTGTCGGAGGTGGAACGCGGAGAGACAGCAGGTCAGGAGGTCTGTGACGGGCCCCAGTGCTGTCATTGTCTGGCATAGTCATTGCTCTGGCTGGGAGACGTGCCGCGTCAGTCGTCAGCACCGCGTCAGCACCAGGAGGGAGTTCTACTGGGTTGACGGGGGCATTTGCAGTTTTCGCGGATGGTGAGGCAGAAAGTCCATTTGTAGGAGCGATGGAGGGCTCAGGGTCTTGTAAGGCTGTGAAGCAAGAAGCTACCGGATAGTTTGGTGTGGGCCCAGTGCTGGGAGCAATCACAGAGCACTGAGAGTATAAGGGTTCAGTGGGGGTGTCAACGTACGTACTGGTAGTTAATGGCCCAACGGGTTTAGGTACGACAGCATACGAAGGGTCAGATTTTCGGGGATGCAGTTGAGGGTGCGTTACGTATCGTGGCCTCAACAGTAAATGTTTGAGACCGAAGGCATACTTCGGCGGAGGTGGAATGCGGAGAGACAGCAGGTCAGGGGGTCTGTGACGAGAACGTGTGCTGTCTACAACTGGTGTAGTCATTGCTCTGGTTGGCAGACTTACCGCATCAGTCGTTTCAGGAGCTGGTGAGAGTTCTACTGGGCTGATGGAGATATTTGCAGTTTTCATGGGTGGTAAAGCAAAAAGTCCATTTGTGGGTGCGATGGGGGGCTCAGGGTTTTGTAAGGCAGAGGCTGCTGAATAACGTAGTGCGGGTTCAGTGCTGGGAGTAATCACAGAGCATTGAGAGTCTAAGGGTACCGTGGGAGCGACAACGCAAGTACTGCCGGTTGATGATGCAACAGGTTCAGGTAACTTCTTGGTAAGCTGTCTTTGCATTCGAGTACGGGCAGCTTTAATTTTTATGGTTTGGAATTTTTTGGTAGAGGAGAGAAGAGCCTTGGATGTTAGCAGACGCGCGGCATCCTTTTCATCCTGGAATTGCATCATTATTGGACAGCACATGGATGGTTTCAGCTTTCGGAGCCGTCGAGCTGTGCACTTGGTGTCCAGCATGCCACATGCAGTCAGGATGGCAGTTTTGGTATGTTCAACCGGAATTCGATCAGGTGCGTTGAATATTAGGACCTGATGCCGGCATTGGACGCGTTGACAAATCTCAGACGCAATCGTGTCAATAAGAATTGACGCTTTTTCTAGATTGGTTTGATCGCGTGGTGCGTCAGGATTTAGCAGACATGCAATAGACTGTATGGTTCGGAGGGAGGACATTTCATTTTCTATCGTGTGCAGACGTGTTCTGAGATTTTCCAGGTCTTTCAAGACCTGAGATCCTACTGGCAGCTGTGAGAGAAGAGTGTTGCCAGGTTGAGGAGGCAAAGATATGTCAGTTAGTACTACTGAACAATCTGAGGTTGCTTGGAATACAGTCTTTGCCGGCCTCGAAAGGTGAGGGGGTTGGGAGCTGGGTCTTCTGGCTGTGAGGCGCTTCTTTGAACACACTAGGGAGATAGATGATGGGGATTCGGGGTCTAGCAACCGCTTTGAGGAGGAAGACGGGAGCGGTGTCATAATGTGATAACCGGAGCAGGTTGAGGAATAATTGATTTGGGAGAATACGGTTGAGAGAGCTCTAGGGTAGTAGGAAAACTCTAGATTTTATTGCGAGGGTCTCAGTCAATCTTAGCCACCTATGTGAGCTGGTAGTTTAGATAGGACTGTGGACGCGTGGGACAGTGGCAGCACGTCGACAGGGACGATTATGTAGATGAGGACTAACGTGCTCGACCAACTGGGGACCAACACTGACTAGAATAGGCCTACTGAAGAAGGGAGACATGTTGGCCTTTGTGATCGCAGCTCATTGGGGGACCACCGTAAATAAATAGTTACCTAGCATAAAAAATGTTTAAAGACCTATGGATGGGCTAGAATACAAAAAAAATCTACAACACATGACCTTGAAATTTTAGTTTCCGCGCGGCTGTGTTGTTCCGTCTTGGTAAAAAGCACCAACTACGTACTATGAACAGCCATACAACTTCCAAAGGCGCACCCAGTGGTCGATCTCTCTAACTGAAAACTGCACTTGGCTCTGCTTTTCATCGGGTGCCGCGGAAGTGTTTACGGTGAGCTTCATTTATTATCTGGGTAGGACATCAAAAGCATTAAAACATGCTTTATCATCTATGTCCTCTGAGAATATCCTGAGTCTGGCAAGGACATGGATCCACTAACTTTGAAATCCATCGGATGTTTTCGCAGGAAATACTCGCCTCCGAAAGACGGATAAATCACGCCTCGTAGATTTTGCGGGTTTGATTACAGGTGAGTCCATCAAAATCCTCGCGGGGGGCCTTCCGCGCAACCCCACGGAGGGCTGAAACGAGCAGTGGCGGGTCGAACAATGAATTGGAAGCAAGACACAAAGGACATTACGAGCAAGCTCAGATATGCTGACCACTCTGTTTACCCCAGGTGGGGTCAGAGAGAAGGGGTACGTCAATAGTCGGGCATATTAGCGGAAGTGACCCAGTCGCACACAGTGTCCCGCATATATCCGAGATTTTAGCATCAGTGAACTTCCATTCCCCTCAGTGCACTAACAAAAACCTGTCATTCCAGAATTGGCGCGCCAGTTATATCAGATTCTGCCCCAACGCACAGCTATACTCCACTATCCGTAAGCTCTTTATCGAGGAGAACTGTCGCAGCTATAATCATTGTGCAACATGTGCAAGCCTTAAAGCCAAAGACATCAACGATGCCTGGTGACTTACTTTAGCCTGCAAGGTTAACCGGCCTGCCGGAGTATCAGAAAAAAGACGTTAATTTCGAATCTTGTTCGGTCTTATTTCCTTAGCTGTTTCAAAAATTGTTCTGAACGGTTTGAGATCGGGATTCAACTAGCTCTTGGACAAACATCAAGTATAATTTAATGCCAGGTAACGCGCCAGCACCCACGTTTGTCCTTCCTCTCGGTTAAAAATCCTCATTTTGGGTAAGATAGGTGAACAAGACTTCTCGAAATGGGCTGTGTTAGCAGCAGGTCAGTAGAGGGTATTTTGAAGGGAGTAAGAGTTAGCTGGGGTCAGATTACACCTGCGGCGCTTAGTCTTGACCTCTGGTGGAAAAGCGACAGGTGTTTGGGTAGTATGCTGGCACAACTAATGTACAAATCTGCTTCTCTTGTGTGATAAGCGCGTGTTCGTGAATAGTACAGTGAACCTAGAGGCGGTCGTTTCTCAATGTGTAAAGTAGGACTCGGCTCGTCCCAGGAGTGCGAGAAGAGGTGTGGAGTGAGAGAACACTCAATGTGGGTGAGCAACTAGGCACGCTTGCTGAGAACGGTTTTGGAGGAATTGGGCCAGTTTATATGGATATGTGGCTGTGATGGAGAGTGAGCGGAGGAAACGAACGTTTGCCGAGTTGGCCGATTGATAAATATTCATTCCCGGGTTTTCGAAAGCTCATTTCAGGTCGACAACGACATCAGCTCTGGACATTAGGATCTGCTATATCTCTGAAGAGTCCATGGGCTGTTTGTTGAATGTCGAGGCAGTTTCTTTTCCAGCCAGCGGTTGTGGTTTTTTGTAGGCACTTCATCAGGATGGGGGATGAATAAGGCGATTTTTTGCCGTAAATCGACTGTCGAGCAAGACGTCTTTTGGTTGCCGCTTTCTTCCACCAGTAACTAAGGGGGACCAAAAAAGTTAATAATGGACATTAGTAACCCGTCGTGAGGGAATTATTTTGTAGTCGATCTCGATGTTCTTGTGGCGGGGTAAGAGAGATCACTGAGAAGTGCGAAGGATACGTTCACATGTAGCACTATAAGGAGATTTGTATAACTGGAAGAAGATTCATGTATAAATAATATGTGATATGAAACGCGAATGCCAAATTTTGGTGCGTTTTTGAACAACAGTGATAACTGAAGCGTAAAAACCACATTGTGAGTTAGGAAACGAGGTTAGTTTTTAGGCATGCGAACCGTCCGAAGCGCAGCAGCCGACGAGGAAGATAGTTAAATGTTGATATTCCTATGTGCGGATGAATACTGATATCTAGGAGCCTTTGGTTGATAGGCTAACGCATTTTCTACGCATAAGAGACCGTGAATGACAACGTGTTTTGTTTGTGAAGATCCGTTTAAGCAGATACGACTATCTTCACTAGGTGTCCTGCTAAATGACTGGTTTCTACTTCAGTACAGCTGAACAAAATGGAGTAACTAGTCAGTCCTTGTCTGGTTCCAAGGTAGTCAAGTAACTTCAACTCTAGAGTAATACCTGTGGCCTTGTTGGTCCGAATGGGTTGGGCCTACCTAGGGCAAGATATGGCCGTAGTGGAAGGACAGCATACATATATCACCACTTCCAGCACCACGAGTGACTCACTCAGTATCGGGGTTCTTCGTCTGGTGCTCATTTACGGAGAATGAAAAAGAGTGTTTTCGGATGCCTGTGCCACAGTCTCAAGCATGTTCTGGTTATACCATATATTTTGCGAAATCCTCTTATGGATCTAAAGCATTGATCATGGCAAATTAATCGTGTTGCCTCACGTGTAAGTTAACAAGGACTTACTAAGTAGCTTGGTGTGACGCCTCCGAAAAGGTCAGTTCTGCACAGTTCTGCATATATCATTCTCCATAGGCTGTAAGTGTGCCACGCTGAGGTCACCTTGTCCTTCAAACGTGCGACACGACCATATTAATAATGTTTATTTCCAACTAGTGGGTAGCATACCTTCAGCCATGATCATAAAGTTACAGTGAGAATAAGTGCATGACTGGTGGGGTTTCTGGGTACCGGGAATTTCGTGTAAAAGGGACGACGACATAAACGGTGGGCATTATCCAAAGTAGACTTGGTCACGCCTGAGGCGGCATGGGTAGGGAGCCGAAATTACAAAGGCTCGTTCTTTCTTATGGGGAACATATCAGATGAGACAAAATGCTATCGTTAAGATTTGAAAGTGGCAGGCAAAAACATGCACTCAGCATATTTCTCCACACTCTCGTCCCTGCATACTGACTCCTCTAGACGTACCCAACTTTCGGAACTAGTTGCCAACTATTTCTGTGCGGCATGGAATATCAGGGAGCTACTCATCTCCATTCCCTCTGGGCAGCTGTTTACCGCAGCCCCAAAGTGATAAGTGATCTTCCTCTCCGGCTGCCTTGCAGGCTTTCCATATGACCACTACTAAATCCTTTCGACACCCGTCTGTCTGCTATGTCCTAACAAGCTCCCATATACGACAGACGCACCTCATCAAATAAAGCTCAGCTAACCATCCTTTCACAGGAGCTGTCTACAAAGACGCGTCAGCTTAAACCACGGAAGCACTGGGCCATTAAATAAATACCGAGAAACGCAGACGGTGTTTAAGACAAGCGCGATTGTCTATGTAAACTGTGAGATCTTTGGTCTCAAAGTACCTTTTCTTCTTATATACTTTTCGCGTCGGTGATCAGCTCTTGTAAGGATGGCTGCTATACCGTCCTCATGATGGTAAATTAGGCCAGTATTTGACCAGAATATCTCTGAAACTACCCATATTTCACGGTAATCAAATAGCTCTTGCTGCTTTTCCTGTTCTCCATACTCACGAGTGACACCCAGCGGTGTACCACACGTGTGAATACTGCGTCAAGTTGAATACTAGCCTCAGTTGGATTGGAGCCAATTTTGCATAAACGCGAAATATTTATGAGTCATTTAAGCCTGAAATTTAGCTTACAGCATAACAGTCCTACGGATAATTCGGCTGGCTTCTCCGTTCTACTTGGCTGTAAGTCTCTGCTTACACAGTGTAAGCTTTACATGCACTTTCGCTTGTTGAAAGCACTGAAATTGATTCAAATGTAAAATATTCGCTTGGATTGGATTTGGCAATTTTGAGATCACCCATCACATGATGCTAAAATAAGATGTTTGCAGCTACCGTATCTTCACGGACAACTAGTGTGTGGTGAAGACCACCGGCAGCTCCCCTCAGTAAAGTTTCACTGGCTAGCTTCTTTGACCTCGCAAAAGTCGAAACGGATAGTCCATTATTTGAAGCAGGGCACTCTAGCATTAGTAACCAGACCAAATGCTAAACAGTACAATCCGTCATCATAAGCCTTCAGGTGATGAAAAAGAGCTTTGTAAGCCGTCTTGTGATCACGTTAAATAAGCTTTTTACCCTTATTTGATGAGTGGTAATCCTGTAACTGACATTTCCTTGTTCCCTCAACCAACTTCACCTAATTTCTCTAGTACATGCCCGTTTACTAGATCACGCCACTCGTCTGCTCCGCAAGCACGCAAATCACGTGACAAAGCCTGTCCCGCTCGCAACCTTGACCGACAACAAGCCAGTTCCCGTCTTGTACGCGTAGGAACGATTCTAGGTTTCATACACTCGTCAAACCTCCTCGTACATAGGAAGACAACACAGGCACCACACACATACATCCGCGCGCGCAGTGAGGCAGGGAGTGCGCCAGACACTGCAAGTCCACGGACAATAATGGAACAAGTGTAGCACCTATACTGAAGACAAAACACGTTCCCGCCGTCCGAACTTTCACCCAGGAACTCTCACGAGTTATCCACAAACGATAAGTCACCTTTTGACTTATTCCATTGTTCGCACTGTATTTATTTTATCCTGATACAACTAGTAACTGCAAACTACTATCTACCATAGTATAAACTGTTAGTAGTGCATATAGTTTCCGAGTTATATTATGACTATCTGCTGTCATAATCTGTGCACTAATAATCCAAATTTAAACGCACGCTTAGCTTTTGTTTAATCTTCAGTTAAGTCTCATTCAGAGACTTCACGAATTACTGTCCTATCGCGCTACCGGTTCTTGTGGCACAAACCGGATTCCTCAGCCACATTTCAAAAGTGCCAAGCAAGAACAACAAAAGGAAAGTGTCTCAAAATAAAAATCTCACCAAGTGTGTGTGTGTGTGGGGAATTATTGTACAATCAGATGCGTAGCTGTGCGTACTCCAGAGACCGGTACTGCCACATGAAGTACATGGACGATAGCTGGGGTTTTCTAGTCCCACTTATGTTTGTTTAGGGATCATGGAGTAGAGTGTATTTGTCATAGCCCGCTTGTTCCTCCCATCTGCCGAAGCAAGCCACTCTGTTCGTAGTTTGCGTATCCGGATTCACATACTCGCTAAGCATATGGATAACATGTATGTCTCAGAAATAGACCGGATGGAGGTCGTGCAAAGTATAGTGGACAACGTGCTCTTGGTAGACCAGTCGCAGTGAATCTAATTGCTTGCTATTTCAACGTGGTTCTTAAAAGCAAACAATGCAGATGTCTTCGCAACAAGGAAACGTCCTTATCTTCAGCAGTTTGAAAGCCTGACTTTTGAAGGGGTCGATATGGGAGCTGCCGACTATGGTGCCTACCAGGAATCAGTGTTCATTTTTTCCTGTTATTCTTTTTTCTATTGTTTTTTGTTTTAGTTTTCTTTTGCCTTTGGATTTTCACTTTGTTCCGTTTACAGTTTTTATTATAATTTGGATGTTAGGTTTCGTTCATATCGCCACGGAATATTACAAATGCACGGATGTGGCTGTCAAAACTCAGTGATAAAAACATCCCAAAAATGGGGAGCCGGAGAACCAGGAAAAAGGTTACTCTTAGTAAGCTTAATACATGGAGTCCGCTGAGATAATGATACACTTCGCTAAAGTAGCCCCCTTATTAATCACTCCAGCTCGCTGGTTTATAGGACGATTAGAAAAGTCGAGGTCAAGCCCATGTTCCATGGCATCACGACGTCAACCGGTTCGGGGTTTCTGCTCCTTTTCGCACCTGAGTAGATACCTCCACTTATATCCCACTGTTGGATGGAGACTGCCAGTGAGAGTTTGGAAAGGAGCAAAAATATCTGCTTGGGTAGTCATCACTGAGAAAGATTTTGTTAGTTATTACCAGGCCTTCGCAGAGCTCGCGCTATACGGAACTAAACAGATTCAGATAACGGAGCCTGTGATCTTATGACTACGATCATAAACCTCTTACAGTTTCGTCATGTTTTGATGTGCTAAATCGAGTAGATCTAGTTGTTTTTAAACAATGCCTAAGACGCTTCTCTGTTTAGTTCCAGCAACCCAAACAAAGCGGGCATATGGACAATTACGATGGTAGAAGACAAGTAACCTGGGGTTAGCATGGCGAGATATCATGGTTGATGTGAACCGGACATTGGGTTTAAAAATAAAACCTGGCATTTGTGAAGTGAGATTGATGACCGTTGTGGAAACTGGGTTAACTGGAGCAGTTGATGCTTTAGGTCAAGCTATGGATAATAAAATGAGGATGGTAAACAACCATGTGTCAGGGTGGAGAAAACATATGCCTATTCCAGGCGGCCATCAGAAGAAGAATAAGGAAAATAATGGGCAGAGTGGGTGACAATGAATCAAGATAGTCAGTGGCTTGAAGTAACGGTATAGATTTAGCGAACTCAAAGGGTATTAGTAGCAGTGACTGTCGGATGCATTCCCATATGTGCAGGTGAGGAACATTGACAAGTACTAAAAGACAAAGGTGGAGTCTACCTGCGAAGGCTTAGTGAACTTTCGCCAGGCCAAAACACCGAATAAGACGATGGAGATACAGCCAACGTCACGTCGCCCTTTGCTTCACTGATAGCTGCGTACATGGAAACCTTGACTGTAATAGTTGAGGTTGGTGAATGCTAACCCTAACGATTGTGTTAAAGTAAACACGTGGTGATTAGCCTTGCTTTGGGGAAACTTGACCGCAAATTTCGTCATTCGGCTGAGGGTAGCCCCGCCTCAAGTACTTTTCAACTGCCAAATCAGACCTCTCTTGTTGATTCTATTGAGTTGTGCTGGTTTTCCTGGAAAGCGATCGGTTTTGGAAGTCGGCCCACATAACACCAGTTTCGAAAAAAATTGGGGTTGTAATATCTTTTTCGTCTGTAATTATATTCTACTCTAGGTGTAACCAATGTGCTTGAAAAATTGGCCAGAAACCTGCCCGCACTAGCCGAATGGTAATCGGTTGAAGCTTAACGCCATGACTTGCATTGTATTCAGTAGTGTTTTGACGTCTATTTGCAAGAGAAGGGACAGTCCGATTGAAACTAACGTCATCGCTTTCATCACTCGAAGGGGTTTTGTGCGTCGTCAAAAAAGGCTTTGTTGGTAATGGACGATTAACTTCATAAACAGCACGGTTTTATTCCAAACGGTCTTCTATTCGTATGTATTAAATGGTTCGGTTGCTAGGTTTCTCACCAGCTGCAAGCACACTGGCAATCTTGTCGGTGATTTTTTCGGTCTTCGATCCTTCAAGTTTAAAGGCATCACTAGGATTTTGAATAGTGTTTCCACCATTCAATCAATCCCAGTACTATTTATGACACTCTGTGTCAGAGATTTATTTTTCGTCATCAGTCAGCACGCCCTCGAACGCTATTCATTGAAAAGTCAAGATCACAATTTGTGTTACAAAACAACCTAGACGAAAGATATAGAATGGGTAATCCAATAGCATAGAGGACTATCTTTTACTTACCTTTACACTCATAAAATCCTATTTTTAAATTTCTCACCTCCCATATTGTTAGTCCTTGAATATAGTTCCCTTCGTCTTTACTCCATGACTGAGCGAAAAAGCCTTCATTCTCTCTGTTGGGTCTCTAGACCACTCTTGTGGGTGTCGTGGTCTAGTCAGTTCGATGGTGACTGATTTCGTTATTTGTGTGAATTTTGACGCATCTGATAGGTTATGTAAAAGTGTGTAACGTGTTTATTAATCTCCAGCTTTAAATGTCTCTTCTTCTACATCGTATTCATACATGTCACGTAATTTTATCTGGAATCCCATATGTTGAGATGATGAAAATTCACACCCGGATGTGCAAATATTCCCATGGCATTACTTGATATG